>CALSFV010000332.1:0-335721 GCA_943737045.1 Parapristionchus giblindavisi
ATATTTTTAATTTAAATTTTGTATTTATTTTCCTTTCACATCCTTCCTCTAAATGAAAAAAATGTATTGAAGAGTTGATTTGAAAGAGACTGATATCAGTTCAATTATACATAAATACATCTATAGTTCAATTACCACAACCATATTGAATTGGATTTAATTTTAGTTCCGATATGATTGTAATTCATACGCTGCCAACTTTCCAACGAATGAGAAGATATTCTGTAGAACAACAAGAAAGAGAGAAATGAATAGTAAGTGATAACTTTCATTCAATTGATTAGAGATGAAGATTGATATGAATTAGATTAATATATTGAATATCTCATGACATCATTGAATCATCTCCCTCATTCATTCATTTTCATTTTATCCTTGGCCCACTAACAATGAGAATAGAAGAGTTAACTGTTGAAGGAGAAGGAGAAGGAGAGGGAGAGGGAGAGGGAGAGGGAGAGGGAGAGGGAGAGAGGGAGAGGGAGAGGGAGAGGGAGAGGGAGAGGGAGAGGGGGAGAGGGAGAGGGAGAGGGAGAGGGAGAGGGAGAGGGAGAGGGAGAGGAGAGGGAGAGGGAGAGGGAGAGGGAGAGGGAGAGATCTGAGAGGGAGAGGGAGGGGAAGTTTAGAAGGAGAGGGAGAGATCTGAGAGGGAGAGGGAGGGGAAGTTTAGAAGGAGAGGGAGAGATCTGAGAGGGAGAGGGAGGGGAAGTTTAGAAGGAGAGGGAGAGATTGTAGAGGTAGAAGGAGAAGGATGAGAATAAGAAAGTATTCTAGAGGTAGATATAATAGGTCTACTTTTCTCTTTACTCTATTGTGAATTGTCTGAGAACTATCACTACTCCCTTTAGTTATTCTCATTACATTGAAATCCAAACTCTTAATCATAATATAAATCAATTGTCTGAAGAATACAAAGGATACATGTTTTCTTCATTTCTAATATAATATTGAATTATAGATACATATACAGTATCGAAAGAATGTATATCAGAGAAAGATCATCATAAAGTATTCCCTACTAAAGGATATCCATTGGAAGATGAATGTGATCTACTTGAGGTTATTCTATCCTCATATTTGATCTTTGATCTTTGATCTTTTTAGGTCCAAGGGTCAGAGATTGCGTATTGTCTCTGTCGATATGATAGATGTAATCAGAAACCTATCGCGGAACAATTTATGTCATTTGAAGAGGTTTACAATCATAATAATTTAAATAATATAAAATATAATTATAGAAACATCCAGAACTCTTTGGTGATCTTGATGAAGATTCTATTCCTATTAATGAAGAAGATCATATAATCAAGACTGAGGTTTATTTAAATCAATGAAATATATCAATTATTTATGTATTTCAGTCACATTCCCATCCGTCTCTTCCCCTATCTAAAGCTACTGTAGTCAAGCAAACTCCTGAATTATCGCCAATAATGCCAGTTAACGATCCGAGAGTTAGTCATTACCGTAATTATTCACTACTGTAGTTAACTGATTCTGAGAAACTATTGATTGATTCAGAATATGATGAATGAGAACAATTTACGTCGAGCTCAACCATCGTTTGAGATTCAGAAGGACAATGATGATGAGAAACAAAGATCAGTACTTCCATCTAGAGGTTAATCTTTGATCTTTGATCTTTGATCTTTGTAATCTCCGTATGAACCGATATCTAGAGATAGCGATAGCTTATGAGCCAATTAAAATGAGAGGTGAAGAAATGCAATTTATTTTACTCTTCCTTCTACTACTTCTTGTATAGAGACTAGTTATAACCAGAAGGATATGCACTCTCTCATATCTCCATACTCTCTCGTCGTTCTCTAACCTCTCTAGAATCTCACCAATATACACACTCTCTCACTATAAATGGAGGACTAGAAGAGTGAAAAGTGAAAACGCTATACAATGTATGGGGATGCCAAAAAGGGACTGTTATAGAGAGGGAAAGGGAATAATGAAAGAGAATGAGGTACAGATTGATCTTTGATCTTTATAGGAGTGGATAGTTTGAACATTCATAAAATAACTGGAGGATCATCTAAACTTCCATCTAAAGAAGTGTAAGTAATATATAGATGAGATGATAAGATTGAACTTATTCTTCAGTGAGAAATTCTTCAATGAAGATCTATCTCAATGGTCATCTGCTCGATCTCTTTCTCAAGGTATCATTATTGATTCATTCATTCATCTACTCATTTCATTTAGAATCAATCGATAATCCATTGATTCCTGTATCTACAACTCTTCGTTGTATCCAATGTGGTGAAGGAAATTTAGAAGATTCGATTACAGATTGTATACGTCAGGTATACTGTAGACTATATGTAGAGATATTACTGTAGTCTATGGAAATATTACTGTAGTCTACAAAGAGATAATTGTTTCAATATTCACATTCAATCAATATCTTCGACTTCGTTATTCTATTCAACTTCAAACAATTAATTTCTTATCTGAAAAGATGAAAATACGATTATATATTGTAGGAATCAGTAACTTGTGATAGCTCTCATTCATTTTGTTTCTCTCGTCAGATTCGAATTGGAAATGGTCAGTTTCATTAAACTCAATTTACTAAATTGTTTATAATACATTGTTTGAAGGTCACAACGCATACGAGAAAATGTGTGTATCCAGAGACACATTTATGGTACTTATATTTCATTTAAAATCTTTTTTTTTTCATAATATTACAATTGAATATAAATTAAGGCTGAATATGGTGTATCTCTTGATGTTACAAAGAAAGAGATTCAATGTACATCTTTATCTGAAGGAAGAGTTCGAGTTTGTATTTGTGCTCAAGAAGATAATTGTAATCAAAGAAATATTGAAGAACAGGTTAGAATTATTTTCTTTACTTGGTAAATTATACTTTTCAATTTCTCAAATCTATTAAAGTAAAGTGAATGTTCATTTTTCATTTGCATCTAGATAACGAATTGATAAATGAATTCATTATCATAAACTAGATTCTTCATCTTATAATATTATAATTCAATCCTCTTCCCTTTTTCATTCTAACCACAAAAAGATCCTTGACTCCTTCTTCTTCTTTCTCTATCTTCTCTATACTCTCTCACATTCTCATTCTCTATCATCTGAACTAATTCGATGGTTAGAGTAGGTGTTCTTCCATTCTCTTTTTCTCTATTCTCTCTCAATCTATCACACTCTCATACATCATCTTCACTATTATGAGTACTTCTATATCGACATCAAATGGGTCATAAAAGATTAATCATTTCATGTATTCCATCTAATCAAAACATATCAATGAATGCAACTAGTTCTTATACGTTACCTAAAATTCAATCAATAATATTTGATATAGTGTATTACCATAACGATAAATGATTATCAATTGAATAAGTACATTAAGATCTCATTATCATCATCATCATCATCATCATCTCATAATATAGTGAAAGCAGAATCATCTGGTCCATTATCTCAATCATTTCCTATTGATTTAGGAGATTCATTGGCTTCATCTCAAGCTATTGCATTCAATAATGGGTAATAATATCAATAGGTTTATTTGAATTTTTGAAATATTAAAATTTGAGTCCGAAGTCATCAATTCTTACATCTGATCTACCTCAACCAATCATTCCTGTTGGAGCTATAGGAACTCCTGCAACAACAACAACAACAAAGAGTACCAAGGTTATCATTTATATTATTATCATGATATCATACATACTTTTAACTTTCGCTCACACTTGTGAGAGACTTTTATAATGTCCTAATAGCTTTCTGAAAAATTTGTTCAAAAATATTAAATATTATATTTGAACTGTATCGAAGATGAATATGAATATAGATACCATCGGGTCTTCATTGTTATCATTGTTCATCTGGAGATCTAAATGATCCAACTGCTGATTGTCTATCATCGACTCAATATGAATGTATGACTAAACCTGGAGAAAGAGTTTATTGTCTAACTAAACAAACACAATTGTCAAATGGTAACACAGATCATACATCAAAGATCAATATATCATTTCAGGATTGTTCTCAATGGAAAAGATGTGTATGACTGGGGCAGAGTTTTCTGATGATTTCCCAGAGGAAACTGCTGCTCCTGGTATGATATTAAAGATTAAAGATCAAAGATCAAACTACAGTCTATAGGTTGTGGTACGGCTTTCGATGGTCTAGTCAATTACTGTCTTTGTCGAACTAATATGTGCAACAAGGAGAGTCTACTCAATCAAGCACAAGAAAATATGTCAGTTACCGTAATCCATACACGATATACGATAGTTTATCGTGAACTGATATTCTTAAGGCCAGAACCACCAAAGAAGTCATCAACTACAACAACGACTAGTCGACCCTTGATGAAAGAAACAATGATGGAAAAGGTACGGTATATAATATATATGGATACTGTAATTGATGATCAATCAATCGATAATCAGGAACCAATACAATTAGCAATGGAAGAAATTGAAAGACCACAAATAGTTCCATCAAGAACAAATGAAATACCTGATCTGAATACAAATATGATTGAACCCATTGAAGAAGAGTTAGTTTATAATTTATTTAATATTACAAGAATAATAATAATGTTACTATTAAATTGTGTAGGGTATCGATAGAAGAACGTAATAAGATGCAGAAGATGTTAAGAGAACAACAATGGAAAGAAGAAAATGAAAGAATGATTAAAGATTCATCTTCATATATATCTATTCTATCTATTCTTTATCTTTTACCATTACTTCTTATTAGATGAGATATCGAGTATATTTAATATTATATTATAATATATTATGTATGTATATCAATCACTCCAAATGGTCTCGTCTTCGATTGATTAATCAATCCTCAATACTATCTATATCTATCACTTTCAAACTCAGATAGTATTGGGGAGTGATCAATCTATCAATATTCTTATTACTTCTTAACTTTGACTGTACAATTGCATATCATATCATTCATTATTCCGTTCTTTCACTCAATTCCTATCAAAACGTGTTAATATCTATCACATACTTTATTTATCCCATTTATGATTTATTCATCCGGTTCACTTCAATATTTCTTTTATAAGACTAATAATGTTTATTATTATTGTAATTATAATTGAATAATAAGTATACGATATAGCAAAAGTATGTAATATGCATACTCGCATTCCATAAACGCGGAGACGAGGCCAAATGCATGCCTCTTCAACCTCATTTTCGTTTTACAAAGTGAATGAAGATTTTTCAAAAATATTTCATTAGTTGTTTTTTACTACCAATATTTTCATATAGATTTTAAAGGTTTAAAAAAAAGAATATTAGACTATTTCAATAGTGATTCAATAATTTTAATTTCAGTGGCAAACTCTTCATTATCGGATAACTCAACGTTAAACTAATTAAATATTTTCAAAAATCTTTATTCACATCATAAAACGGGATGAGGAATCATGAATCATGTCCTTAGGGAGCGACGAGAGTGAGGGGCAATAATGTTGAAGATCGATAAATAATACAATGAATGAATAGATAAATGAATGAATTTGTGTCATGAGAAAAGAAGTTGAAAGCATTGATTGGTTCCAATGGAAAGAGTTCATTATTTGAGCACAATTAAACGAAAGTTTTGTTTTATTGCAAAAAAGCGGAATTATTTAAGTTCATTAATAATTTTAATTAGCACATAATCAGCTCATAGCACCGGGCAGTGGGAATAAGCAATAATAATTAAATAAAAGAATATGAAAAGATCAAAGATCAAAGGTTGTAAGAATAAATGGATATGGACGAAGGAATTATTTTCTATTAAACATTTTCGCCCATTTTCCGAGTAATTGAGGGAATAACATAACATTGAGATCATTGTTTTCTGTATTTGGTGAGTAATCGTTGATGAGAAGGTATGGCACCTGGAAAAGATCAAAGATCAAACTACAAATATCCAAAGATCAAAGATCAAACCTCAACAATAGGCTGAGGTCGTGCTGAAAGTGTCTTCTGAGCTGCAATACGCTGAAGCTGAACTCCCTTCTCTGTCTCGTAGCAATGTCTGAACAAGGATCAAAGATCAAACTGCAGTCGATGATCGAAAGATCAAAGATCAAGCTACACTCGATGATCGAAAGATCAAAGATCAAACTACAATCGATGATAGAAAGATCAAAGATCAAACTACAATCGATGATCAAAGATCAAAGATCAAACCTGATTTCTCGTTCGTGTGATCGTACAAAAGCTGAGCATGATCTCCAAGCATTATCAACTGTATTAGAGAATATATTCTTCTCGAAACAAACGATGAATGGAAGTGCTCCTTTCACCTAAAGAAATTCATCCTTTCTTCTTCGGCACTTCTTCGGTTTCTGGCCACCCCCCCCCCTCATACCCCCCCTAACCCCCCCCCCCCCTCCTCTCTCATCTCGCTATCATTTCGCGTAGTAACTGACCCCCTTGTCGGTTGTGGTAAAAGCAACCGCATCATGATTGATAGAATGATGAAATGAGAGTTTTGTCTCCACCTTTCCTATACTATCTTATCCTAATCCAATTTCATTTTCATATCACCTCCATTCCCCTATAAAAGCATTCGATTCCTTCTCTCCGGTTCAGTCCAGAGCTCTCTCATTTTGAGGAGAGCTCGGGGAGCATTTCGCCCCCGTGGACATCGTCCTCCTAGTGAGGACGACCGCTCCATTCGATCGAAAAGATCGAAATGGGGCGTGGGGGGTTGAGGGGGGGGTGGCCAGAAACCGAAGAAGTTCCAGAAATTCATCCTTTAAGTTTGATCTTTGATCTTTGATACCTGTAGTTGATCAAGTACACAACTTTGTAAACGATTAGCATCACATTCCTTTTGTCCATGATTACATGAAAATGATCCATCCTATAAGAGAATGAATTGGTCATATTTGTATCAAGTGAAGAGAAGATTGTTCGAGTAAGATAGAGAGAGGGAGGGAGAAGATGAATGAAGTAGACCAGATGAAGAAGAGGGAGAGGTAGAAGGAGAGGGAGAAGGAGAGGGAGAGGGAGAGGAAGAAGGAGGGGAAGAGAGAGGGGGAGAGGGAGAGGGGTAGATCAAGAGATAAATGATGAAAGGGGAAGATGTAGAAGAATAACACAAGATGTGGTCATATGTATAAAGAGAATAAAGAGAAGATGAAGATATCAATTCATTATTCTCGAATATTAATCACAACTACATGATATATTATGTTCATTAATCATTCTATTATATAACATTTGTTCAACAAAAAGATATAATGAAATAACAAACAGGCAGCAATCGAGAATTTCCCCATGGAACCAATTCTAAATCGAAATGACCACGAAGTTGATTGAATACGATTCCTAATTGATTTGAGATGAATCTAGAATGGGAAAGATCAAAGATCAAAGATCAAAGATCAACTATAGAATACCTTTGACAGAATGGACATAATGCTTCATAGATTAAAGTTATCTTTATTGGTCTTCTTCTTAATCTTGAACATTGATGTTCTACTCCACATGCTATTGAGGATTCACGAGAATCACACCTTCAATTCAATTTATTGATCTATTTATTGATTTAATCAATCGATATTATACCATAGATCAGGAGGAATATCACAATTATTATAAGAATTAGCTGATGGTTGAGTCAAAGATTGGGGAGCAGTAAGGGGTACTGTAGAACTGAAATATGTATTGATCTTTGATCTTTTGATCTTTTATGGACATACTAATGATTTCTTGGATCAGCAACTTGAATGGGATGAGCTTGAATATGTTGTTGTTGTGATTGTTGTTGAAGTCTTTGACGTTCATTCTCTGCTGCCTATATATCGATCATAAGGATTATCTCACTTTATAATAGGGATCCGCAAATGTGCATTCGTGCGAAATGATTTTCAAAATGAAAATGAAAGAAAAGACCTGCGCACGACTTCATTATTATAATTAAGTATTCATTCGTTCAACTTAAAGCATTCGATTCATTCTGATCATTTTTATTCATCAAATTGGTGGTTGGTCTGGCATTTGCATGCATTACATCGCACGAAAAAAGGCGTCTTAATTGTGCAGAATGACTTTTCATTATTTTTCTTTCGTTCATGCTCGTACCGGCTGTGCATTTGCACGAATGCGGATCCCTACTTTATAATAGTATCATTAATATATCCAACATATTCACACTAATAATACCTTTCTTCTCAATTCTTCATCATTTCTTCTTTTTTGTTCATCTTCAGCTCTTTTTCTTTCTTCATCAGCCTACAAATAAGCAGATAGTTTAGTCTCAATAATATTGATATTATTACTACTTCTTCAAGTTCTTCTAGAGGACAATGTTACCCTATAGAACTTGATCCCATTCTAACTCTAGAATCTCTCCCTCTCCCTCGCCCTCTCTCTCTCCCTCCCTCTCCCTCTCCCTCTCTCTTCCTCCCTCTCCCTCTCTCTCTCTCTCTTCATCTACTTCTCCTTCTCTCATATTACACCTATCGAAAGACCTTCGTCATCCAAAAGAGAGAGAAAAGTCAGATGAAAAGGTAGAAATAAGATAAGTGATAGTGAATGATAAAGATCATCAAGAAATATTGAATAGATCAAGTAAATGATTAAATATCAATGACCATTTCTCTTAACGATATCATACTTTACAGACCAAATATAAAAAGATCTGAAGTTCATGCATTATGCATATCACTTAATGTTTTTCTCTCGTGGTAGGCCGTAAAAAAGGCGGTCTTATAAAATATGCATGAATTGTTTGTAGTAAGATAGAATAACGAATGAATGAAAAGAGAATTGAAAGTGATGAGAGAAATGAATTGAATATGAATAAAAAGAAGAAATAGATTGACAATATACACAATAATGAATATATACAGATAGTAATAGAACAAAACTAAACGAAAGAAGAGTATGAGTACCTTTAGTCTAGCCTGTTCAACTCTTTGTCTCTCTGCTGCTTCAATTGATTCACGATGCTTACGATCCTTAATCAGTTAAGGTCAATAAATAAATGATAAGGAGAGGTTAAGTGACAAGTAAATGATAAAGTGATGTTCAGACCTGTTCAGCTCTTTTCTTCTCTTCAGATTGTCTACGTCGTTGTTCATCTAATCGAAGTTTCTCAGCGTTCTTCCTATAATCAATCGATAATGGATACGGTAATGAATCATACAGTACTTTCCCATTCAAATATGTTATTAGTACACGATTCTTTTGAAAACATTCTATGTCTTTCACTCCAGATGGTAAGAAGTACAAAAAGAGGAATGAGAAAGAAGAAGATGAAAGGATTCTCCCTCACCCCCTTCTCCCTTCCCTTCTCTCATCCTTCCTCTCACATCGTCTAAATGTGATTGGGAAGGGAAAAGTGACCGGAAATAAGAGAATATTCGAATGTAAAAATGAAGATAAAGTATATAGTTGAATATGAATAAAAGAATAAGAATGAGATAGAAAGAGATGATCTTTATATCATTGATAGACACAGTTGTTATTCCTATTGAAGAGAATGAATGAATCATGGACAATTCATTTCTACCTCTGAATATGTTGAAGTTCATCAATTCTTCGTCTTTCTTGATCAGATTTTATTTGTTCTTGACGTTGTCTTTCTGCTGGGCTTAGTATGGGCGCTGCAAAAGATCAAAGATTTAAAATCAAAAGTTCAAAGAACAAGTTCCAAAATCCAAAGATAGAACCTGGTCTAGTAGGAGCTGATCGAGCTAGAATAGGAACATGATTGCTATTGTTGTTATGTCCTCTTTGATTTGTACGACGTTGAGGAGCACGATAGGAGGTCTAGAAGATCAAAGATCAAAGATCAAACTACAATTGAAACGAGGATATATGAGACTGCAAAACTCTCACTTGGGTGGGATACGGATTCCGTCGTTGTTGTTGTTGATGTTGTGTTGTGAGTGCGGGTTGATGAGCATTTGTAGTGTGGTATGCACTAACAACCACGTGCGGTGAGTGAGGTTGTGAGGACGACGGATTACGATTTGGTGTGATTACTGTAGGTTGATGATACACTTGGGAACTGTAGAATGGAGTTGGATGAGGAGAATAGGGTTGTTGATGAGGAGGATATTGCTGTAATGATAATGAGAGATCAAAGATCAATTGATACTGAAGTTCAAAGATCATGTATAGTTAGTAGCATAGGTAGTGAATACTACAACTGTTACAACTTTTCTTCCTCTTCTTTCTTCATTTCAACTCGTTTCACACTAAATCTCATAGGGTCACAGTGTCTATCTCTTATCCCCTCAAGCTATCACTCTATGCCATGCATTTCAACATTTTATGATGGCAATTAATATAATAGATATGGGGGTCTAACCTGAGAAAAGACGAATGATGTACAAAGAAAAAGAAGATAAGATATAGTCGACATTATGGAGGTGAAAGGGGAAATGAATGGGAAGAAGGAGAGGGAGAGAAAAGGGAGAGGGAGGGATAGAGGACCCGCCTCTGAACGGATAGAAGAGTTTCCAGATGGAGAGAAGTGACCAAGAGGGAGAGGGAGAGGGAGAGGGAGAGGGAGGGAGAGGGAGAGGGAGAGAGATGGATGAGGAGAGGAATAGGGAGAGGGAGAAGGGCAGTCCTTCTCTTCTTGTACTAATCCTTCGTCTGTGAAGAAATAGACAAAAAGAGAATGAAAAGATTAATAAGATTGATGAGAATGATTGTAGAACTATGATAAGAAATATTATATTTCTTAGTTGAATACTCATATCAATATGATGTGTACGGAAAGTCTAAAGATCAAAGATCAAAGATCAAATATACGATTTTTCTAAGATTTCTAAAGAAATGAAATATTCATATGACTTGAAATGTATGATATCTATCCGATTGAAAGATCAAAGATCAATTGGATGATACATCTAACATTAGTCATTCCAATGCCACTAGACATTCTGTCCTTTCCGCATGACTGTAGTCAACTATTGAACTTTTATATGACTTCGCCCTCGGGTGGTACTTTGTTGGAGAAGAAGAAGAAGTTAAGGGGAAGAGGTAAAGGGGGTAAAGAGAGAGGGGGAGAGGGAGGGGAGAGGGAGAGGGAGATCGTGGACTTGGGAGAGGACATCTCATTCTACTTTGTTATTATATGCAAATATGATAAGTACATCTATCTCGTGTTCATTATGAATTCATATTAATATTGTATGATCATTGAATACTTTATCATATCCATATACTTCGAGACTTGTGCTGGTTAGTGACTTTTCGTAACTGGCAGTGGACGTCCATTCAAAGTATTTCAAAGTGGTCACTTTTTTTCAATTTGGAGAGTGCTGTTTAAGAAAAGAGGAAAGAGTTGTCTAAACATAGAAGAGATCGTGAAGAAGAAGAAGAAGTTGAATAGAAGGAATGAAGGAATGATCATCCAATATAGAGGGCCCTCCATGATAAACAATTCGCTTAATATGTTAATTGATCTTCATCATTCTCTCAGATGAATTGACCTTTGAAGTAGTCATTATGTATTTAGTTGAGAGTTTAAATCCGTGGAACAAATTGCAGTGAACAAGTGCTTCATGCTCTTCTTTTAGTAAGAAAAATACGATTTGAACTAAGATCATCATTCATATTTGTTTCATTAATTTCCTTTAATGAACTGATAGATAAGACATAAAAAGATAATAAAACAATTAATCTTCAAGCTTCATAAATATGATTTCTTACAAGAAAAGTTTATTTGAAGTAATCTGTGATGATAAGAATAGATGATTTATAATAGTGAATGATAAAGTGTGAAGAGTATAGGTCAACAATGAATGATTATACCCTAAGGATATGAAAGAGAACGATATATCTATTAGTATGATGAACACTTTAAGGTCAAAGACATTCAAATGATAAGGATAACAATGAAATGATAAGGAAGTGATATTAATGGAACGAATGTTCCTATTAGGGAAATCCAAGAAATAGTTTCAAAAAGTGTCTTTTCAATTAGTTCAGTTATTCATTTCCTGCTCCGGATATGACATCAATTTACTCCTATTTTCCATGTTTTTCAAAAAAAATGGATCAGTTGTTTCCTCGACCATTATTCCAAATGCTATGAATTTTGTTCAATGAAGTCTACAATTCATTATACTGTGTTGGTTTCAAAATTTAACATTCATATCTAATTTTATTCATAAGTTCCCTTCTAGTCGTAGACACATCTTTCTATCAAAACGGATACTGAAATTCACTTTTTTCAATGAGTTTTAAATTGGTTTCTTTTTTCTTAATTGGGTTGGAGAGGCACATCCGAGTGAAACTTATACTTTTTTCCATATTTTTATACATATGAAAAAGGTAAGAGTTTGGTCCAAAGTGAATAACCATCAATGTTCTTCCTTACCACCAACATTCCCCTCCTTGATTATAATGTCTAATTCTTGATTTGTGTCCTCTCTGCTCTTTGTTTCAATTGTGATTTTCTTGACCTCTATAAAACAATAAAACTAAAAAAACACGAAAATTTGTATATTAAAGCGAATTTAGTTTTTTTTCCCAAATTTTCTCTATTTAGCGAGAAATAATTTCGGAACATTTCATTTTTCCGAAAATTTCCGAAAACTTGTATTGTCGTGGGGGCAATATGCATATTGAGTTCCATCCATTTTGTCTTATCTACACTCGCCATGTGCTAAATTACAATTTCAGCTCAAAATGTACATTTAGGGATTGGCTCCACATTTCATTTAAAGACTTCTCTCTAAAGACTTTAAAGAATTTAAAGACTTTAAAGAGTTCTCTCTGACGCGCATGGTAAAACTCTTCTTACTTCCGACAGTCCCACAACATGGACGTTAATCTTCATAAGCAAATTCCACAATTATTAAGTTTGATTGTGAGCAGATCCCACACACATCAGGCATAATCTCTATTAGACAACTTTTCTACGTTCTTCAGAAAGTCTGTAGCTTAAATTGAGAGCAACCTAGTCAATGAAACGGGTTGAATCATCTTACTCCAGCACGGAATTTATGAGTCTATGGATTTCAGAGCCTGAGCCACCTTTTTGATGCTTTTAATTACAAAAGTATTTTCACCCACGCATTTTATTTTTTTTCCACGTTTTTCCAAAGAGATTTTTTCAGCGAATTTGTATTTGATTGATTTATTTCTTCGAATAAATATATACCCTACGTAAAAAAGCATTTTAGAAAGCCATGACATCCAGCAAAAGCTTTGGAAATTTGATAATTCACGCCACAAAATTTCTAAAATATTTCTGGTTGTTGATTATATCACGATATTTTACGAAGGCTTCTCTCCCTTTAAAAATGAAAGAGACTATACCGTTTTGGAAAAATCAATACTTTTGATCGATAAGTACGTGCACCAACTATTGATTTATATATTTTAAAATTATTTTTCTTAGGAACGCCAAAAAAAAGTTGAGCTTGACAAATCGATTTTGGGTTAATTTCTTCTTTTTCGAAACGTATGACATTTTAAATATTTTTTTGCAATATTCTGAAATAAAAATTAATGTACAGTGGTGGCCAGAAGGATATCATATTTTGGTTTTTTGAGCATAACTTTTCTTGTAGATAACCGATCACCTTGAAATTTTTATATAGTGTGTTCAAACATGTTTCACAATGTATACCGAGGCATGGGGCCGGTTTTTCAATTTAGACGGATCCCAGGCTACAGTATCCCAAAATGACCACATGCCTCATTTTGATAGCGTGAAGTTGCGACGTATTTTCGTTGTTTTAAACAATTTTTTCACCGTTTAAAAAGTACTTACGCATGCTACTATAGTCATTCATCGATACTGCATACATTTATTAGATATTAATATTCATATCGTAGGCATATTGTGAATTTCAAAAGTAGCAACTTTTTTCACCACTTTTGCTTGTTTCTTGTGATTTTTTAAATGTATATTTCTTTTTTTTATGTTTTTATACTATGGTAATACCGAGAGGTGTGTTATATCTCTTCCCTGATTCCTTTCCCGTGAGGTTTGAATGGTCTGAAGCAATCTGAACCTGCTCACCAGTTTGGTGAAAACCAGTGTACGATCTCTCGTGTCATCAAAAAGGTTCCCAAATTCGTCATCGACTGTCAACCCTCATTGCATGGTGTTTCACGTATTACCTAGGACCTTGATGACAGGAATATCATCAGCGCATCGCGCGATATCCCGAGGGCGAACTCAACAATCAACTAGCAAGAAATGACACTGTACGGTGCCACTCCTCCTTCGACTCGCACCATCCGTAGACAACCCCAACACGCTGGTATTAACGGTAGAGTTGTTAGTACGAAGCCCATAATCTATCCTAAGAACAGAGAGAATCGTCTGAAGTGATCAAAGGCTTATTTCAAAAGGAGAGTCGCAGACTATCGAAAGGTCGTAAGGTCGGACGAGTTCAAGTTTAATCTATTGGACTCGGACGGCCGGGTTGACGTTCTCAGACCAGTCGGGGCTCGAGAGGATGTCCACAAGCTCGTCCCCTAGGAGAATCACAGAGTTAGAAGTGTCATGGTGCACGGAGATTCGCACTATGTCCTCTGCAGCGAATCAATGGAATCATGATCGCAACGGCTATCATACGCTCCTCCTCACCGCACGTTGTTAGGGCAGTCAGAAGCACGGAAACTAAGTACTAAATTAATATTTATTAATTTAATCTGTTTAATAGTAGATTTGAACCTAAATTGTTGCCCCAACATCACCCACGTGAGCAATCCACTTTGTTAGTGATTTAATCAATTCTTTTGATTGTTGACATGTTGAATATTATTAATAAATTTGTTTAATTGATTTTTAAGATATATTCGTGAAAAAAACGAAAAAAAACCGCATGAATACATTTAAAAATTACAGGAGAAGTAACTTCAATAAAATGAGCGGTCAAGGTCATTTTAGGATACTGTAGCCTGGGATCCGTCTAAATTGAAAAACCGGCCCCATGCCTCGGTATACATTGTGAAACATGTTTGAGCACACTATATAAAAATTTCAAGCTGATTGGTTATCTACAAGAAAAGTTAAGCTCAAAAAACCAAAATATGATATCCTTCTGGCCACCACTGTATACTTATGACATCTTATTAGTCGGGGGGGGGGGGGGTGATCATTTCGCCATCGGATCATAAATCTTTTAGGAGATGGCCTATGGCAACAATAGTTGTACCATTGTTATCAGTAGGGGTGTACGGTATTGTGTTACTGTAACCTTCGGGAACAGGGCTAGGATTTTTTGATTTTGATTTTTTGAATTTTTTGTCTATTTCAAAAAATTCAAAATCAAAAATTTTTTTGAATTTTTTTCTCAAAAAATCAAAATAAAATTAAATGTAAAAAAGTACCGTCAAAACGAAAAAAAAGTGAAACATTTGTCGAAAATTGTGACAACGTTTGACAAACTAACCAAGATTCCCATTTTTATCATTTTTCACGTTCTTGATGGACATTATTCTAACGGCTTTAGTGTGGATGAGTTTGCCCAATGCAATTTATACAAAGTGAAAAAATTATTGTACTTTTTCATTTTTTTTTTCAATTTTCATTTTTCAGAAATCGGTTGATTGCGTTATTAACTGTTTTAAACAATCTTCAGACAAAAAATATTTTTGAATTGCTCATTATCCTTTTAAACAAACTAAAATATTTTTCAAAATTTATTGAATTCAAAAGTTTTTGATCCATTTTTTGAATTTTTTGATCAAAAAATTTTTAGAAATTATTTTCAAAAAAATGCCCTGCTCATGTGTGAACATATTTTTTGAACAGCTTAATGATAATATATGATTTACGATTTTACGATTTATAACACATTTATCAAGAGTAGGACTCTGATGTGCATGGGGAAAAAGAAAATTACTTCCGACAGTCCCAGAACACCTACGTTGATCTTCATGTGCGCGTCTTCGATTTCACAAATCCGAGAAGATCGGCAGGCAGTTTGGAGATGACCGAAGAAGTTGGCTTCCCATGATTGTATAATTGTTGTTATTGTATAATGATAATATAATTGTTTCGTAATATTTAAAATAAGTTTTGTTTTTCCCCAAATTTTTATTCAAAAAAAGTCACCCAAAATTGCTCAAAATATATTACAAATATTTGCCTGAAGTACCAAAAAATAAGTGAAAATCTGTAGACATACGGTAGCTAGATTTTTTAAATTTTTTGATCAAAAAATTCAAAAGTTTTTGGAAAATATTTTACTTTGTTTAAGAGGCCGGCTCGGTAAGACTCGAGCATTTCGACCCCCCGCCGGACATTCGCGAGGACTTTCGATTTTGCCCTCTATAATATCATCATAGACACATACGGGGGGCAGACCGACGAAAGTTATAGTGAAAATGCCCTGCGGCTCAAACCCGGCTCACATATGTCACATAAAATAAAAAAAATGAAAAATTCATAACTTTTCAATCGCGATAGCTAGGACTTTTATTTATTTTTATAGTCTTACCGAGCCGGTCTCCTAAAAGGATAACAAGCAATTCAAAAAAAAATTTTTTCTGAAGATTGGTTAAAGATGGAGACCCACGAGTTTTTTCGTAATAAAACTGTTCGGATAGAATGATAGAGATTCGTCACAGGAATCGAAAGACATATCTGATATTGATTCCCGATATGTTTAAAGCACACCGTGAGCATTGAAAGTACAACTTTCAAGGCATGCAGAGAGTGCCCATCGGATTTGCATACTTGCTCTCTCATTTTCTCATTATCCCTTACGCCAATCCCTTACTTAATACTATTTGATAAGCGACTTCGGTCAGAAAATGTCCGCGATTTAAGGATTGGTCTCTCTTCTCTCAGAGAGACCAAGGAGAGCTCAGAACAAATTGACAAAAGACAACTGCTCTGACCGGGAGTCGAACCAGCGACACTCTGACCCGAAGACAGAAGCGCTAACCAGTAGACCACGGGGGCTCGATGCGAGTGAAGAGAGTGCGAGCCCTATGGGTAGAGGCGAGTGCGCGGTCACTATAGAGAGAGAGAGAGTGCTTCTGTGAGAGAGTGCTATGGGGGGAGAGGCGATCGCGCAGTCACTATAGACTGATAAAATATTTATAAGAAAATAAGCTGCAGGGGGTACATGATACTAAGATTAGTTTACATCTTTCAAAACAGTCGACACAAAGTAATAAATTAGTTACTGTCTTTCCCTATTGTAAATGAATGCTGCAACATTTTTGGCTTCAGGCTGGAGGTAATCTTATGCAAACAGTGAAGAAAATATTTATTTCGGTCATATCACTTTCAGAGCCAGGGAGAGAATGGAAGAGGAGGGAGGCGAGGAAGAGGGAGGAGGGGAGGAGTGAGATGAAGGGAAGATGATGACTGCTCATGTATATTTGCGTGTTGCATTGCTTATTTTATCAAAAATAATTCAAAATATTCAAAAATTTGTTAAAAATTCAACAAATAGAAAGTCATATCACACTGGTCATAAAACATAGAGTGGGGAGAGATTTTAATTTTCGCGCGCAGCGATTTCCACACAAGACCAGTATATGGTAAGTAAACAAATCTTGGTATTTTCTTAAAATGAGTGTGAGGGAGGGGAGGGGAGGGGAGACGGATAGAGGAGGGGAGAGTGTAGCTTACGAACTTAGCAATTACTTAATAACATCTCTGAGAGAGCGACTCCCCAAAAAGTCACCGAAAAACGTTGGATATAGTCTAGGCGAAGAATATAAGGGATTGTTTAGGGGAGAAAATCTAGCGTGCGACTATGTGGGAGAAAATCTAGCGTTTTCCGGGACTACCGTAATCTCAGGTGGTTTCGCTATCGCAAACTGATTTCTGACTTTTCCCCTCGTTTTTTTACGTAAATTTAACTCGTGAGACATTACAAACATAGTTTATTCAGACTTGTAATTTACATCAATAATCCACAATAAGCAATATATGAAACAATTGAATTCTAACAATAAACATGATGTTAGAATAACGTTCACGTCAATAGAACGTGCAAGATACAGTGGTGGCCAGAAGGATATCATATTTTGGTTTTTTGAGCATAACTTTTCTTGTAGATAACCAATCACCTTGAAATTGTTATATAGTGTGCTCAAACATGGTTCACAATGTATACCGAGGCATGGGGCCGGTTTTTCAATTTAGACGGATCCCAGGCTACAGTATCCCAAAATGACCGTGACCGCTCATTTTATTGAAGTTACTTCTCCTGTAATTTTTAAATGTATTCATGTGGTTTTTTTCGTTTTTTTCACGAATATATCTTAAAAATCAATTAAACAAATTTATTAATAATATTCAACATGTCAACAATATTGATTAAATCACTAACAAAGTGGATTGCTCACGTGGGTGATGTTGGGGCAACAATTTAGGTTCAAATCTACTATTAAACAGATTAAATTAATAAATATTAATTTAGTACTTAGTTTCCGTGCTTCTGACTGCTCTAACAACGTGAGGCGAGGAGGAGCGTACGATAGCCGTTGCGATCATGATTCCATTGATTCGCTGCAGAGGACATAGTACGAGTTCCTGTGCACCATGACGCTTATGACTCCGTGATTATCCTAGGCGACGAGCTTTAAATATAGCTTGTGGACATCATCTCGAGCCCCGACTGGTCTGCGAACGTCAACCCGGCCGTCCGAGTCCAATAGATTAAACTTGAACTCGTCCGACCTTACGACCTTTCGATAGTCTGCGACTCTCCTTTTGAAATAAGCCTTTGCCCACTTCAGACGATTCTCTCTGTTCTTAGGATCGATTATGGGCTTCGTACTAACAACTCTACCGTTAATACCAGCGTGTTGGGGTTGTCTACGGATCGTGCGAGTCGAAGGAGGAGTGGCACCGTACAGTGCCATTTCTTGCTTATTGATTGTGGAGTTCGCCCGCGGGATATCGCGCGATACGCTGATGATTTTCCTTTTATCAAGGTCTTAGGTAATACGTGAAACACCATGCAATGAGGGTTGACCATTGATGACGAATTTGGGAACCTTTTTGATGACACGAGAGATCGTACACTGGTTTTCACTAAACTGGTGAGCAGGTTCTGATTGCTTCAGACCATTCAAACCTCACGGGCAAGGTATCAGGGAAGAGATATAACACACCTTTCGGTATAACTATAGTATAAAAACAAAAATACAAAAAAATATACATTTAAAAAATCACAAGAAACAAGCAAAAGTGATGAAAAAAGTTGCTACTTTTGAAATTCACAATAAGCCTACGATATGAATATTAATATCTAATAAATATATGCAGTATCGATGAATGACTATAGTAGCATGCGTAAGTACTTTTTAAACGGTGAAAAAATTGTTTAAAACAACGAAAACACGTCGCAACTTCACGTTATCAAAATGAGGCATGTGGTCATTTTGGGATACTGTAGCCTGGGATCCGTCTAAATTGAAAAACCGGCCCCATGCCTCGGTATACATTGTGAAACATGTTTGAACACACTATACAAAACTTTCAAGGTGATCGGTTATCTACAAGAAAAGTTATGCTCAAAAAACCAAAATATGATATCCTTCTGGCCACCACTGTAATAATCAATTGCATTATGGCGCGATCGGCATATAGTCTGACGAGCAACTCCAGCTTTGTAGCATATTTCTTTGACATATCTGAAAACAAAGGCTTGAATAATTAAAATAAATAAAAGAAAGAATGTTTTCGTTAACTCTTAACTAAATACAGAGTTCTCGCTGTAGAGCGTGGTTGAATGACTGCATGAATGATTTGTTTGTATTGCTTGCTTACCTGGAAACAACTCCGTGAAATAGTTCGTCTTCATTTTCAGGCCAAAAGCTCTCAAAGATACATCAAATTATATTATAATAATATTACTGAGGAGTATAGCATCATCGAATCTTCATACGCACCTGGAAAATTGTTTTCGAAAATAATTTAAAAACATCAACGTAATACGACAAGTCCGATTGTGTCTTGCAAGTCTTGCAAGACACGATTGGACTCATCGGAAAACCCTAAAAACCCAGCTTACATAACACCCCAATCGGCAGATAAAGTTGTTGTAATGCAATATGATGTAATACGACAAGTGAAATCATTTTATACCTGGATCTTGGAGTTGTTCAGAAGGATAATCGATAACAATCTCCAATTCCTCTTCATTTGAATGTTCATCTGCATCTACTTCTTCAAAATCATCATCTTCCTCAGGATATGCGTCACATACATAGCTGAACAGTACCAAAAATTGAAAAACAAGAGTCAAAAATGAAAGAGATCGAAAAACTAATTAGAATTGGCACATAAATACAGTGATAACTTCTTGCCGGGAATGAATAGGGGCGAGATTAACAAGGGGGTGAAGTATACAGTACAGCAGATTCCCCCAGTTAAAATGCGGTACGCGGGGTGACCCCTGGTGACTCCTCATATCTCATCGAATTATTACTCTGTGAATATTGAATATCAGGTGTCGAAGTTATTTTTGTTGTATTACTCTGTGTCTGAACTATTTTATCAGATAAAGTTTGGAATTTAAAAAAATAAATAGCTCGATAAAATAAATAATAATGCAAATTACAGTATGACACGATTAGGGCTGCTATGCAGTGTGGCGAATCGTGATAAACTTTCCCCCCTTATTTTTGCGTGTTTTTAAACGTTTTTCTTTGTTCATTTCATTTATACCGACTTTAATTTTGTATTGTGTGCATGTCTGTTTGCGTTTGATAGTGGAGAGGGCATACTGCGCACTTCTGGTTGAGTTTTTTTTACGAAAACACGTTGCACTGACGAAAAGGCTTATCTTTCTGATTGGTTGTTGCGCGTATGCGCACAATACAAAATTAAAGTCGGAATAAGTGAAATAAACAAAGAAATACGTTTAAAAACACGCAAAAATAAGAGAAAAAAGTTTATCACGATTCGCCACACTGCATAGCAGCCCTAATCGTGTCATACTGTAATTTGCAATATTATTTATTTTATCAAGCTATTTATTTTTTTAAATTCCAAACTTTATCTGATAAAATAGTTCAGACACAGAGTAATACAACAAAAATAACTTCGACACCTGATATTCAATATTCACGGAGTAATAATTCGATGAGACATGAGGAGTCACCCGGGGTCACCCCGCGTACCTCATTTTAACTGGGGGAATCTGCTGTACTGTACTAGAGTGTACGATGAGGTCATTGAACAAATTCACAAAAAAGTCACGAAAACAAGAATTAAAACCGTTAATTTTAGGACTAAAAAATTTAATTCAAAGATACGCTGCGCGTACGCAACGCGCGCGATCTAGCGCTTTTCGGGGAGAGAATCCAGCGGATATGTGTATCTAGCGGCTATCTAGCTTTTTCCTGGATGTTTTTCTAGCCTAGCGACTATCTAGCTTTTATCAAGTAGCTTTTCTGTATTTTTCACGATCTAGCGACTATCTAGCTTTTTTCGGTGACTATTTCGGGAGTCGCTTTCTCAGAGATATGACCCCCAAAAGCAATGGATGGAGAACAATTTAGTAGCTCGTTGAAAGTCTATATCGGTCAAAATGATCGGCCTCGGTTTAGTGTTATTACATAGTATAAATATTAAAGAAAATTTTGATGGTATCAATCATTACCTACGGTGATGAAATGATTTCAGCATACTTGAAATGCCGAGGTGCGATCCAAAAAAACAGTTTTATGCCAATATCGGAAGCTCTCCGGCTCTTGAAGAGAAAATTCGAAAAAAATCCAAGCCATTTTTTGGACTTACTGTATTTCCCAGCCGGTTTTTTTTCTAAAAATCTTCGATAGAACGTGCCTAAACATCAACCTAACACATCTATAAAGTGGCGAGATTACAGGAATACAATTACTACTTTGCCCATAAAAATATCATTAGAAGTTGAAGTAGATCTTATAATAAAAATAAACAGAGGCCGATCGACCAAGGACGTAGAAAGTCAGAACAATTCGAATTTTGCGTCCGGCTTTTTGCACAGTTCTGTAACTCTCGAATTGCATTTAAATATTTATTCGCCCTATCACAAAATCGATATCAGTCATATGCCGGGGGGGGAGGCGCCTAAAATAGGGGGGCAGAAGTCGTATACCCCCCAGTTTGACTTTCCGTTGATTATCCGACATTCTTGGCCCATTTCTTGAACATTCTCTAATTATGGTGTAGTTTAGAGCAAAATCAGCGAAGGTTTATCCCGGTTTATTATAACTTCCAGTCTACCACGATTCATCCCTGTGTACGGTAGATAGGTGCAATTGATAAATTGTGCAACGGGAAATCTTAAAACAATTAAAGGCAGGTGGCATCCAAAAATTTCGATTTGAAATAGTTAAAATAGTTCATCTCATGTTGATAAGCTCAAAGAACTATTCAGAAATATGTATTTGAAAGTTTGAAAAGATGCTCTGGTAAGAAGTTGGATTACTGTAGCCTGCTCCACACCACGGGCGAGGTTTCCGAACTACAGTATGCTAACTCCATCGAAAAGCTCAAAATAGCCCATTATTGAGTTTTATTCTTCATAATTCCCCACTGCGGATAGAATTATCATCAAAATATTCAATTTCAAGTCGTATCCAAAGAGTTGGTGTGGCAATTAGGAAAAGGCGCCCGCTATATGGAGCAGACTGTAGTTTTCTAACTGCGCCATTCTCCTTACCAGAAAATTCTTATGATATAAGATGTATATATTTCGAAACAGAATTTCAAGCTCTTTTATATGAGATCAACTTGTTTTTCGTTTCCCGGTCCCTTTAAATAGAAAAATCTTATCTTTCCGAGAGAGACATGACAGTAACAAACATTTTCTTCACGTTCGCTTCACTGTTTGTATGGGATCAATTTGCATATTTTTTGCCAACTGTCTTGCTTCTTCTTCAACCAAACTTTTTTACAATTACGAAAGCTTTACGCATCGTTATATTTGCCTTAAGTGCCCACGCCGTAATCTCCGCGGTAACGACTGAGACGCGGCGGAGGGGGTTACGGCGTAGGCACGTAAGCTAAATGTAGCGATGCATTAGAGCGATAGCTGAATAATTTGGTAGGTTAGGTTGAAGAATAATTTAACCAGCTTAGTAATAACTCAGTTACATTAATCAATACTCAATATAGTTCATACGGTGTACGGTAGATAGGCGCAATTGATAAATTGTGCAACGGGAAATCTTCAAAGAATTCAATAGAAAAATCTTATTTTTCTGAGAGAGACATGACAGAAACAAACATTTTCTTCACGTTCGCTGCACTGTTTGTAGGAGATCAATTTGCATATTTTTTGCAAACTCTTGGCTCTTCTTCAACCTGACGTTTTTGCAATTACAAAAGCTTTAGAGTGATAGCTGAATAATTTAGTAGGTTTGTTTGAAGAATAACTTAACCAGCTTAGTAATAAAAAAAAAAGATTAACGTTGACAAGGTATACAGTAGGTCTTTACGTTTTGGCGATTTGTCAATTGAGTTGCGCACGCCTCACGCTCGTCACTATTTCTTAGCTATATACCAACTACTATAGTGTCGTTAATCTGGCACACTCAAGATAGAATAGTTTGTATTGCGTCTTTCGGTCCTTTATTCCTTACTGTTTCAAACAATACTTAGTAACTTAGTAAACTTAGTAGACTGTATGACCCTAGTTACCATATAATATAAACAATAGCCAACATGTCTATCGTGGCGGGAGTCAATCATGCCAACTCATGGGTCCCCTTCTTTAAAACAGTTAATAACGCAATCAACCGAATTCTGAAAAATGAAAATTATGGTACAATAATTTTTTCACTTTGTAAAAATTGTTGCATTGGGCAAACTCATCCACACTAATAATAATAATCTTTATCACATCTGCACATTGGTGCGGTGGGTCATGACAGGGGGTCCTTCATAGATCAATGGCGTTCAATTTTTCTTCTATTCATCGGGTCATCATGTATCTTGATGGTATTTCAACATCTGTGCTCGAAGTAATCCAGAAAAGAATACATTAGAAATTGAAGTTAACAACCCATGTAGCGGTAGAAGCTCCGTCCGAAGTGGCTGCATGAAGAAGGAAATACACCTCCCGGCTTTCCAAACACCTTCTGGGAGGGGATCCAACTGGGTTCCTTATCTGTTGATGGAATAGACGAGGGCAGGGATAGACGACAAAGGTCCAATGGAGAACAATGTCTGGCCGACCGCACGCTAGACAGAAAAAGCAGAAGAATCTCATCCACACTAAATCCCTTAGAATAATGTCCATCAAGACCGTGAAAAATGATAAAAATGGGAATCGTGTTTAGTTTTGTCAAACGTTATCACAATTTTCCATAAATGTTTCACTTTTTTTTTCGTTTTGCCGGTACTTTTTTACATTTAATTTTATTTTGATTTTTTGAGAAAAAAAAATTTTTAAAATTTTTGATTTTGAATTTTTTTAAATAGTCAAAAAAATTCAAAAAAAAAATCAAAATCAAAAAATCCCAGCCCTGCACATGAGAAAAAAAATGTGAGGATTAGTCATGTTACTGTGTTTAGCATGTGCGCTGCAAGATCATGGCAGAGGTGCGCTGTAAATTTTTCGCTTGGGTTTTTTCGAGTTCAAATTTCATTGATTGTTTTCATCGAATATCATTATTATTTATTCTTCAAATTACCTTTTTTGGCTTCAAGATATTACTAATTTGTATGCTCATCGTTGATCACAATCCTTACACATTCTCTCCCGTGGAGAATTGAAGTATTCTCTATTTAAATGTGTCTTATCTGTGATATCTTCTACATTTTCATATAGTTCAAGTACTTGATTGGTCGGAGCACACTTGAATTCATATCTGTTTGCATATTCATTTCCGTCTCTATTCACTCTATTTCTTCACTCATATCTTCTTTCTTTTCTTATCAATCTTTGATCCTTCTTCTTCTCTTCTTCTACTCTAATCATACTAAATTGAAGTCATCCTCCTCTTCCTTCATCTATTCTAATTGTCCTTTCACTGGTAATGGAATTAACTCTCATTTGTCTTTCTTGGTATTCTTCTTCTACTCTCTTCAATAATCCTTCTCTTAGTACCCACATGGTACATTAATTGGTATCCCGTCAATCGATCCATAATACCCTTTCTCTCTCTATCCCTCTCATTGTGAGCATGCCAGATGTCCTTCTTTCTCTCTCTCTCCCTCAATTCGCGCTTTCTCCTTCATACAATCTATAACATATATATCTGATATCGATTGATTGATCTCATACTTACCGTAGTCTATTCGTACCGTACTCCTCTAACTGTCATTCTTGAATGAAGAAGGAAGACATGATCTTTGTCTACACTGACAATTGATGGAGAACCAATATTCTAGTGGATGAGATCTCTCCCTTTCTTTCTCTCCCTCTCCCTCTCCCTTCCCCTCCCTCTGCATCTCCTTCTGACACGACTCATCCATTGAATAGTGACGCAGTAATATGGGAGAGGGAGGAAGAGGGTAAAGGATGTCCATCTCTAAGATGAATGGAATAAGAATGAGAGAAGAATCAACCATATACAATCATTCAATCAATTCATATTTTATCTAGAGATTAGACTGAACTTTTGTGTTTATGTACTACTCCTACTCTGTTTATTCAAAATTTTAAATTATGAACAATTATGGGTTGTTGGATGGTTGAATGATAATAATTCATCCATTTCATTTGTATATTAATGAAGGAATGGAAGTAATTTCATCATCTTCTTCATTATATACAGTATACATTGATTAAAATGACTGTATTCATCACTAACTAATTCCATTCCTCTTTCTTCTTTCTTTCATTTTCATCTTCACCATCTTCTTCATTTCTTCTCTTCGACTCTTCATCTCCCATGGGATATCATACACACTGACCCTATGTGTCGAGATATCTCCCTCTCCCTCTCCTTTTCTCTCCCTCTCCTTTTCTCTCCCCCTCCCTCTCCCTCTCCCTCTCCTTTCATTGTGATGATTTCGTAAGAGTAAGTCTTCCTCTTGTTTTTGGTCTTCTTTTTCATTTCTTCTTTCATTCTCATTAAACATGCCTCATTCTCTTTCTGTCTTTTATAGATGGAGACAATCCACCATTGCTATTTCTAATGACACTATTTCTCTCCCTCTCCCTCTCCCTCTCTCTCTCTCTCTCCCTCTCTCTCCCTCCCTCCCTCTCCATTCCTCTCTATGAGAGGAAGTATGGTGTATGTCCACTCGCACTATTGAGGGATAGCTGGGCACAATTAGAGGCCACCCTCTCCTTCTCTCCCTCTCCCTCTTCATCTCCCTCTCCCTCTTCATCTGATGAGAGAGGGAGAGGGAGGTGATGAGAGAAGTGCTCATTTTCTCTTCAAGCTTCATTCTTCTTCTATTCATTCATTTCACTATATCTCTCATATATATTATAATACCACTTCTACAACAATAGGTACTACCAAGCTGTCATCCATTCTCTCCATCTCCCTCTCCCTCTCTCTCTCTCTCCCTCTCCCTCTCCCTCTCTCTCTCTCTCCCTCTCCCTCTCTCTCTCTCTCCCTCTCCCTCTCCCTTTCCCTCTCCCTTTCCCTCTCCCTCTCCCTCTCTCTCTCTCTCCCTCTCCCTCTCCCTCTCTCTCTCTCTCTCCCTCTCCCTCCCTCTCCCTCTCCCTCTCCCTCTCTCTCCCTCTCTCTCTCCCTCTCCCTTTCCCTCTCCCTCTCCCTTTCCCTTTCCCTCTCCCTTTCCCTTTCCCTCTCCCTTTCCCTCTCCCTCTCCCTCTCCCTCTGTACTACTTAATCGTACCCCTACTACCCTGAGGGTCTATATCTTCTTCTTCTATTCTCTCATTGCTTTCATCTTCTTCCTCTTCTCATTCCATCTGTTGGATGTTTCCACTGTGAGAGTGTATGTGGATACATTTGAATTGTGCCATCTCTCTCCCTCTCCCTCTCAGTATCCCTCTCCCTCTCTCCCTCTCTCCCTCTCCCTCTCCCCTCTCTCCCTCTCCCTCTCCCTCTTGGACATCCCTCCCCTCTATCTACTTCTCTCCTTCAAAGGTTGCATGATTCACAGATATCTTCTATTTTGGTTTATGTTTGAATGACCCTGACTGTTGAGACCACGCTTATATTTGCATGCCTCTGCCCATCTCTCTCTCTCTCTCTCTCTCTCTCCCTCCCCCTCCCTCTCCCTCCTCTCCTTCCTCGACAGACAGACTGATAAGCATCGCGTTCTCCGTTGTCTTCTTCTTTCTCTAACCATCTGTACTCTCTTCAATCTCTCTTCTCTCTAATCACCTCCCACTCCTCTTCTTATGCATTCCTCATGTCTCTCCCTCTCCTTCTCTCTCCTTCTCTCCCTCTATCCCTTTCTTCTTGATATTGATCGTTCACTACTGCTGTAACCTCTCTAAGTGATTTACTGTATTTCGTGATAGTTTCTATTAATGTCAATTATTGATTGATATCTTCTTCAATCAATAGTTTGTATTTGAGATATCAGCTGGTTGATTTTTACACCTTTCAGTTGTCTTTCTCACTTGTTGCTTTCCTCGAACTCTATCACTACTTATACTTCCCTTCTCCCTCTCCCTCTCATTCTCCCTCTCCCTCTCCCTTCTCATCTCATAACTATCGCTCTCAACTCTATATCGTGTATATTCTTATCATTGATAACTATTATCAAATATTCTTGTATTCTCTAAGTTTCCTTGTATTGACTTCTATGATACTGTTAAAGTACATGTATTCTCGTTCCATTCATTCATTCATCTCCATTTATCCTCCATCGTTCTATCATTATCCCATAGAATCGTCATGGGAATACCATCGGAGCGTTCTATTTCTTCTAAATATCTATTCTACTTTTTTGTTGGTTTGATTTATTCTGAATGTCTTCTATCTCTTCTTTCGGTGGTTATCTATGATGACCTTCTATACGCCCTAATCGTTATTCCTTCCTTTTTTCTCATTCTGATACCGTAATGATCTTTATATTATTGATTGTTCATTCATATGATGTACAGTAATGTATGATGATATTATTGATTAGATGGCGTCGTCATCAATATCGACGACTCCTCCTCCATCAACATTAGATTCATCAATAGCTACACCATCTACTATCATAGATGCTACTATGAGATTAGCTTTGGATGATTCAATTGATCAGGTTAGATATTATCATATCTAATATAGATAGAATAGATGAATAGTTACATCATTCCATCTTTTTATTCTTATTATCCATTATCTAATTCTCGAAGTAATCAATTGATTGATTATATAATAATGATAAACATATAATGTCATTCATTCAGTCATGTCCATATTCGCCTGGTGATGGATTGGACAATTCCTCATTCAATGGGACTGGTGTACTTGGTGATTGCTCTGCTATGACTGGTGGTGATATTTCTCAATCGTCGCCCTCACCATCCTCACTCCTTGATGATAGTAGTACACAACAACATCATCATCATAGACATCAATCTAATGGAGGAGGAACTTCATCTTCTGCTCCTTTTGAGAAACCTGTATCTACTAAGGTATACTGTAGACACTATTGGATTACGATACAATATTGATTAATCATCCAAGAAAAACTGAAAATTATACAACTGATTTTAATTAGTGTAACATGTATAATGCTCATCTCAGTATAGAAATAGAGGTCTATAATTTATGATTAATATAATATTTATTTAAGGTATATTATCATCTAGATGATGAACAGACACCATACATGACTCAAGTAAGTATTTATATAGTTTATATGATCAAACTATCATGAACTTATTCAATCATAATTTATCTTTGTAGTTTAGTAACAATCATAGGTCGAAAAATACGTTACAACTACGAAGCCTGACCACATTTTGAGCCGAAAATTCCCGCAAACTCGAAAAAGCTAGCCGCATTTGGGAGTTTTTTCACTACATGACCGCATTCGAGCCGAAAATTCACGAAAATTTGTGTAACATAGCTATTCGACCTACGGTAGCAATTTAAGAATGTTTAAAAGTGTACATAATGAGATATATTCTTTATTAAGGTTGATGTTCCACCAGAGCATATTACACTCGAAGATTTCAAAAGAGTATTAACAAGAACAAACTTCAAGTTTTATTGTAAAACAATTGATGAAGGATGTGGAAAGTGAGTATTATGAATGTAATCAATAATGTAGTGTAGAGTACTGTAGAATGAGGAATATGATTGATGAAACTAAAAATAAAATGGTAAATTAGATGAATGAATTCATTTGTTATATTTCATAGTATAGGATTATATTAATTGATCTTTGATCTTTAATGATTATGATATTCAATATTCACGGAGTAATAATTCGATGAGACATGAGGAGTCACCCGGGGTCACCCCGCGTACCTCATTTTAACTGGGGGAATCTGCTGTACTGTACTAGAGTGTACGATGAGGTCATTGAACAAATTCACAAAAAAGTCACGAAAACAAGAATTAAAACCGTTAATTTTAGGACTAAAAAATTTAATTCAAAGATACGCTGCGCGTACGCAACGCGCGCGATCTAGCGCTTTTCGGGGAGAGAATCCAGCGGATATGTGTATCTAGCGGCTATCTAGCTTTTTCCTGGATGTTTTTCTAGCCTAGCGACTATCTAGCTTTTATCAAGTAGCTTTTCTGTATTTTTCACGATCTAGCGACTATCTAGCTTTTTTCGGTGACTATTTCGGGAGTCGCTTTCTCAGAGATATGACCCCCAAAAGCAATGGATGGAGAACAATTTAGTAGCTCGTTGAAAGTCTATATCGGTCAAAATGATCGGCCTCGGTTTAGTGTTATTACATAGTATAAATATTAAAGAAAATTTTGATGGTATCAATCATTACCTACGGTGATGAAATGATTTCAGCATACTTGAAATGCCGAGGTGCGATCCAAAAAAACAGTTTTATGCCAATATCGGAAGCTCTCCGGCTCTTGAAGAGAAAATTCGAAAAAAATCCAAGCCATTTTTTGGACTTACTGTATTTCCCAGCCGGTTTTTTTTCTAAAAATCTTCGATAGAACGTGCCTAAACATCAACCTAACACATCTATAAAGTGGCGAGATTACAGGAATACAATTACTACTTTGCCCATAAAAATATCATTAGAAGTTGAAGTAGATCTTATAATAAAAATAAACAGAGGCCGATCGACCAAGGACGTAGAAAGTCAGAACAATTCGAATTTTGCGTCCGGCTTTTTGCACAGTTCTGTAACTCTCGAATTGCATTTAAATATTTATTCGCCCTATCACAAAATCGATATCAGTCATATGCCGGGGGGGGAGGCGCCTAAAATAGGGGGGCAGAAGTCGTATACCCCCCAGTTTGACTTTCCGTTGATTATCCGACATTCTTGGCCCATTTCTTGAACATTCTCTAATTATGGTGTAGTTTAGAGCAAAATCAGCGAAGGTTTATCCCGGTTTATTATAACTTCCAGTCTACCACGATTCATCCCTGTGTACGGTAGATAGGTGCAATTGATAAATTGTGCAACGGGAAATCTTAAAACAATTAAAGGCAGGTGGCATCCAAAAATTTCGATTTGAAATAGTTAAAATAGTTCATCTCATGTTGATAAGCTCAAAGAACTATTCAGAAATATGTATTTGAAAGTTTGAAAAGATGCTCTGGTAAGAAGTTGGATTACTGTAGCCTGCTCCACACCACGGGCGAGGTTTCCGAACTACAGTATGCTAACTCCATCGAAAAGCTCAAAATAGCCCATTATTGAGTTTTATTCTTCATAATTCCCCACTGCGGATAGAATTATCATCAAAATATTCAATTTCAAGTCGTATCCAAAGAGTTGGTGTGGCAATTAGGAAAAGGCGCCCGCTATATGGAGCAGACTGTAGTTTTCTAACTGCGCCATTCTCCTTACCAGAAAATTCTTATGATATAAGATGTATATATTTCGAAACAGAATTTCAAGCTCTTTTATATGAGATCAACTTGTTTTTCGTTTCCCGGTCCCTTTAAATAGAAAAATCTTATCTTTCCGAGAGAGACATGACAGTAACAAACATTTTCTTCACGTTCGCTTCACTGTTTGTATGGGATCAATTTGCATATTTTTTGCCAACTGTCTTGCTTCTTCTTCAACCAAACTTTTTTACAATTACGAAAGCTTTACGCATCGTTATATTTGCCTTAAGTGCCCACGCCGTAATCTCCGCGGTAACGACTGAGACGCGGCGGAGGGGGTTACGGCGTAGGCACGTAAGCTAAATGTAGCGATGCATTAGAGCGATAGCTGAATAATTTGGTAGGTTAGGTTGAAGAATAATTTAACCAGCTTAGTAATAACTCAGTTACATTAATCAATACTCAATATAGTTCATACGGTGTACGGTAGATAGGCGCAATTGATAAATTGTGCAACGGGAAATCTTCAAAGAATTCAATAGAAAAATCTTATTTTTCTGAGAGAGACATGACAGAAACAAACATTTTCTTCACGTTCGCTGCACTGTTTGTAGGAGATCAATTTGCATATTTTTTGCAAACTCTTGGCTCTTCTTCAACCTGACGTTTTTGCAATTACAAAAGCTTTAGAGTGATAGCTGAATAATTTAGTAGGTTTGTTTGAAGAATAACTTAACCAGCTTAGTAATAAAAAAAAAAGATTAACGTTGACAAGGTATACAGTAGGTCTTTACGTTTTGGCGATTTGTCAATTGAGTTGCGCACGCCTCACGCTCGTCACTATTTCTTAGCTATATACCAACTACTATAGTGTCGTTAATCTGGCACACTCAAGATAGAATAGTTTGTATTGCGTCTTTCGGTCCTTTATTCCTTACTGTTTCAAACAATACTTAGTAACTTAGTAAACTTAGTAGACTGTATGACCCTAGTTACCATATAATATAAACAATAGCCAACATGTCTATCGTGGCGGGAGTCAATCATGCCAACTCATGGGTCCCCTTCTTTAAAACAGTTAATAACGCAATCAACCGAATTCTGAAAAATGAAAATTATGGTACAATAATTTTTTCACTTTGTAAAAATTGTTGCATTGGGCAAACTCATCCACACTAATAATAATAATCTTTATCACATCTGCACATTGGTGCGGTGGGTCATGACAGGGGGTCCTTCATAGATCAATGGCGTTCAATTTTTCTTCTATTCATCGGGTCATCATGTATCTTGATGGTATTTCAACATCTGTGCTCGAAGTAATCCAGAAAAGAATACATTAGAAATTGAAGTTAACAACCCATGTAGCGGTAGAAGCTCCGTCCGAAGTGGCTGCATGAAGAAGGAAATACACCTCCCGGCTTTCCAAACACCTTCTGGGAGGGGATCCAACTGGGTTCCTTATCTGTTGATGGAATAGACGAGGGCAGGGATAGACGACAAAGGTCCAATGGAGAACAATGTCTGGCCGACCGCACGCTAGACAGAAAAAGCAGAAGAATCTCATCCACACTAAATCCCTTAGAATAATGTCCATCAAGACCGTGAAAAATGATAAAAATGGGAATCGTGTTTAGTTTTGTCAAACGTTATCACAATTTTCCATAAATGTTTCACTTTTTTTTTCGTTTTGCCGGTACTTTTTTACATTTAATTTTATTTTGATTTTTTGAGAAAAAAAAATTTTTAAAATTTTTGATTTTGAATTTTTTTAAATAGTCAAAAAAATTCAAAAAAAAAATCAAAATCAAAAAATCCCAGCCCTGCACATGAGAAAAAAAATGTGAGGATTAGTCATGTTACTGTGTTTAGCATGTGCGCTGCAAGATCATGGCAGAGGTGCGCTGTAAATTTTTCGCTTGGGTTTTTTCGAGTTCAAATTTCATTGATTGTTTTCATCGAATATCATTATTATTTATTCTTCAAATTACCTTTTTTGGCTTCAAGATATTACTAATTTGTATGCTCATCGTTGATCACAATCCTTACACATTCTCTCCCGTGGAGAATTGAAGTATTCTCTATTTAAATGTGTCTTATCTGTGATATCTTCTACATTTTCATATAGTTCAAGTACTTGATTGGTCGGAGCACACTTGAATTCATATCTGTTTGCATATTCATTTCCGTCTCTATTCACTCTATTTCTTCACTCATATCTTCTTTCTTTTCTTATCAATCTTTGATCCTTCTTCTTCTCTTCTTCTACTCTAATCATACTAAATTGAAGTCATCCTCCTCTTCCTTCATCTATTCTAATTGTCCTTTCACTGGTAATGGAATTAACTCTCATTTGTCTTTCTTGGTATTCTTCTTCTACTCTCTTCAATAATCCTTCTCTTAGTACCCACATGGTACATTAATTGGTATCCCGTCAATCGATCCATAATACCCTTTCTCTCTCTATCCCTCTCATTGTGAGCATGCCAGATGTCCTTCTTTCTCTCTCTCTCCCTCAATTCGCGCTTTCTCCTTCATACAATCTATAACATATATATCTGATATCGATTGATTGATCTCATACTTACCGTAGTCTATTCGTACCGTACTCCTCTAACTGTCATTCTTGAATGAAGAAGGAAGACATGATCTTTGTCTACACTGACAATTGATGGAGAACCAATATTCTAGTGGATGAGATCTCTCCCTTTCTTTCTCTCCCTCTCCCTCTCCCTTCCCCTCCCTCTGCATCTCCTTCTGACACGACTCATCCATTGAATAGTGACGCAGTAATATGGGAGAGGGAGGAAGAGGGTAAAGGATGTCCATCTCTAAGATGAATGGAATAAGAATGAGAGAAGAATCAACCATATACAATCATTCAATCAATTCATATTTTATCTAGAGATTAGACTGAACTTTTGTGTTTATGTACTACTCCTACTCTGTTTATTCAAAATTTTAAATTATGAACAATTATGGGTTGTTGGATGGTTGAATGATAATAATTCATCCATTTCATTTGTATATTAATGAAGGAATGGAAGTAATTTCATCATCTTCTTCATTATATACAGTATACATTGATTAAAATGACTGTATTCATCACTAACTAATTCCATTCCTCTTTCTTCTTTCTTTCATTTTCATCTTCACCATCTTCTTCATTTCTTCTCTTCGACTCTTCATCTCCCATGGGATATCATACACACTGACCCTATGTGTCGAGATATCTCCCTCTCCCTCTCCTTTTCTCTCCCTCTCCTTTTCTCTCCCCCTCCCTCTCCCTCTCCCTCTCCTTTCATTGTGATGATTTCGTAAGAGTAAGTCTTCCTCTTGTTTTTGGTCTTCTTTTTCATTTCTTCTTTCATTCTCATTAAACATGCCTCATTCTCTTTCTGTCTTTTATAGATGGAGACAATCCACCATTGCTATTTCTAATGACACTATTTCTCTCCCTCTCCCTCTCCCTCTCTCTCTCTCTCTCCCTCTCTCTCCCTCCCTCCCTCTCCATTCCTCTCTATGAGAGGAAGTATGGTGTATGTCCACTCGCACTATTGAGGGATAGCTGGGCACAATTAGAGGCCACCCTCTCCTTCTCTCCCTCTCCCTCTTCATCTCCCTCTCCCTCTTCATCTGATGAGAGAGGGAGAGGGAGGTGATGAGAGAAGTGCTCATTTTCTCTTCAAGCTTCATTCTTCTTCTATTCATTCATTTCACTATATCTCTCATATATATTATAATACCACTTCTACAACAATAGGTACTACCAAGCTGTCATCCATTCTCTCCATCTCCCTCTCCCTCTCTCTCTCTCTCCCTCTCCCTCTCCCTCTCTCTCTCTCTCCCTCTCCCTCTCTCTCTCTCTCCCTCTCCCTCTCCCTTTCCCTCTCCCTTTCCCTCTCCCTCTCCCTCTCTCTCTCTCTCCCTCTCCCTCTCCCTCTCTCTCTCTCTCTCCCTCTCCCTCCCTCTCCCTCTCCCTCTCCCTCTCTCTCCCTCTCTCTCTCCCTCTCCCTTTCCCTCTCCCTCTCCCTTTCCCTTTCCCTCTCCCTTTCCCTTTCCCTCTCCCTTTCCCTCTCCCTCTCCCTCTCCCTCTGTACTACTTAATCGTACCCCTACTACCCTGAGGGTCTATATCTTCTTCTTCTATTCTCTCATTGCTTTCATCTTCTTCCTCTTCTCATTCCATCTGTTGGATGTTTCCACTGTGAGAGTGTATGTGGATACATTTGAATTGTGCCATCTCTCTCCCTCTCCCTCTCAGTATCCCTCTCCCTCTCTCCCTCTCTCCCTCTCCCTCTCCCCTCTCTCCCTCTCCCTCTCCCTCTTGGACATCCCTCCCCTCTATCTACTTCTCTCCTTCAAAGGTTGCATGATTCACAGATATCTTCTATTTTGGTTTATGTTTGAATGACCCTGACTGTTGAGACCACGCTTATATTTGCATGCCTCTGCCCATCTCTCTCTCTCTCTCTCTCTCTCTCCCTCCCCCTCCCTCTCCCTCCTCTCCTTCCTCGACAGACAGACTGATAAGCATCGCGTTCTCCGTTGTCTTCTTCTTTCTCTAACCATCTGTACTCTCTTCAATCTCTCTTCTCTCTAATCACCTCCCACTCCTCTTCTTATGCATTCCTCATGTCTCTCCCTCTCCTTCTCTCTCCTTCTCTCCCTCTATCCCTTTCTTCTTGATATTGATCGTTCACTACTGCTGTAACCTCTCTAAGTGATTTACTGTATTTCGTGATAGTTTCTATTAATGTCAATTATTGATTGATATCTTCTTCAATCAATAGTTTGTATTTGAGATATCAGCTGGTTGATTTTTACACCTTTCAGTTGTCTTTCTCACTTGTTGCTTTCCTCGAACTCTATCACTACTTATACTTCCCTTCTCCCTCTCCCTCTCATTCTCCCTCTCCCTCTCCCTTCTCATCTCATAACTATCGCTCTCAACTCTATATCGTGTATATTCTTATCATTGATAACTATTATCAAATATTCTTGTATTCTCTAAGTTTCCTTGTATTGACTTCTATGATACTGTTAAAGTACATGTATTCTCGTTCCATTCATTCATTCATCTCCATTTATCCTCCATCGTTCTATCATTATCCCATAGAATCGTCATGGGAATACCATCGGAGCGTTCTATTTCTTCTAAATATCTATTCTACTTTTTTGTTGGTTTGATTTATTCTGAATGTCTTCTATCTCTTCTTTCGGTGGTTATCTATGATGACCTTCTATACGCCCTAATCGTTATTCCTTCCTTTTTTCTCATTCTGATACCGTAATGATCTTTATATTATTGATTGTTCATTCATATGATGTACAGTAATGTATGATGATATTATTGATTAGATGGCGTCGTCATCAATATCGACGACTCCTCCTCCATCAACATTAGATTCATCAATAGCTACACCATCTACTATCATAGATGCTACTATGAGATTAGCTTTGGATGATTCAATTGATCAGGTTAGATATTATCATATCTAATATAGATAGAATAGATGAATAGTTACATCATTCCATCTTTTTATTCTTATTATCCATTATCTAATTCTCGAAGTAATCAATTGATTGATTATATAATAATGATAAACATATAATGTCATTCATTCAGTCATGTCCATATTCGCCTGGTGATGGATTGGACAATTCCTCATTCAATGGGACTGGTGTACTTGGTGATTGCTCTGCTATGACTGGTGGTGATATTTCTCAATCGTCGCCCTCACCATCCTCACTCCTTGATGATAGTAGTACACAACAACATCATCATCATAGACATCAATCTAATGGAGGAGGAACTTCATCTTCTGCTCCTTTTGAGAAACCTGTATCTACTAAGGTATACTGTAGACACTATTGGATTACGATACAATATTGATTAATCATCCAAGAAAAACTGAAAATTATACAACTGATTTTAATTAGTGTAACATGTATAATGCTCATCTCAGTATAGAAATAGAGGTCTATAATTTATGATTAATATAATATTTATTTAAGGTATATTATCATCTAGATGATGAACAGACACCATACATGACTCAAGTAAGTATTTATATAGTTTATATGATCAAACTATCATGAACTTATTCAATCATAATTTATCTTTGTAGTTTAGTAACAATCATAGGTCGAAAAATACGTTACAACTACGAAGCCTGACCACATTTTGAGCCGAAAATTCCCGCAAACTCGAAAAAGCTAGCCGCATTTGGGAGTTTTTTCACTACATGACCGCATTCGAGCCGAAAATTCACGAAAATTTGTGTAACATAGCTATTCGACCTACGGTAGCAATTTAAGAATGTTTAAAAGTGTACATAATGAGATATATTCTTTATTAAGGTTGATGTTCCACCAGAGCATATTACACTCGAAGATTTCAAAAGAGTATTAACAAGAACAAACTTCAAGTTTTATTGTAAAACAATTGATGAAGGATGTGGAAAGTGAGTATTATGAATGTAATCAATAATGTAGTGTAGAGTACTGTAGAATGAGGAATATGATTGATGAAACTAAAAATAAAATGGTAAATTAGATGAATGAATTCATTTGTTATATTTCATAGTATAGGATTATATTAATTGATCTTTGATCTTTAATGATTATGATATTCAATATTCACGGAGTAATAATTCGATGAGACATGAGGAGTCACCCGGGGTCACCCCGCGTACCTCATTTTAACTGGGGGAATCTGCTGTACTGTACTAGAGTGTACGATGAGGTCATTGAACAAATTCACAAAAAAGTCACGAAAACAAGAATTAAAACCGTTAATTTTAGGACTAAAAAATTTAATTCAAAGATACGCTGCGCGTACGCAACGCGCGCGATCTAGCGCTTTTCGGGGAGAGAATCCAGCGGATATGTGTATCTAGCGGCTATCTAGCTTTTTCCTGGATGTTTTTCTAGCCTAGCGACTATCTAGCTTTTATCAAGTAGCTTTTCTGTATTTTTCACGATCTAGCGACTATCTAGCTTTTTTCGGTGACTATTTCGGGAGTCGCTTTCTCAGAGATATGACCCCCAAAAGCAATGGATGGAGAACAATTTAGTAGCTCGTTGAAAGTCTATATCGGTCAAAATGATCGGCCTCGGTTTAGTGTTATTACATAGTATAAATATTAAAGAAAATTTTGATGGTATCAATCATTACCTACGGTGATGAAATGATTTCAGCATACTTGAAATGCCGAGGTGCGATCCAAAAAAACAGTTTTATGCCAATATCGGAAGCTCTCCGGCTCTTGAAGAGAAAATTCGAAAAAAATCCAAGCCATTTTTTGGACTTACTGTATTTCCCAGCCGGTTTTTTTTCTAAAAATCTTCGATAGAACGTGCCTAAACATCAACCTAACACATCTATAAAGTGGCGAGATTACAGGAATACAATTACTACTTTGCCCATAAAAATATCATTAGAAGTTGAAGTAGATCTTATAATAAAAATAAACAGAGGCCGATCGACCAAGGACGTAGAAAGTCAGAACAATTCGAATTTTGCGTCCGGCTTTTTGCACAGTTCTGTAACTCTCGAATTGCATTTAAATATTTATTCGCCCTATCACAAAATCGATATCAGTCATATGCCGGGGGGGGAGGCGCCTAAAATAGGGGGGCAGAAGTCGTATACCCCCCAGTTTGACTTTCCGTTGATTATCCGACATTCTTGGCCCATTTCTTGAACATTCTCTAATTATGGTGTAGTTTAGAGCAAAATCAGCGAAGGTTTATCCCGGTTTATTATAACTTCCAGTCTACCACGATTCATCCCTGTGTACGGTAGATAGGTGCAATTGATAAATTGTGCAACGGGAAATCTTAAAACAATTAAAGGCAGGTGGCATCCAAAAATTTCGATTTGAAATAGTTAAAATAGTTCATCTCATGTTGATAAGCTCAAAGAACTATTCAGAAATATGTATTTGAAAGTTTGAAAAGATGCTCTGGTAAGAAGTTGGATTACTGTAGCCTGCTCCACACCACGGGCGAGGTTTCCGAACTACAGTATGCTAACTCCATCGAAAAGCTCAAAATAGCCCATTATTGAGTTTTATTCTTCATAATTCCCCACTGCGGATAGAATTATCATCAAAATATTCAATTTCAAGTCGTATCCAAAGAGTTGGTGTGGCAATTAGGAAAAGGCGCCCGCTATATGGAGCAGACTGTAGTTTTCTAACTGCGCCATTCTCCTTACCAGAAAATTCTTATGATATAAGATGTATATATTTCGAAACAGAATTTCAAGCTCTTTTATATGAGATCAACTTGTTTTTCGTTTCCCGGTCCCTTTAAATAGAAAAATCTTATCTTTCCGAGAGAGACATGACAGTAACAAACATTTTCTTCACGTTCGCTTCACTGTTTGTATGGGATCAATTTGCATATTTTTTGCCAACTGTCTTGCTTCTTCTTCAACCAAACTTTTTTACAATTACGAAAGCTTTACGCATCGTTATATTTGCCTTAAGTGCCCACGCCGTAATCTCCGCGGTAACGACTGAGACGCGGCGGAGGGGGTTACGGCGTAGGCACGTAAGCTAAATGTAGCGATGCATTAGAGCGATAGCTGAATAATTTGGTAGGTTAGGTTGAAGAATAATTTAACCAGCTTAGTAATAACTCAGTTACATTAATCAATACTCAATATAGTTCATACGGTGTACGGTAGATAGGCGCAATTGATAAATTGTGCAACGGGAAATCTTCAAAGAATTCAATAGAAAAATCTTATTTTTCTGAGAGAGACATGACAGAAACAAACATTTTCTTCACGTTCGCTGCACTGTTTGTAGGAGATCAATTTGCATATTTTTTGCAAACTCTTGGCTCTTCTTCAACCTGACGTTTTTGCAATTACAAAAGCTTTAGAGTGATAGCTGAATAATTTAGTAGGTTTGTTTGAAGAATAACTTAACCAGCTTAGTAATAAAAAAAAAAGATTAACGTTGACAAGGTATACAGTAGGTCTTTACGTTTTGGCGATTTGTCAATTGAGTTGCGCACGCCTCACGCTCGTCACTATTTCTTAGCTATATACCAACTACTATAGTGTCGTTAATCTGGCACACTCAAGATAGAATAGTTTGTATTGCGTCTTTCGGTCCTTTATTCCTTACTGTTTCAAACAATACTTAGTAACTTAGTAAACTTAGTAGACTGTATGACCCTAGTTACCATATAATATAAACAATAGCCAACATGTCTATCGTGGCGGGAGTCAATCATGCCAACTCATGGGTCCCCTTCTTTAAAACAGTTAATAACGCAATCAACCGAATTCTGAAAAATGAAAATTATGGTACAATAATTTTTTCACTTTGTAAAAATTGTTGCATTGGGCAAACTCATCCACACTAATAATAATAATCTTTATCACATCTGCACATTGGTGCGGTGGGTCATGACAGGGGGTCCTTCATAGATCAATGGCGTTCAATTTTTCTTCTATTCATCGGGTCATCATGTATCTTGATGGTATTTCAACATCTGTGCTCGAAGTAATCCAGAAAAGAATACATTAGAAATTGAAGTTAACAACCCATGTAGCGGTAGAAGCTCCGTCCGAAGTGGCTGCATGAAGAAGGAAATACACCTCCCGGCTTTCCAAACACCTTCTGGGAGGGGATCCAACTGGGTTCCTTATCTGTTGATGGAATAGACGAGGGCAGGGATAGACGACAAAGGTCCAATGGAGAACAATGTCTGGCCGACCGCACGCTAGACAGAAAAAGCAGAAGAATCTCATCCACACTAAATCCCTTAGAATAATGTCCATCAAGACCGTGAAAAATGATAAAAATGGGAATCGTGTTTAGTTTTGTCAAACGTTATCACAATTTTCCATAAATGTTTCACTTTTTTTTTCGTTTTGCCGGTACTTTTTTACATTTAATTTTATTTTGATTTTTTGAGAAAAAAAAATTTTTAAAATTTTTGATTTTGAATTTTTTTAAATAGTCAAAAAAATTCAAAAAAAAAATCAAAATCAAAAAATCCCAGCCCTGCACATGAGAAAAAAAATGTGAGGATTAGTCATGTTACTGTGTTTAGCATGTGCGCTGCAAGATCATGGCAGAGGTGCGCTGTAAATTTTTCGCTTGGGTTTTTTCGAGTTCAAATTTCATTGATTGTTTTCATCGAATATCATTATTATTTATTCTTCAAATTACCTTTTTTGGCTTCAAGATATTACTAATTTGTATGCTCATCGTTGATCACAATCCTTACACATTCTCTCCCGTGGAGAATTGAAGTATTCTCTATTTAAATGTGTCTTATCTGTGATATCTTCTACATTTTCATATAGTTCAAGTACTTGATTGGTCGGAGCACACTTGAATTCATATCTGTTTGCATATTCATTTCCGTCTCTATTCACTCTATTTCTTCACTCATATCTTCTTTCTTTTCTTATCAATCTTTGATCCTTCTTCTTCTCTTCTTCTACTCTAATCATACTAAATTGAAGTCATCCTCCTCTTCCTTCATCTATTCTAATTGTCCTTTCACTGGTAATGGAATTAACTCTCATTTGTCTTTCTTGGTATTCTTCTTCTACTCTCTTCAATAATCCTTCTCTTAGTACCCACATGGTACATTAATTGGTATCCCGTCAATCGATCCATAATACCCTTTCTCTCTCTATCCCTCTCATTGTGAGCATGCCAGATGTCCTTCTTTCTCTCTCTCTCCCTCAATTCGCGCTTTCTCCTTCATACAATCTATAACATATATATCTGATATCGATTGATTGATCTCATACTTACCGTAGTCTATTCGTACCGTACTCCTCTAACTGTCATTCTTGAATGAAGAAGGAAGACATGATCTTTGTCTACACTGACAATTGATGGAGAACCAATATTCTAGTGGATGAGATCTCTCCCTTTCTTTCTCTCCCTCTCCCTCTCCCTTCCCCTCCCTCTGCATCTCCTTCTGACACGACTCATCCATTGAATAGTGACGCAGTAATATGGGAGAGGGAGGAAGAGGGTAAAGGATGTCCATCTCTAAGATGAATGGAATAAGAATGAGAGAAGAATCAACCATATACAATCATTCAATCAATTCATATTTTATCTAGAGATTAGACTGAACTTTTGTGTTTATGTACTACTCCTACTCTGTTTATTCAAAATTTTAAATTATGAACAATTATGGGTTGTTGGATGGTTGAATGATAATAATTCATCCATTTCATTTGTATATTAATGAAGGAATGGAAGTAATTTCATCATCTTCTTCATTATATACAGTATACATTGATTAAAATGACTGTATTCATCACTAACTAATTCCATTCCTCTTTCTTCTTTCTTTCATTTTCATCTTCACCATCTTCTTCATTTCTTCTCTTCGACTCTTCATCTCCCATGGGATATCATACACACTGACCCTATGTGTCGAGATATCTCCCTCTCCCTCTCCTTTTCTCTCCCTCTCCTTTTCTCTCCCCCTCCCTCTCCCTCTCCCTCTCCTTTCATTGTGATGATTTCGTAAGAGTAAGTCTTCCTCTTGTTTTTGGTCTTCTTTTTCATTTCTTCTTTCATTCTCATTAAACATGCCTCATTCTCTTTCTGTCTTTTATAGATGGAGACAATCCACCATTGCTATTTCTAATGACACTATTTCTCTCCCTCTCCCTCTCCCTCTCTCTCTCTCTCTCCCTCTCTCTCCCTCCCTCCCTCTCCATTCCTCTCTATGAGAGGAAGTATGGTGTATGTCCACTCGCACTATTGAGGGATAGCTGGGCACAATTAGAGGCCACCCTCTCCTTCTCTCCCTCTCCCTCTTCATCTCCCTCTCCCTCTTCATCTGATGAGAGAGGGAGAGGGAGGTGATGAGAGAAGTGCTCATTTTCTCTTCAAGCTTCATTCTTCTTCTATTCATTCATTTCACTATATCTCTCATATATATTATAATACCACTTCTACAACAATAGGTACTACCAAGCTGTCATCCATTCTCTCCATCTCCCTCTCCCTCTCTCTCTCTCTCCCTCTCCCTCTCCCTCTCTCTCTCTCTCCCTCTCCCTCTCTCTCTCTCTCCCTCTCCCTCTCCCTTTCCCTCTCCCTTTCCCTCTCCCTCTCCCTCTCTCTCTCTCTCCCTCTCCCTCTCCCTCTCTCTCTCTCTCTCCCTCTCCCTCCCTCTCCCTCTCCCTCTCCCTCTCTCTCCCTCTCTCTCTCCCTCTCCCTTTCCCTCTCCCTCTCCCTTTCCCTTTCCCTCTCCCTTTCCCTTTCCCTCTCCCTTTCCCTCTCCCTCTCCCTCTCCCTCTGTACTACTTAATCGTACCCCTACTACCCTGAGGGTCTATATCTTCTTCTTCTATTCTCTCATTGCTTTCATCTTCTTCCTCTTCTCATTCCATCTGTTGGATGTTTCCACTGTGAGAGTGTATGTGGATACATTTGAATTGTGCCATCTCTCTCCCTCTCCCTCTCAGTATCCCTCTCCCTCTCTCCCTCTCTCCCTCTCCCTCTCCCCTCTCTCCCTCTCCCTCTCCCTCTTGGACATCCCTCCCCTCTATCTACTTCTCTCCTTCAAAGGTTGCATGATTCACAGATATCTTCTATTTTGGTTTATGTTTGAATGACCCTGACTGTTGAGACCACGCTTATATTTGCATGCCTCTGCCCATCTCTCTCTCTCTCTCTCTCTCTCTCCCTCCCCCTCCCTCTCCCTCCTCTCCTTCCTCGACAGACAGACTGATAAGCATCGCGTTCTCCGTTGTCTTCTTCTTTCTCTAACCATCTGTACTCTCTTCAATCTCTCTTCTCTCTAATCACCTCCCACTCCTCTTCTTATGCATTCCTCATGTCTCTCCCTCTCCTTCTCTCTCCTTCTCTCCCTCTATCCCTTTCTTCTTGATATTGATCGTTCACTACTGCTGTAACCTCTCTAAGTGATTTACTGTATTTCGTGATAGTTTCTATTAATGTCAATTATTGATTGATATCTTCTTCAATCAATAGTTTGTATTTGAGATATCAGCTGGTTGATTTTTACACCTTTCAGTTGTCTTTCTCACTTGTTGCTTTCCTCGAACTCTATCACTACTTATACTTCCCTTCTCCCTCTCCCTCTCATTCTCCCTCTCCCTCTCCCTTCTCATCTCATAACTATCGCTCTCAACTCTATATCGTGTATATTCTTATCATTGATAACTATTATCAAATATTCTTGTATTCTCTAAGTTTCCTTGTATTGACTTCTATGATACTGTTAAAGTACATGTATTCTCGTTCCATTCATTCATTCATCTCCATTTATCCTCCATCGTTCTATCATTATCCCATAGAATCGTCATGGGAATACCATCGGAGCGTTCTATTTCTTCTAAATATCTATTCTACTTTTTTGTTGGTTTGATTTATTCTGAATGTCTTCTATCTCTTCTTTCGGTGGTTATCTATGATGACCTTCTATACGCCCTAATCGTTATTCCTTCCTTTTTTCTCATTCTGATACCGTAATGATCTTTATATTATTGATTGTTCATTCATATGATGTACAGTAATGTATGATGATATTATTGATTAGATGGCGTCGTCATCAATATCGACGACTCCTCCTCCATCAACATTAGATTCATCAATAGCTACACCATCTACTATCATAGATGCTACTATGAGATTAGCTTTGGATGATTCAATTGATCAGGTTAGATATTATCATATCTAATATAGATAGAATAGATGAATAGTTACATCATTCCATCTTTTTATTCTTATTATCCATTATCTAATTCTCGAAGTAATCAATTGATTGATTATATAATAATGATAAACATATAATGTCATTCATTCAGTCATGTCCATATTCGCCTGGTGATGGATTGGACAATTCCTCATTCAATGGGACTGGTGTACTTGGTGATTGCTCTGCTATGACTGGTGGTGATATTTCTCAATCGTCGCCCTCACCATCCTCACTCCTTGATGATAGTAGTACACAACAACATCATCATCATAGACATCAATCTAATGGAGGAGGAACTTCATCTTCTGCTCCTTTTGAGAAACCTGTATCTACTAAGGTATACTGTAGACACTATTGGATTACGATACAATATTGATTAATCATCCAAGAAAAACTGAAAATTATACAACTGATTTTAATTAGTGTAACATGTATAATGCTCATCTCAGTATAGAAATAGAGGTCTATAATTTATGATTAATATAATATTTATTTAAGGTATATTATCATCTAGATGATGAACAGACACCATACATGACTCAAGTAAGTATTTATATAGTTTATATGATCAAACTATCATGAACTTATTCAATCATAATTTATCTTTGTAGTTTAGTAACAATCATAGGTCGAAAAATACGTTACAACTACGAAGCCTGACCACATTTTGAGCCGAAAATTCCCGCAAACTCGAAAAAGCTAGCCGCATTTGGGAGTTTTTTCACTACATGACCGCATTCGAGCCGAAAATTCACGAAAATTTGTGTAACATAGCTATTCGACCTACGGTAGCAATTTAAGAATGTTTAAAAGTGTACATAATGAGATATATTCTTTATTAAGGTTGATGTTCCACCAGAGCATATTACACTCGAAGATTTCAAAAGAGTATTAACAAGAACAAACTTCAAGTTTTATTGTAAAACAATTGATGAAGGATGTGGAAAGTGAGTATTATGAATGTAATCAATAATGTAGTGTAGAGTACTGTAGAATGAGGAATATGATTGATGAAACTAAAAATAAAATGGTAAATTAGATGAATGAATTCATTTGTTATATTTCATAGTATAGGATTATATTAATTGATCTTTGATCTTTAATGATTATAGTGAAGTGAAGAAGGAGTTGATGGAAGATCATAAACATTTGGAAAGAAGTGCAAATGGAAACTTTGAATTGTATTTGATAACAATCGAAGGAAGTGTTCATTCTGAAGGAAGTAGTCAACATTTGAGAGGATCTAATGGAGGAGGAGGGGGAGGAGGACATAGACATCATATGGTATCATATTTATTTATTTATTATCACTATTATTATTATTAATAATAATAATATTCATGTAAAAACTCATACATTTGTATACCCTCATAATGCGAGGATTGGCCCACTATATACGGCTTATTTTCGGATCACTTGATACGAAACGAAGAAAAAATGACGATTTTTAAGCTAAAAAAAAGGAATTTTGATGATTTAGTGATAGAGTGATATTTATCTTTTCATATATTAGTCTCCTATCTATCTATGATGAATGTGATAGTTAATCTTTACAGGTTCCCGGTCCTGCTCCCTCTAACTACAATACTGCATATAGAGGAGGAAACTATTTTGATAGTACAAGTTTGTTTCATTCTTTTAACTTTGTATCGAATGGTTTTACTATTTTTGTTAATAGTATTTTGTATATCCTTTGATTAAACTGTATTTGAGTGTCTTAGAATCATACATACGTGGGCGCCACTGCCGCTAGCGGCAATACACCCCCGATTTTTGGCACCCGATCCCCCCCCCCCGATTTTCCAAAAAAAAATCACTCAAAATGACCTATAAATGCTGAATTTTTTGCTTCCGACCCCCGATTTTTGCGTCTGACCTCCCGATTTTCATTTCCAGCGGCAATGCCCGCCCACGTATGGAATCATATATGGGTGGTATTGTCTGTGGCGACAAGACCCTTCTTGTTTGGTCACAAGGCCACACCCGATTTTGCCAAAATTCTCTCAAAAATGAAAAAAATGAGTAGGGAGTCCCTCGACTTGGAAATGTCTCACATGATTCTTGCGTCTGACCCTCCCGATTTTAATTTCCAGTAACAAAAGTTTCCTAAGTATTCTCAACATCGATACGATAATCAATATTGATGATAATGATCTCTAATAAATGGATATTTCAGTATCAAGAGAATCAGATTCAATGTTATCTGGAGGATTCCCGACTGGAAGAACACATCAACAGTCATCTAATAGACAATATGGAGGACCTTCAGCTATTAGACATAATCATCATTATGATTTCAATCCATCAGGTATTATATATTATGATCATACTTGGGCGGGCATTGCAGATGGAAATGAAAATCGGGGGGTCGAACGCCAAAATCGGGGGATCGGAAGCAAAAAATGGAGCATTTATACGTCATTTTGAGTGACTTTTTGGAAAATCGGGAGGTCGGGTGCCAGAAATCGGGGGTGTATTGCCGCTAGCGGCAGTGGTGCCCACGTATGATTATGATAGAGAGATATCATTGTTGTTATGGGGTGACTTTTACTGATTGGATTAGAAAGAACCAATTGTATTGATAAGGAAAAATGGCTTAATGAGTTGATTTATGAATGAGAAGGAAAAGGATAGAGAATGATATGATAATAGAAGAGAAGAAAGATACACATGAATGATAATCACTAAGGAATACATAACACACTTAATCTATCTCTCCCTCTCCTTCTCTACCTCTTCCTCACCCTCTATCACTGTCCTTCTCTTCAATCTTCTATCCTTCACTTATCACTTACTTCTATCCATATTCCTCTTATATTCATATTCTTTCAATTCATCGAATTTGATATTAATTGAGTCCTCTTCATTCTCTATCAATATAGTGCATCAATTCTGTTTGTTTCTCTCCCTCTCCCTCTCCCTCTCCCTCTCCCTCTCCCTCTATGATCCCTTCCCTTCTCTATCAATCTTATCATCTCCTCTAGTGATATCAGATGATATTGTCTAATCTCCTTCTAACAAGGAGGTCTTTCCCTTTCTCTTTCATTTATTCCTATATTCTCTTTATCCAGATGTATTTTAGTTTCTTTCCTTCTATTCAATCTACACTATGAATATTATTGATGAATAACTACTCCAATGAATGACAAATGTTAAGCGCTAAAATGGTGTTATACCTCTCAATTGTAGTATATCATTCAGAGGATGCATAATCATTGATCTCCTTATCTATCTATCAAATGTATTCATCCCTTCTTCTTCTTCTCTTCTCTATTCATTTGAACTCTTCGTTAATGACTTCTCTTACCTTTCATCATTGACTTGAATGAGTCTTTGAAGAGATAAGAGATAGTTAGAGTATATGATAGAGAGAATGATAGAATGAGAGAGTGAATAGAGATAAAGATAGATAGAATAGTCATTAAGTACACCAAGACTATCATTGTATCCTTTAGTATTCTCATTTCCTTTTCATTCTTTCTTATCTCTCTACCTTATCCTTATTCTTCCTACTCTTTATCATTATTTACAAATTTCAATAGATTTCATTTGGATATATAATCATTAATCGTCATATTCTGATTACAATTTCTTATGTAATCATGTTTATGATTGTTATATAGAATGTATTCATTGTGATAGAGTCATATAGATATATTCATTGATATTGATTGATTCAAAGTGATAAATGGTTCAATTCAGGACCATTTATCATATAAGAAGTGGTATGATGGGTCTATCTCTTACACTATTCATTCCTCTCTATCTCTAGATTCTCTTCATTCTCCATTATCTCTATTCAATATATCTATCTATATCTCTGTATCCTCTCTAGTTTCCTTAATCTCTTCCTCATATCTCTATCCATCTGTCTATCTCCTCTATTCTCATATCAAGAGGGAGTTCATATCTCTGATGATGAGAGTGTAACTGATATCTCTTATCCCATTATCACTTCCTCATATTCTATCATCTATCCACACTTATCATTGTATTCATTCCATCTATTCATTGTATCTTCATTCTATTCCTTTAGTCCTGAAGGATCTATTATATATTATCTCCTTATTATATTCAATGATGATGTACTATTGAGTAAGTGTGAATAGTCGTTCCTTCTAATCCTCCTCCTTCTTCTTCATCATTCTCACTCATCTCTTCTCTAATCTCTTGTTAATCACTGATAATCTATACCTCGAAGGGGTTAAACATAAGAATGATTACTTCCTTCTATTAAATGATCATACTCCATTCATTCATTATAATGTCTTTGAAACAATCCATTCTTCTTCTACGAACATTTCATTTCTGTATTTCTTTTTATTAGTCATTTGTGATAGACAAATGAATAGATGACGTCATGACTCATATCTCATCTATCATATCAATTCATATGATATCATCCATATGATATATCTATTCATTTGTGATCCTTCTCCTTCTTTCTATCAATTGAAGTGTCTATCTCTATCTATCTATTGAACTAACAAGGAGACTCTCACAACTTAATTTGGCGATGAGATATGTGTTATAGTTCATTTGAAAGCCCTTTTTCTGTAGATTACGAATATGTACTTTAAAAATGCAAAAGTTATGTGTACGGACTTAAAGCCTGTCAAATGTTGAGCAATTGCCACCTCGCCATGATGCGCGCACTGGTGGGTTAGTTCTACGCGTTATTTCTGCGAGCTAGTATTGGCCCAGAGATAAAGATGAGTGATTACGATATATCTGAAGAACTTGGTTAGGCTAGACCCATGAAAGATGTTAAACAACAGTGTGAAACTATTACAAAAGAATGAAGAAGGTTCCTACAGCCGGTTCAAGTGCATTCTCGTCGACGCTTGCAACTCAATATTGGAAGGAAACAACTGGGGAAACGGAAAACGAGGACCACTAGCTAGCTCTACCACAACTAGCTCGCAGAAATAACACGGAGACCTAGCCTACCAGTGCGCGCATCATTGCGAGGTGGCAATTGCTACTAAATTTGGCATGCTTTAGTCCGTGCACAGATCTCTTTTGCATTTTTAAAGCACATGTTCTTAATCTACAGAAAAAGGGCTTTCAAATGAACTATAACACATACCTCATCGCCAAATTAAGTTGTGAGAGTCTCCTTGTAAGATAGACAATGAGATGGAATGAATATATGGAGAGATGTATCATTCATATGTAGAAGATGATCAAAGATATTAGATGAGATAATGAACAATGATTCAATTCATCTACTCTTCCATTTTTCACTAATCAATATTATTTTGGGATTACTTTGTGAACATAACTTTTAAGCTCGATATTGACCAGCGATTTATATGTTCCACCGTTCTTTGATAGTCAGCGTATGAGTCGGGTAATAGTTGTTTTATAATGATGTGACAACCTACCTCCCTGTTTCTTATCCATCTATCATTCTTATCAATCTCTTCTCTTTCATCTCTCATTCTGTCATTCATCTCTTCAATCTCTTTCTATCTTCATCTCCCTTCATTCATTTCTATTCTCATTTTTATCAGAAGGGGGTAAGAAGAGGACATTGAGTGAACTCTTCTTCTCTCTATATCCTCTATTCTCTCATCTATCTCTTATCTCTTTTTATCTTAGATCTAAGAAGTAGTGAGACTGATAAATGACTCCAATCAATGTGAATGACATGAAATGAATAGAAAGAAGATGAAAGAGGATTAACTATGAGACCGATAGATGATGAGTCATACTTTATATTTCATTACTTCCATTTTGATCTTCCTTGAATTATTTGTATCACTAGCTAGATAATTATGCTGAGAACCTATTGGCCTGGAGTGCTACTCGGTAAAATATTGTGATTTTTGTTTGTTTCGATCCGTCTATACTGAAAAGGATTGATTGAAATCCTTGCGTTTCGTTTCACCCCAATGGGTATCCGGCTCGATGAGTTCACAATCTGGGGGAATTTATTTAGTCACTGATTGATAGATATATTAATTGTATGTATATCATGTTGAGAAAATATGTTCAATTATAACCTTGAAGACAAATATTAAAATACTCCATTTCATCCCCAAATGATTGAATAAGTTGATAATGTTAAGTTGATCTCTCCTTAATCTTCTTTATCTTCTTCTTTTCCTTTATCTTCAAGTATTTTGTATGTAGAGTTGTTAACCCCTTGAGTTCTTCCGAGTTCATTCCCTTATCTTCATGTACTCAACATAAGAATACCCCCTTCCCCTTATCTTCTCTCTATACTATGTCTTGGGTAGTTTAATTCTTATATCTTCTCTTCTATTTACACGATACAATTGACAACTCGAGTGAAGAACATAACACAATGATAATATGAGATAGATTCACTACAATTGAAGGAGTACGGTAGAGTTGAAGAGAAGAGAAGGTTCTAAAGATATTGGAGTAGAGAATGGAGAGATGGGGGAGACCAATGGGGCGTCAAGTACTTCTATCTATCTATCTATCTATCTATCTATCTATCTATCTATCTATCTATCTATCTATCTATCTCTCTATCTCTACTATTGAATACATTCTTTTTCTTCTCCCTGATATCTCTACACTTGGATACAATACTCATCTTCTATCTCTATCCACTTGAGCTTTGTCTTCTCATCTCTTCTCTTCTCTTATCACTCTATCACACTCTCCTTTCTATCAACATAGATTAACACACTATTTTACGTGTTCTTGGTTCATAAATCTATTTATATCTGTCTATCTCTCATTATCTTTCATTTATCTCCTCTCATCCCCTTATCTCTCGTAATCTTTGATCTTCTCCATCTATTCTCCGCCCTCTTATTCAACTTCCTCATTCACATTCATCATCCTTGTTGGTGTTCATCTACAATCTCCTAGTAGTCTTCTATCTCTCATCTACCATATCTTCAATCAATCAATAATGCGTTCCTTGATACTATCATCTATATTTCGTCTATCACATTATCATGTCACTGATATCATAACACCATTGGAGGTCCTTCCATCTCCATCTATATCCACCAATAAGAAGAAGAAAGAAAAGAATAAGAGTGAAGTAATGACTGCAAGTGTTGATTTGGATCCATCTCCATCTAATGTCACATCCGTAATTGATACATCCGTAGATAAGTGTATCATACCTAGCGTAACCAATGGAGGAGGACCTAAAAGACGGAGTGGAATAGCATCGGCTGCTTCATTTGCTACACGAAGAGTTGCTGCTATTGTCAATTCATTTGAGAAGAGTTTAGAAGAAAGAAAAGAAGAACCAAAGAGGAAATGTAGAGGATATCGAGGAGCTTTGACTAGTACGAAGTATCTAAATGGTATTGGAAGAAGAAATGAAGATGATGAAGAGATGAAGAAGAAGTTGAAAGAAGAAGAAGAGAAGAGGAGAATTGATGATGATGAAGAAGAAGTAAAAGAGAAGAAGAGAAAAGAAGAAGAAGAAGAAGAAAGAGATTGTATGAATAGAATGATTGGAAGAGAAAGAAATGTATTATGTGGAGTTAATGGAAGGAAATTGGAACCTCTCCTCGAAGGAATTACTGTAAATGAGATAATAATACCTGAAGGAAAGATGAGAAAGGCTAAGAAGTATACAGGAGCTGCTACAACAGGAAGAATAATAGATGAGAAGATAATGAAAATGAAAGAAGAAGAAGAAGAAATAGAAAGAAGAAGGCGACATTTGGTTGGATTTACTCATAGAAAGAGTCATTTATCATTGACTAGTCAATTGAGCGGAACTGCTAGCTTCTATCTTATAGGTATAGATAGTCATTATGGGGAATCCTAGATTGATTAGATGATCTTATATGAATAATCAATAATTGATTGATTTGTAGGTCATCGTGGACGTGGAGGACGATATGATGATTCAACATTGGGATCTGAATCAGATGCTAGAGTATTCTCTGATGAAGATGATAGGTTAATATTTTACCCATTTTATTATTTAATTTGACTATTTATTGTATTTGGGTAAATGTTGATAGAGAAGCTCCTTATATTATGATTACACTTAATATGTAAAGTGTATATTAATCCCTCATTATAATGTTCCCATTGTCTCATATAGAGTAGTATCTCTCAGAGAGGGGGAGAATGACCGATTGATGGGATTAAGTAGTGTTGCAAGAGAAGAAGAAGAAGAAGAATATGTAGATAGAGTAGTCGATACCCTCTTCTTCTTCTTCTTCTTCTTCTTCTTCTTCTATTCATTCATTCTCTCATCATCGTCATATTAGTAGATAGTTTTCTCTATCATCTTCATGTCTGGATATCTAGCAGAGACAGATGATTCATCTACATCTGGGGGCTATTATGGATATGGTAGTGAGAGAGGAACTACATCGGGTAGTTCATTATACTATGGTCATACTGGGGCTATTGTAAGGAATAGAGGAACTATGACCATTCATCAAGAACAAAATGAACTATTGGAGTAAGATATTCATATTCATTACCATATTTATAGTTTATTAATATTAATATATTTATGATTATTTATTGATTGATGGTTGTTATGATTACAGAGGTTCAATGTCAACTGATCTCACTTCTGTATCAAGACAACACGAAAAAATGATGGCAAGGAGGAGGAGAGCACAAAGGTATACTGTAGTTATACTATTGGATTATTGATTCAATGTACTTATATCATGTTATTTATATACATATGTATAGAATGAACCATGTTGTACAGAGTTTCATTATTCTCTTTATCATTTGATTTGGGTTTTCATTTTTTTTCTAATGATTATCGATCTATCTATTCATTCTAATCAATAATCAATATTAAGAACATATCGTCGTCCTTCACGTGCATCATCATTCTCATCAATAACAGAATCATCAATGTCTCTTCATGTAGAAACAGTTACTCTCAATATGGATACTGTTAACTTCCTTGGAATATCGATTGTTGGTAAATCATCTACTAGAGGAGATAATGGAATATATATTGCTAATGTTATGAAAGGTACGATACTTCTATCCAATACTCATTTTATTGATTGATATTCAGGTGGAGCAGTTGCATTGGATGGTCGAATCGAACCGGGAGATATGATCCTTCAAGTGAGTATCGATCCCGAGAGGAAGATTACCGTAGTCACTCTATATTGATTGATTTACTATTGTTACTTTTGTAGGTCAATGAAGTCGCCTTTGATAACTTCACCAATGATCAAGCAGTTGATGTTTTGAGGTATATCATTTAATAGATTTGTATTGTGGTTTCTGATAGAATAGAAGATGAATATGAGTGGGTTGAACTCTTTGGGCCTTTTTATATTTGTGATAAATGATATGGAGAAGGATATAAGTAATGAGATAATGAATGAATGAAAGAGGATGAATGGAGGGAAGGGGATGATAATGGGAGGTCGTTTGTCATTTGAGATGAATACAAAAAGAATGATGAAGAGAATGAATGGAAAAAGTGATTGAAAGAGTACGAAGTACTTCTATCTTATCATCTTTCATCTTTATCTTCACTTGATCTTCTCTGATCTATCTTTCTTTAAGAGAAGCTGTTGAGAGGAAAGGAACCATTCGTCTTACTGTAGCAAAGAGCATCGAATCAAACCCTCAATCATGTTTTACTGTACCTAGACATGGAGCATACAATACAAGGTACGGTAGTCATTAAAGTAATGTATTCATTGATTATATTTTAGGGATGAACCAGTAAGGCCAATCGATACTGGAGCATGGATTCAACATACTAATGCTATGAGAGGTGGAATGCCCAGTATCCTAGAAGGTACGATATCTATAGTTGATCTTTGATCTCTTTTATTTGTTTAGGATCAGAAGGTGCTCCAACTCCTCTCCCAGGTGATCGTATAGGTCATTCTCATCATCCTCGACCAACTACTTCATCATCAGCTACATCAACTGGTTCGAATGGACAAAATACTGTAGTTGGAGGAGGATCAAATGGATCATTCCCTAGATTAGATATTCATACTGATAAGAGAAAGGTAATACTTCCACTTCATCTTATTCTATTGAAAATAAGTGAATACCATATAGATAGATTGATCTTTGATCTTTAGTGAAGTATTGATTGATTATGTATTGTAGGTAGTGGAAGTAATGACTCGACCAGGATCCGGATTAGATATAAAGAATCGAACATGGTTGAAGATAAGTATACCAATGTCATTTCTTGGATCTGATTTAGTTGAATGGTTATTGGAACATGTATCTGGATTAAGGGAACGAAAGGTATATTATATTACTTATTCATTTATACTTTATTCTATTTCGAGAATCGATCACATTCATGTTATTGATATTTTTGAATGATGATAATAGAGTGATTCGATAGTGAAATTGTCATTAAAGATTGATAGATTTTTTCTCATTTTATATCTTGATATCTTCTCTTTTCCTTTATCCCTTAATTCAAAATTACTGAATTACTAATCTAACTGGTTAAAATGATGATTAGATCATACTGAATATTAATAATATAATATACAGGAAGCTCGTAAATATGCATCTGAACTTCTTCGTCAACGATTGATTGCTCATGTTGTCAATAAGATTACATTCACTGAACAATGTTATTATGTACTTGGAGAACAATGTGCAGGTACTGTAGTTGTGTATGTGGTGTAGATGGTGTGGATTGGGAAACGTCGTCATCGATATGAATGATGATTGATTGTATTATAGACTTTGCTCGATATCGTACAGTTGAAGTGGAAGAAGGAGTAGGTCCAACATGGCAATGGGGAGGATCAAAGAATGGTCAAGGAGGAGGAGGAGGAGGAGGAGGGATTGGAGGATCGATGGTTAGTGGAACATCTGGTGATACATATGGACATCTACCACACTTTTATGTTGTTGATTTCTAATCCATATATGGATCAATGAAAGAGATAGTCTATGTCGCATGTCCTTCCTTATGATCTATAGTTCCAATCAATAATCTTATCTTCTTCTGTGCACTCTCTCTATCTATCTATTCTATTCATATTCATATTCTGTCTATTCCTTATATATAATCCCATGTGCAAGCACGAATATATCATGATCTCTCATACTTTTCTTCTTTCCATTTCATCAATTTTAGCATAATTCGCACGTTTGCACTTATTTTTTCATCTTACATCTAACACAACAATTTTATACTGGAATTGAGAGAAACTAGTCGGTGCTTATTCTTTTTAATTCTAAATAATTTTAATCAATAAATAGCTCTAAGTACATGCTCAATTCTTTGATTCTTTATTCTTATTTGTAATACATTAGTGCTAAACTTCATCTATCCTCATCTATCATCACAAATAATCAATCAATATTTGATCAAATCAACATATTTAAGTTGCATATACTTATCGTATTTGTATATGTCCCTGATTCCTCATTTGTTTGTCTTATCATTCTTATTTGTAGAGAGAGCTTGATGTATTGATCAATAAATCAATCAATCAATCAATAGTTGTAGTTGATCCTTATTTCGTTCCAATCCTAATGCTTGTATACTGTATCTGCTGAGTTTATGACCCTTCTATGTTCTATTTTGTGTGTCCAAATATACTTATAGAGTACTACCAATACTAGCCCATCAGTTATCATTTCGCATACATGGCTTATTATTTCATTTGTATACAGTATCCACCATCATTCATTCTTTCATCCAATTCCCGCCACGCTTGTTTCGGTTACGGTAGTCATACTTTATCGATTGTCTCCTATCACTCCTGCCTTTCTCACTCTCAACCATCACATTTGTTTTATATTAATAATAACAAAATAATGACACAATGTTGAATTTAAATTCATATTGAGATATTTACGCACAATTCGTGTTCAACTTGCAAGAACTAATAAAAGGCGTCTTACCAATATGCACTTGCAGCACGCAGTCAGATGGTGTGAACTACACCACGGATAAACATATAAAGGGAGATGATAAGAATACTGTATACAATTGTGCATGCCCCGCATGAGTGTTGTCTGTTACCGTGCATATCCAGTGTGATCTTTGATCTTTGAACTATATAATAATGATGTTGTGTTAATGATTGGTTATTGTGATGAGAGTGTATTACAGGTATCAGGATATGCATCAATGCCAATGTCACCTCATCCTCTATTCCAATCTATTCCTATTAAAGAAGGTAGTCAAATATCTGATGGAAGTACAAGTTCTGGTACTCAGAAAAGAACGTAAGCACTTATACATCATATTCTATCGTATAATGGCTATCAATCAATAATTGATTACAGTAATCGTCAAGTTGTTCTTCCTCCCGCACCAAATTGTCAGGGTTCAAGTAATCGATTAGATGAAATGCCTCATGATTTGGCTTCAAGTCGACAAAGTTTTCGTGCTGCAATGAATCATCCATACGAGTTCTTTGTGGATAATCTATAAGTCTATTGATTCATTTAACCTTTTATTCATTAAATTTGCATTTCTAACTATTTTATTATTTCTGCATGTTTATTAAAAACTAATCAATATTTTCCTTGCTCCCCATGACTAATCTGTAGAGCTTTTACTGTATTTTTACACTATATCGATCCATCATTTAGAAATATTGTCTTGCTTTGTGAAACAAAGGGTAATAGTATCATTTATATCTAATCGATTGTTTTCTCATTTATACAGTTTGCTCATCTACCGTATCCCATTCTAATCTACAGTATCATTACAATCAACATGTATGTCTTACCATCATTTTTTCTCATTGTGCTAAATCTCAGTCTTCTCAGAACAATAAGTCCTTGATATCTATTTGTATATAATAATGAATTTGAATGACATGTTTATGAATGATAAAGTATTCATTATGGAATTATCGATTTGTTGTTTAAACAAAAATGATATCGCAATAACAATTATAGAACTATTATAAAACTATTAAGTCACAATAAAGTAAACGTAATTAATATCTTCAATCTTTGAAAAATTCAATTTGTCCAATTTTTTTGGTTCTTTTGAGTTCTTTAGTCCATTCATTCCCTTCATCTCGAAGTTTGAAATATAATGCACCTAAAAGTTCATTCATCTATAATTCATTACAGATAAAGAAAGACCTTTGGTGTGATCGATAATTCGTCCTTTAAGTAGTTTATTCAACCATTTATTCATTTCAATAACAACATCATCTGGTATTTCCATTTCATATGGAAGAAGATACTCCCAGAATTGAAGACAAACATCTCAATTATTAAACATTTTATCATTTTAGTTCTTTGATCTCATTATTAACTGAATTACTAATATTGATAGAGTTACTAACCAGTTAAGTTTCTTCCCCCAAATTCCTCTCGATTAGCAATATATCGATTATGCAGAACATGAGCTATTGATTGTTGAACTTTCATTGATTCTCCATGTGAATAAAGATATATTGTCTTACGATATGTCTACAATTCAATCAATTAAATATCATAATCAATAGTAAAACTCACGGTTAGATCTTCTGGAGAGAATAATCCATTGGAGAATGAAAAAGTAAGAAAAAGTAGTAGACTAAACTTATCCATTCTTAGATTGTACATGTTAGTCATATCTTCTTGGGGATTATATATGAAGATTGATTAGTAATCTCTGATACTCTTAATCAGTTCATTCCACATTTCATACACATTTATCCAAAAGAACTACTTGATTTGTTTGACCTTCGTCTGCGCAGGCACACTTTTCATAACGTTTTCACGTGGCTTCGTAGAGACGGTATATGTTTTTTACTTCAAAATTCAATTATTATGACACTCGCGATGGTCTGTAGAAGTGATCATAAATAAGTATTTGAATGTATATCGGGAAAAAACCGGAAAAATCAGAATTCTCAGTACAACACATTTTCTTGTAAAAAAGCAAAGTATTTTATTTAACAATTACTCACTGTATGACTAATATAAAGTAAAAGTAAAGAAATCTCGGTTATGAGGTTAGAGAAAACATATTTATCTTAAAAAAACATCAAATACAAGAAAATCAATCAGTCAAATATTTGGAACAATCTGCGGAGTTCTTTGTTGTTCTTATGAATGGACATGCCTGAAATCAATCGATAATTATTCAGATACCTGTCAATAATCAATCAATGATTAATCAATAATTAATCAATAATCAAGCAATAATAATGGAACAATAATTGACCTTATCAGGACAAAGTAGAGGATTGGTTCCATCATCAGTAAGATTTGCAGGAGATTGGGCTGAAATAAAAAAAAATTACTAGTGTTGATTGGAGTCTTGAATAGAGTTTCAATTGGGTTTTGCACCAAATTTGGTTATTTTGGGAAAAAGGTGGTGTCCATCCCCGCGCAGTCAAAGGGGTGGAGCATTCGTCAAAATATAAAGGGAATGAAATTTGATCAAAATGTACAAATATAATAAGATATTTATCATAATAGCTGTAAATGAAATATATGTAGATTACAATACCTCCAACAGGTTCCATCATATTATTCCATAAGTTCTTTGCTACAAGAGCATGTCCATAAGCAGCAAAATGGAAGCAATCTGGAGCCCAGAAATCCATATTTACTGTTCCATCAGGCTGAAATGTACAAATTGAGTAGATATCATTCATTATCGATCGATAATTACATTTCTTGCTATATCTGTCATAGTTTCAAAATATGGTTCAATAATAAGAGTGAAATCATCCGAAGTATCGAACTCTCCTGAATCTTGAAGTTGTTGCATAGTAACCTGAACCAATTCTTTAAATTCAATTAAAATCCCACCCCGACTTAATTGTACTCTCCGCTCTGATAACGCTCTCTCGTAGATAAGAAAGTGAGAGAGCATTGGCAGATCGGAGAGTTTCAAATTAGTTCGGGATGTCCCTTCAAATATCGTTCAATATTTATTTACCATGTAATCAACACACATATCGTGAAGACTCTCTGTTGTTACATCTGGATTTTGTTCACATTTGCATTCAAATCTGAAAAAAGAATATGTTATTGATGTATTTTATTGAACAGAAATATCAAAAGAATGCATCATTCATTGTAATAGATATTCAAATGATATGAATATAATAACTAACGTATGAATATCCTTGCACCATATATGAGCATCATCAACTCTTCTCAATAAAGATACATCGATCATTCCTGACAATACAACTATTGTCCTGTAATCATTACAAAAGTTCAAAGATCAAAAGAGGCGGAGCTTAATTGGAAAATGAAAACTGTATTCACTTTGGCATATTCTCTTTCATGTACTGAACTGCCTTACGGATATTCTCAGTATAGACATCTCCAATTGCAGACTAAAAAAATCGATCGATGAATAATCAATTCAATCAATAAATGTCTAACCTCATTTCTCTCACATCTACTACACATATCATTGCCACCAATGAAGATATGAACAAGTTTCCATGAGTTTTCAAAGTCGATCTATGTAATAATCTTTGATCTTTGATATTTCGACATATAATCATAGGAATACCTCAGGATGAACTTTCATTCTTCTAACAATATCATTAGCTTGATCATACATACCTCCAGAATGAGCTCCAGGAATACCCGCATTCAATCTTGCTGTCTAAATACTTTTATATTAGAATGATAGTATGTCTCTTGGATAGTCAAAGTTGCATTTTTTGCTGTTGTCGTAGCTTTCAATGTTGTGAATACTAGATTTAAAATCAAAAGCAAATAATAGATTAGAAATGGTGCAAAAGATCGTTTTGATTATGCGTCATTTGTAGGAATTCATATAAGACGCCCATCAATAAAAATTTTTCCCATTTTCGGAGTTGAGTGTCGTCATCTTGGCAAATCTTACTTGGCAATTTGAGCTGTTTTTCGCCCTATCACGTTTTGTTGTTTTGGTCAATCGAAATACAGAAATGCCGCCAGGTAAATAAAACAGTATTTCATGAAGAAAAAGAAAGCAAAAAATAGAAAAAAGTAGTTGCATCAGCGTGGAGAAGAACTAGGAAGGCTCGATAAAGTCCTTTTCGATTTTCCGAATCTGGGAAATCATCCTAGCAACTTTTGAAACTACTTTTGGGCATCCTTCACCTAGCTATACATGCGCTTATGGGTTGATTTCAGAAACCCTTCCGTATAGTTGGTGCTTAGTTTGTTAGGATGTTCTTGTTATCGGAATAATCTAGAATACCTCCCAAACGTTAGGTGATCCCGATTTGATTGAATATCCAAATACGTCAGGGTTGAACTTCTTTAGAACATCTTAAATCAATCAATAATGATTATGGATCTGTAGTAATAGTATACATACTAGCCATAGTGATATGTTCATCAAGTGTTTTATCTCCTCCAACAGAGAAAGTTAATCCTCTATATTGAATAGCAATTCCAAGTACATCATCATGTTCAGTACCAGCTCCATTTCCTGCCTACAATAATGTATATTGTAAATCATTTTATTTCATTGCGTATACATTACATGATATTTGTTTTACAATTTGCGCATATCTTGTTTTATAACATTCTGAATATAAAAGTCTAGACAAAAAGATTGCGCTGTAAGGTATTTCAAGATTGCATAGTGGTACATAATGTATGCATTATCAGCAATGGTCTATATCTTTCAGATTCTATGAACCATAAACAAATAATCAATATCAATATCACATGTATTATTATCATCTCTTATCAAAAACTTTTCTTCTGGACTCTTTCATAGAAAAGACATTCAAGATGATTATTTGTATGATAGATATATAATATGCAATACATTGACTAGATATAAATTGAATTGATACATATAGGATAATAAAAGATACAGTTAATGAATCTCCAAGTGCAGCAACTACATCAATATCAGCAGGACGAAGAGAATGAACTGATTTAGGAACACTTTTTGATCTAAATAAACAATATATAGTTAGTTGATTGGATAATATTATCTTTCACTTATCAAATCTCCAATAATATTCACCTTCTCATCAAATCTGCATCACACGACCAATTGGGCATACCTAGATCGCGGTAGGAAACAGCTACCGTAACCACGGCACATAATAAGATTACTGTAATCAATACCAATCGATAACAGCAATTGAAAGAGAAGACTTACATAGCTTCATTCTACAGATTCGTGTATGTAGTAGAATGCCTTATCTTTTTAGATAACAATGGTTATAAGTAGATGTTTTATGAGATCAGTCCATTTATTATCAATGACTAAACATTCTAATCAATGATCTACGTTTATGATTTGTTATTTCATTTAATACAATGTGTATTATCATTATATCAATCATTCATGGATAAACAACTTCAAAGTTGGATGCAATGAATCTTTTCTTAAAATTTTTTGAAGGTTTCTTAAAAACTTTCACACGAGCAAGTTATGACAATTGACATATGTATATTCGTATGATTCTGACAAGACATCAGTTGGATCAACTTGCAACGAGCTTCTGGTATTCGATGAAATCGATGTTGTAAAAATAATGCAAAAGATGGGGCGCGATGTGGAAACAAATCCAGAACATGTATGCGCTTAGACTACAAGGTTATTTGAATAGAGAGCTGAACAGAGAGAGCAGGAGTTCACCCACTGTTCCCTCGAAATGCCAATTTTCAATATCGATACCAGAAGTCCGTGGGAAATAGACGGATTTCCAGTCAGAATCACATGAAGATTCGAATAAAAAAATGTCAGCATTCACAACTCGACGATGAGACCATTCCCTTGTAAGTAGACACTTAGAACCTTTTACATAGTAGAATTAATACTTTATTTTCATTGTGTATTAGTTGTGTGACTAAAATAAAGTAAAAGAAAAGTAATCCTAGTTATAGGGTTAGGGAAAACATATTTATCTACAAAAACATAAAATACAAGAAAATCAATCAGTCAAATATTTGGAACAATCTGCGGAGTTCTTTGTTGTTCTTATGAATGGACATGCCTGAAATCAATCGATAATTATTCAGATACCTGTCAATAATCAATCAATGATCAATCAATAATTAATCAACGATCAATTATTAATAATGGAACAATAATTGACCTTATCAGGACAAAGTAGAGGATTGGTTCCATCATCAGTAAGATTTGCAGGAGATTGGGCTGAAATTAAAAAAAATTACTAGTGTTGATTGGAGTCTTGAATAGAGTTTCAATTGGGTTTTGCACCAAATTTGGTTATTTTGAGAAAAAGGTGGTGTCCATCCCCGCGCAGTCAAAGGGGTGGAGCATTCGTCAAAATATAAAGGGAATGAAATTTGATCAAAATGTACAAATATAATAAGATATTTATCATAATAGCTGTAAATGAAATATATGTAGATTACAATACCTCCAACAGGTTCCATCATATTATTCCATAAGTTCTTTGCTACAAGAGCATGTCCATAAGCAGCAAAATGGAAACAATCTGGAGCCCAGAAATCCATATTTACTGTTCCATCAGGCTGAAATGTACAAATTGAGTAGATATCATTCATTATCGATCGATAATTACATTTCTTGCTATATCTGTCATAGTTTCAAAATATGGTTCAATAATAAGAGTGAAATCATCCGAAGTATCGAACTCTCCTGAATCTTGAAGTTGTTGCATAGTAACCTGAACCAATTCTTTAAATTCAATTAAAATCCCACCCCGACTTAATTGTACTCTCCGCTCTGATAACGCTCTCTCGTAGATAAGAAAGTGAGAGAGCATTGGCAGATCGGAGAGTTTCAAATTAGTTCGGGATGTCCCTTCAAATATCGTTCAATATTTATTTACCATGTAATCAACACACATATCGTGAAGACTCTCTGTTGTTACATCTGGATTTTGTTCACATTTGCATTCAAATCTGAAAAAAGAATATGTTATTGATGTATTTTATTGAACAGAAATATCAAAAGAATGCATCATTCATTGTAATAGATATTCAAATGATATGAATATAATAACTAACGTATGAATATCCTTGCACCATATATGAGCATCATCAACTCTTCTCAATAAAGATACATCGATCATTCCTGACAATACAACTATTGTCCTGTAATCATTACAAAAGTTCAAAGATCAAAAGAGGCGGAGCTTAATTGGAAAATGAAAACTGTATTCACTTTGGCATATTCTCTTTCATGTACTGAACTGCCTTACGGATATTCTCAGTATAGACATCTCCAATTGCAGACTAAAAAAATCGATCGATGAATAATCAATTCAATCAATAAATGTCTAACCTCATTTCTCTCACATCTACTACACATATCATTGCCACCAATGAAGATATGAACAAGTTTCCATGAGTTTTCAAAGTCGATCTATGTAATAATCTTTGATCTTTGATATTTCGACATATAATCATAGGAATACCTCAGGATGAACTTTCATTCTTCTAACAATATCATTAGCTTGATCATACATACCTCCAGAATGAGCTCCAGGAATACCCGCATTCAATCTTGCTGTCTAAATACTTTTATATTAGAATGATAGTATGTCTCTTGGATAGTCAAAGTTGCATTTTTTGCTGTTGTCGTAGCTTTCAATGTTGTGAATACTAGATTTAAAATCAAAAGCAAATAATAGATTAGAAAAGGTGCAAAAGATCGTTTTGATTATGCGTCATTTGTAGGAATTCATATAAGACGCCCATCAATAAAAATTTTTCCCATTTTCGGAGTTGAGTGTCGTCATCTTGGCAAATCTTACTTGGCAATTTGAGCTGTTTTTCGCCCTATCACGTTTTGTTGTTTTGGTCAATCGAAATACAGAAATGCCGCCAGGTAAATAAAACAGTATTTCATGAAGAAAAAGAAAGCAAAAAATAGAAAAAAGTAGTTGCATCAGCGTGGAGAAGAACTAGGAAGGCTCGATAAAGTCCTTTTCGATTTTCCGAATCTGGGAAATCATCCTAGCAACTTTTGAAACTACTTTTGGGCATCCTTCACCTAGCTATACATGCGCTTATGGGTTGATTTCAGAAACCCTTCCGTATAGTTGGTGCTTAGTTTGTTAGGATGTTCTTGTTATCGGAATAATCTAGAATACCTCCCAAACGTTAGGTGATCCCGATTTGATTGAATATCCAAATACGTCAGGGTTGAACTTCTTTAGAACATCTTAAATCAATCAATAATGATTATGGATCTGTAGTAATAGTATACATACTAGCCATAGTGATATGTTCATCAAGTGTTTTATCTCCTCCAACAGAGAAAGTTAATCCTCTATATTGAATAGCAATTCCAAGTACATCATCATGTTCAGTACCAGCTCCATTTCCTGCCTACAATAATGTATATTGTAAATCATTTTATTTCATTGCGTATACATTACATGATATTTGTTTTACAATTTGCGCATATCTTGTTTTATAACATTCTGAATATAAAAGTCTAGACAAAAAGATTGCGCTGTAAGGTATTTCAAGATTGCATAGTGGTTCATAATGTATGCATTATCAGCAATGGTCTATATCTTTCAGATTCTATGAACCATAAACAAATAATCAATATCAATATCACATGTATTATTATCATCTCTTATCAAAAACTTTTCTTCTGGACTCTTTCATAGAAAAGACATTCAAGATGATTATTTGTATGATAGATATATAATATGCAATACATTGACTAGATATAAATTGAATTGATACATATAGGATAATAAAAGATACAGTTAATGAATCTCCAAGTGCAGCAACTACATCAATATCAGCAGGACGAAGAGAATGAACTGATTTAGGAACACTTTTTGATCTAAATAAACAATATATAGTTAGTTGATTGGATAATATTATCTTTCACTTATCAAATCTCCAATAATATTCACCTTCTCATCAAATCTGCATCACACGACCAATTGGGCATACCTAGATCGCGGTAGGAAACAGCTACCGTAACCACGGCACATAATAAGATTACTGTAATCAATACCAATCGATAACAGCAATTGAAAGAGAAGACTTACATAGCTTCATTCTACAGATTCGTGTATGTAGTAGAATGCCTTATCTTTTTAGATAACAATGGTTATAAGTAGATGTTTTATGAGATCAGTCCATTTATTATCAATGACTAAACATTCTAATCAATGATCTACGTTTATGATTTGTTATTTCATTTAATACAATGTGTATTATCATTATATCAATCATTCATGGATAAACAACTTCAAAGTTGGATGCAATGAATCTTTTCTTAAAATTTTTTGAAGGTTTCTTAAAAACTTTCACACGAGCAAGTTATGACAATTGACATATGTATATTCGTATGATTCTGACAAGACATCAGTTGGATCAACTTGCAACGAGCTTCTGGTATTCGATGAAATCGATGTTGTAAAAATAATGCAAAAGATGGGGCGCGATGTGGAAACAAATCCAGAACATGTATGCGCTTAGACTACAAGGTTATTTGAATAGAGAGCTGAACAGAGAGAGCAGGAGTTCACCCACTGTTCCCTCGAAATGCCAATTTTCAATATCGATACCAGAAGTCCGTGGGAAATAGACGGATTTCCAGTCAGAATCACATGAAGATTCGAATAAAAAAATGTCAGCATTCACAACTCGACGATGAGACCATTCCCTTGTAAGTAGACACTTAGAACCTTTTACATAGTAGAATTAATACTTTATTTTCATTGTGTATTAGTTGTGTGACTAAAATAAAGTAAAAGAAAAGTAATCCTAGTTATAGGGTTAGGGAAAACATATTTATCTACAAAAACATAAAATACAAGAAAATCAATCAGTCAAATATTTGGAACAATCTGCGGAGTTCTTTGTTGTTCTTATGAATGGACATGCCTGAAATCAATCGATAATTATTCAGATACCTGTCAATAATCAATCAATGATCAATCAATAATTAATCAACGATCAATTATTAATAATGGAACAATAATTGACCTTATCAGGACAAAGTAGAGGATTGGTTCCATCATCAGTAAGATTTGCAGGAGATTGGGCTGAAATTAAAAAAAATTACTAGTGTTGATTGGAGTCTTGAATAGAGTTTCAATTGGGTTTTGCACCAAATTTGGTTATTTTGGGAAAAAGGTGGTGTCCATCCCCGCGCAGTCAAAGGGGTGGAGCATTCGTCAAAATATAAAGGGAATGAAATTTGATCAAAATGTACAAATATAATAAGATATTTATCATAATAGCTGTAAATGAAATATATGTAGATTACAATACCTCCAACAGGTTCCATCATATTATTCCATAAGTTCTTTGCTACAAGAGCATGTCCATAAGCAGCAAAATGGAAGCAATCTGGAGCCCAGAAATCCATATTTACTGTTCCATCAGGCTGAAATGTACAAATTGAGTAGATATCATTCATTATCGATCGATAATTACATTTCTTGCTATATCTGTCATAGTTTCAAAATATGGTTCAATAATAAGAGTGAAATCATCCGAAGTATCGAACTCTCCTGAATCTTGAAGTTGTTGCATAGTAACCTGAACCAATTCTTTAAATTCAATTAAAATCCCACCCCGACTTAATTGTACTCTCCGCTCTGATAACGCTCTCTCGTAGATAAGAAAGTGAGAGAGCATTGGCAGATCGGAGAGTTTCAAATTAGTTCGGGATGTCCCTTCAAATATCGTTCAATATTTATTTACCATGTAATCAACACACATATCGTGAAGACTCTCTGTTGTTACATCTGGATTTTGTTCACATTTGCATTCAAATCTGAAAAAAGAATATGTTATTGATGTATTTTATTGAACAGAAATATCAAAATAATGCATCATTCATTGTAATAGATATTCAAATGATATGAATATAATAACTAACGTATGAATATCCTTGCACCATATATGAGCATCATCAACTCTTCTCAATAAAGATACATCGATCATTCCTGACAATACAACTATTGTCCTGAAATCATTATGAAAGTTCAAAGATCAAAAGAGGCGGAGTTTAGGTAATATTAAAGATTAGAACTGAGCTCACTTTGGCATATTTTTTTTCATGTACTGAACTCCTTTACGAATATTGTCAGTATATCGGTCTCCTATTTCAGACTAAATCAATCAATATTTACATAAATTATCAATCAACAATACCTCATTTCTCGTGCACCTACTACACATATCATTACCACCAATGAAGATATGTACGAGTTTCCATGAGTTTTCAAAGTCGACCTGAAATTGATCTTTGATCTTTGAGATTATAAGTATCTACCTCTGGATGATCTCTCATTCTTCTAACAATATCATTAGCTTGTTCAAACATATCTCCCGAATGTGCCCCGGGTATACCAGCATTCAATCTTGCTGTCTGAATTGCAGATCAAAGATCAATCAATTGGTTATCGATTACCTCCCAAACATTTGCTGATCCCGACTTTATCGAATATCCAAAGAGGTTAGGATTGAACTTTTTCAGAACATCTTAAATCAATCAATAATGATGATATATCTATAGCTATAGTCTAGTAATAATAATATATAGTATTCTTATGTGCTTGATTTTTCATGAAATTGTAAGATTGTAATTGCAAATAGTATACGTACTAGCCATAGTGATATGTTCATCAAGTGTTTTATCTCCTCCAACTGAAAATGTTAATCCTCTATATTGAATTGCAATTCCAAGTACATCATCATGTTCAGTACCAGCTCCATTTCCTGCCTAAAATAATTTATATTCAATACTTTCATCTATTTAATCTAGTATACTGTCAAAAGAAAAAAAAAGCTAATTATTTATGATAGATTGTGACAAATATGACAAAACATCTCCGATTTTTAGCATTTTTCGCGTTAGTCGTCAGCACTGTGGAGCAAAATTAGTATATTGTAGCATCCTGTAGAACTGTAAAAATGCTCCCATCGAAATATCTTCGACTAATTATTGATGTATCCATCATTACATGACTCCCTACACAAAATCTTCGCAGTTTGGATCGCGGAATGAATCAGACTGCTGGTATACTCTACAAAATATTACCTTACACAATATTTTCAAAACAGCGCAAACAGAGAATTTTAAAATTTTATTTCTTCACAGGTCTATTGGACACGCACAAAGATGGTGGATGATTAGATTATTAGACAAAAACTTACATCAAGCGCCTTACTATTTTATCAAGATGGTGAGAAGGTACGACTACTTTTCACATATTAATTGTTCCTTGAATATGCTAATCTTTAGAAGTGCATACACCTCTCTACGCGAGTCTACACCTTTCAGACATTTCATGAAGTGTTTTGTTTGCATAATGGTTCATATCTCCCCATTGTATGAGCCATTAACAGTATGAACCATTGTATGATAATTATCGTCACATGTATTATTATAGTCTCTTATCGGAAAATCTTTGGTCTCCACTCAAAGAAAAGTCGAGGACTATTCGAATGATATGTAAAATAATAAGCAAAAGGTTAGATACGTAGATTAGATTAAGATATATTGATATTAAAATAAAATATACAGTTAATGAATCTCCAAGTGCAGCAACTACATCAATATCAGCAGGACGAAGAGAATGAACTGATTTAGGAACACTTTTTGATCTAAATAAACAATATATAGTTAGTTGATTGGATAATATTATCTTTCACTTATCAAATCTCCAATAATATTCACCTTCTCATCAAATTTGCATCACACGACCAATTGGGCATACCTAGATCGCGGTAGGAAACAGCTACCGTAACCACGGCGCATAATGAGATTACTGTAATCAATACCAATCGATAAGAGCTACAGAGATATTAGACTTACACAGCCTCATTTGATTGATTGTAGTAGTGGAATGGCTTATCTTATTAGATATCAATGATAATAAGTCTAAAAGTTTATTGAGATCACACCATCTATATTATTATCAATGACTAATCTATCTATTCATGTCGATTATCTCCCGATTATTTATATTTATTTTTAATGATATTTGTCTGATCTATAGATCAACCTTTGATATACTGTACGAAGGTGATTAGCATAAATAAATCTTTATTACGAATACAAATATAAATAAATTATGGAGTGACATATTTAGAACAATCGTCCGAATTCTTTGTTGTACGAATGAATGGACAGTTCTATAAATATTCATTATTATACTTCTTTCTTTAAATAAAATTAACCTTATCAGGACATAGAATTGGTTCATTTTCATTATTTAAATCAACTGTTTGTTTTGCTGAAATGAATTGAAACATTTAAAATATATGTAGAGTATTTCTAAACCTCCAACAGGTTGCATCATATTATTCCATAGAGCCCTTCCAACAATGGCATGACCATATGCACCAAAATGGAAACAATCTGGGGAGAAGAATTCCATATTAGGAGTACCATCAGACTTAAAGATTAAAGATCAACTTATCATCTACTTCATTAAATCACAAACATTTCTTGCGATATCGGTCATGTTTTCGAAGAAAGGCTGAATAATAACTGTGAAGTCATCTTTAGTATCATATTCACCAGAATCTTGAATCTCTTGTTCTTTGATCTCAAATAATCAATCAATAGTCATCATAAATTGAATGTGTTCTACCATATATTGTCTAGCTTCGTCTCTAAGCATTTCATCAGTCACATCTGGATTGACCTCACAACCACATTCCGAGCTATGAAATATCGATTGAATTATTTCATTTAAATATTATATTGATAATAAATAATACTGATGGATCCATTGACAGAATTTCTTATCGGCATCGGCCATACGAAGTAGAGAAATATCGATCATTCCAGTTAGAACAACGATTGTTCTGTAGAAAGGTAATCGATATAGGTATTACAGTACACTAATTATTGATTACCTTGGTAGATTATCTCTAAGAACATCGAGAGCCTTCTTGATATTATCACGATAAGCATCGGCTGTCGAAGACTGAATTATAGGAATATTGATTGAAAGAATATAAAAATAGATGAATGTAACCTCAAGATGTGTACACCATCCACACATATCATTGCCTCCAATGAAAATATGAATTAACTTCCATGAATTGACAATATCAACCTGATATCGATTGATATCGATTGATTTATTGATTCATTTAATGAAACCTCAGGATGATCTCTCAATCTTCTAATGAGATCATATGCTTGTCCTTCCATATCACCAGAATGAGCACCAGGAATACCAGCATTCAGATGTGCTGTCTATTCAAGATCAAAGATCAAAGATCATAAGATCAAAGATCAAAGATCACTCACCTCCCATACATTAGCCGATCCACTTTTGATAGAGTAACCGAAAAGATTAGGATTGAATTTCTTGAGAATATCTATATGAGTGATATCATTATGATTATCATCATAATCATATACATACTAGCCATTGATATTTGTTCATCAAGTGTTTTATCTCCTCCAACAGAGAATGTCAATCCTCTATATTGAATAGCCACAGCAAGTATATCATTAGTCTCTGCCCCTGCTCCATTTGCTGCCTACAAATATTAATGATATTTGTTTCAATTCCATTGTCATTTGCAGAGATCTTATCAGTAGATCATTGATATAAACCACAAACGATAAACATCACTCCTTTCTTTCTTTATTCTTCTTATCTCTAAACAACACGTGTTTGTAGATAAAAAAGATACCTTCAATTAAACATTCCATTACTCAAAATGATTCCTTTGTAGTCTATCCCTATTCATCGACACAATTTTACATTGAGAAAAATGGGAATTGGATTTTTTTGAAAATTTGGTGAATGTAATGAATGATGTTTCATGTTTTAGATATGAAAACAATTATTAGTTATCCAAAGAAAATGTATAGAAAGTAAATTTGTGTGACTTATTCTTCACTTACTGACTTATTCTATTAAACATTTTTATTTTAAACAAATAAGGATATTTAAAAGATACTATTTAAATCTAATCACATTGAAATGCTTTAAGAGTCCGGATCTGTAAGACTCGAGCATTTCGGCCAGATTCCGGACATTTCGCCAAGAATTTTGATTCAGGCCACTGTACTGTATGGGTGTAGGGTACCTTGGGCCCACATTACAAAAAAGTACCCTAAGTGGTCCTAGCAGTGGAACGCGGCGTGCCAGGTGGGCGCCAAGTTTGAAAACTCGATTTTCATATTTTTTCAACCGAACAAGCTAGAGTCCAAATTTCTTCGGCATTGTGTTAGGCATGCCGAATGTGTACAGAAACACTATTGAGATTAATTTTAAGCAATTTCTAGACTAATTTTTTGACTCGATTTTTAGGTTTGTTTCGATTTCTCGACATCTCAATGTCAATTCCGCATAAGTTCTGTAGTATATTCATGGAGTCCAACTACTAGTGCATGTAACCCTGCTAGGCGGAAATCGATCTTGGATTGCGCGTGTCGGAAAAAATCGGTCGGAGTGTTTCCGACTTGAATCATTATCGTAATTTCATGATATTTTGCTGAATTTTCCAAACGATTAGTGCAGAATTGTGGTCTACTAAAAGTTTAGAGGTGAGACGAGTAAAATGACACAAGAAGCCCATCACTTGGTTCAATTTGAAAATTTCGATTTTCATGACCCCGGGGTCATGGTCGAAAATTTCAAAATTTCTCAAGTTTGAAATGTTTTCATTTATGTGGCGTATTGTGAAGTACTAATGATGTGAAAAATATTCAGCCAATGCTCAATGGCTGATCTCTCCTTTCAACCATTTCTCGAAAAGTTCCATGTTGAATGCGTGCGAAAAAGTCAGAATTGTACTTGAATCAGTTTCCAACTTACTTTCTGTAACATCCTATCTAAGTACTTTGCAATGTACATAATCAATATGAAAATCGTTGATTTTGGAAAATTCAAAAAAATCAAATTGAGTGCCTACTTTCACGGAAAATTTCTGAAATATTGCATTTTTTCGACTCGAATGCTGCGACAATTAGCAAATGACAGTGACAATGTGGTGTTTCATGATGAGTGAATATAGTAGAACTGAAATCCCGGCATTCGGCTCACTTTTGAAAAAATCGATTTCCATGACCCCGGGGTCATGATAAAAAAATATGAATTTTCCGAAAATCACGATTTTCATATTGATTATGTACATTGCAAAGTACTTAGATATGATGTTACAGAAAGTTAGTTGGAAACTGATTCAAGCACAATTCTGACTTTTTCGCACGCATTCAACATGACACTTAACGAAAAATGGTTGAAAGGAGAGATCAGCCATTGAGCATTGGCTGAATATTATTCACATCATTAGTACTAATTTTGAAATTTTCGGACCATGACCCCGGGGTCATGAAAATCGAAATTTTCAAATTGAACCAAGTGATGGGCTTCTTGTGGCATTTTACTCGTCTCACCTCTGAACTTTGAGTAGACCACAATTCCGCACTAATCGTTTGGAAAATACAGCAAAAAATCATGAAATAACACTTCTGAGTCAAGTTGGAAACACTCAGACCGATTTTTTCCGACACGCGCAATCCAGGATCGATTTCCGCCTAGCAGGGTTACATGCACTAGTAGTTGGGCTCCATGGATATACTAAAGAACTTATGCGGAATTGAAATTGAGATGCCGAGAAATCGAAAAAAACCGAAAATTCGGGTAAAAAAATCAGTCTAGGAATTGATTAAAATTAATCTCAATAGTGTTTCTGTGCACATTGGGCATGCCTAACACAATGCCGAAGAAATTTGGACTCTAGCTTGTTCGGTTGAAAAAAATATGAAAATCGAGTTTTCAAACTTGGCGCCCACCTGGCACGCCGCGTTCCACTGCTAGGGCCACTTTGGGTATCATTTTGTAATGTGGGCCCAAGGTACCCTACACCCATAAAGTACAGTGGCCTGAATCAAAATTCTTGGCGAAATGTCCGGACAATGCTCGAGTCTTACAGATCCGAGCTCTTAAGAACGAAATTTTCACCCATTACAAAGAATTTTCAAAGATTTTGTTCGAAAATTTTTTAACAGGTGACAACTGTAATATCAAAGAACACCTTTTCTGATAATCATTTCCAACAGAAATAAGGAGAAGGATTAAAAAAGAGATTTGCAATGATAATTAGAATGATTGATATACCGTAAGTGAATCTCCCAATGCTCCAACTATATCTATATCAGCTGGACGAAGAGAATGAACTGATGTTGGAACTGTTTTTGATCTAAGAATAATCAATATTTTTCAACTGATTGATCTATCGTACCTTCTCATCAGATCAGCATCACAAGACCAATTGGGTGATCCAAGAAATGTTAGAGAATTTGTAACAGCTAGTACAGAACATAACAAGATTACTGTAATAATCTATTATTGATTGAGAATAATATTAAAGATAACTCACGCAATTTAATCATCATTGGAATGAATGGCCTATCAATTAATAGATGCGTTTAGAGAGAAAAGCTCGATCTATATGTATAGATCGAATGTTATCAGTGATTAAGATCATTTCGTGATCACTTATTGATTAATCATTACCATAATCCTCTGATCATTTGATGGTCACTCAATCAGATTGTTCTTCATGAGTACAAAGCTACAGTAATCCGAGCTAGAGACAGATAATCTGGATACGAAAAGGGGATATCCTCGTGTTATATTTAGTAGTAATAAAAAGAGGATGAATATGAAAGTACAATATATAGTTGAGTATATAAGTATCATTCAAATCACATTCAATCATCATTTGATCATCTCTCAAATATTTCAATTATGAATTCACTTCAATTTTTATTTTTTCTTCTTATCGTTTCATCTACCTCTTCTCGATTTTTAGATGTGAGTATTTAATTCTCTTAAAGTTATTTTCGAAATTGAAATGATTTTTTAAAGAATTTGGTGGGCCCAGTGTATCAAGAGCTTCAAACAGTAGGAGAGGCAGCAAAGAATATGTCATCATATTTAGATGCTAGAAGGAAAAGACAGGTTTACTAATTAAATGAAATTGTAAATAATTTATTTGTATATTTAGATTTCTCAAGAATCTATAGAAGGATCAGGAGTTGCATCATCTATAGTAGAAGGATCAAATACATGGGAATTCCTTACTCAATAGATTTACTCCCCATTTATTTTGTATGTACCAATTGCAATAAAAATTGTTTTAATATGTACAATTTGAAGTTAAACTTAACAATATCGATGAAAGAAATGCACAGTATATTCAGAGTGGTCTTGACCTCCACTCATATTATTGGTCAAAATTACTTTTTTTATGAACGGTAAAACGTCTTTCTTACATCGTTAAGTATCGAACAAAAGTATACGTTGTTTAAAAAAAGTCTTAACTTACTTTATTTTCATGCTACAGGCAAAAGATTTTTGCTCATAATGATGTGAGACTTAATTTTGAGTCTGCAAATATTCTGTAATAACTGTTCTATAGACAGATTCTGTTTGTATAGGGGAACATAAAATGTGGAGTAAACCGTTTCCAAACATGAAATAAACAAATAAAACAATGATCAATCGCAATTGTACATCTTCTTTTTTTCGGACTACAGTAAACGTCTTCGCGGTTGTTCTTCTTCTGAATCATTAGAGGAACCCTTTTCAACAAAGTCTTATGTATATCAATCATCCTCTCCTTCTCAGTATGGTGCCGTAGAGCCATTCAAACTGACTTCCTGTAGTACACATCATCTCCTATCCAGAATCTCCTTTCGACATCATCCTTCTTTCGATCGAACTGTTCTTCACATCCACATCTTGCATATCTCCATACGATCGAAGAACAAACCAATCTTCTACGAAGCTCACGACCAAGGAAAGCCTCCGTCGGATCTTTCCTGGGTGCTTTAATTTGGGTATCTTCTGTATTGCAACATGAACGCCCTTACTTCTTTCATAGAAGGCTTCTCAATATAAATCTTATTGAGGATTTCATTGAAATCATCAATGAATCTCTCAGTATCTTCATTCTTCGAATGGATTATCAATACTGGAATCATGCTACACCTAGTCAATATTGAAAGCCTAACTACAAAACTGACTGAATTAATTTAGTCGATCCATCATTTTCAGCGAGTTGGCCTTTTCCAAAGATAAACGCAAAAAGGAATATTTTGATGTTCGTCATAGTCTTATTAGTAGACCGTACACGACTATCAAGAATAGTTATCACCTGTACAAATCTGGGGGCTGAAAATCGAAATAACAAAAAAAGTAATGTCGGTTTGAATTTTGGGCCAATGCTTAAACATCGTGATTTAGTATCCCACATGATGTCGTTTTTTTTCACTAAATACAATAACTCAGGCGGTAATCGCCCGTCGAGAGGAATATTTTTTTTCTTTTCGTGAAATTTTCGTAAAACGTAATTTTTAAATTTTTTTTCTCATAAAATTTGCAAAATTTTAGTAAATATTTTATAATTATAAGGCATTAAAAATAAAATAAAAAATTAATAAAAAAGAATATGGCTGGAATAAGGACCAAATTCTAAGACTTTTTGGTCTTTTACTTTGTGTGATTTTTGTTTCCTTAGGACTGAAAGTAGATTTCGAAAATCGAAAATCGATCGGGTACAGTGGTTTCATACCTTTTATTGTATTTTGTTTTGATCAAACAATATTTCTATCATCTTTATCAACAATTATCGCCACGAGGAGATTGTGGAAGGGAAGAAAGAGCGAGAAGAGCTGTATGCGCAACGCTTTTTTTCTTTTTCAATTGCACTTTCCTTATTGATTTTCAACATCAATTTGAATCCTTAGGAAAGAAAAATATGAAAAACTAAAAGATCAAAAAGACTTAGAATTTGATCCTCTTTCCAACCATATATTTTTACAAGGTTTTTGCTCACGAACACTAAATATTTTTATAAATGAACATTTCCATAATGTCCTCTATTCGATCATCAATCATAATCTCTTAATCATACGTTTGCAGTGTATTTCATATGAAATCCTTCCGTACTCCATCTACACTATAGGGCATATCTTTATCTATTCAATTATGGATGAATGTAAGATCTAAATGAACTTGTCCAATCGATATGCAGATAATCTGGATATGAAAGGGGATATCCTCGTGTTATATTTAGTAGTAATAAAAAGAGGATGAATATCTATGAAAGTACAATATATAGTTGAGTATATAAGTATCATTCAAATCACATTCAATCATCATTTGATCATCTCTCAAATATTTCAATTATGAATTCACTTCAATTTTTATTTTTTCTTCTTATCGTTTCTTCTACCTCTTCTCGATTTTTAGATGTGAGTATTAATTTTTAAAAGCTATTTTCGAAATTCAAACTATGTTTAGAATTTTGTTGGTCAAGTATATCAGGAACTTCATAGTGTAGGAGAGACATCAAAGAATATGTCATCATATTTAAACGCGAGAAGGAAAAGACAGGTTAGTTAATCTCATTATTATTTAATAACTTTATTTCCAAAATTTAGATTTCTCAAGAATCTATAGAAGGATCAGGAGTTGCATCATCAATTGTAGAAGGTTCAAATACATGGGAATTCCTTACTCAATAGATTTAATCCTCATTTATTTTATATGTGCCAATTATATGTACTAAACGAAGTATAATAAAAGATTGTTTTGATTTTCCAAAAAGTTTAAATTTAAGTGGGAAAAAGAAAAAAAATATAATAGTATCTTTTGATGATTTATCATGTAACAGTTAACCCTCCGATAGTCTATAATATAGACGATCCATGAAATATACAACAAAACTATTCTTTCGATCTACTCCTCGTACTCACGAATCTATTCTTACAATCTACAATATCTTTCTATATTCTATGTTGTATTTTAATGTAGATCAATGAGTATTATTTCATCATATCCCAATCAATTCCATTCTTATTATGAAAATAGCAAAATGTTGTAAGACGACAAAGATAATCAAATTTATTATATACAAGCGTTAATCGCAAACTATTCACAAATATTTTTAGCGAAAGGAATATACACCGAATACAAAATGGAAAATTGAGATAGAGATCAAAGATCAACAGAAAATAATTGAATAAGAAGACGACGAGAATAAGTGATTACGATGTTAGTTAGAAGAATCAATATAAGTAAGGATAATAGAGGGAAGGAAAAGATTACTGTATCTTCTGATAGATCATTCGATCGATAACTGATGATACTAATGGACATCTTTCACGCATTGAACGACCACAACCAACAAGAATCAACTGAATTAATACAATTAAACATAAATATAATATAAAGATATATAGATATTCTCTTACTTTATACTTAGCTCTTGTCACTGCTACATTTATTCGTCTTTCATCGGAGAGAAGATCACTTCGCTGTAATTACAATAAATAATATATATATATATATATATATATATATATATATATATATATATATATATATATAAATATAAATATATATATATATATATATATATATATATATTGTCAAAATGAGAGAAAACGAAACAAGTAGGAGATTGCGCTGAATTGTACGAATCGGATTTTTCATATTTTTTTCGAATTTACAACTCTGTGTTGACTTTCACGATAAATGATTTTTGAGTTTCATTCTGATGTGTTTCTCCAACCCAATTAAGAAAAAAAATAAACCAATTTGAAATTCATTGAAAAAGTGGATTTTATTCTAAAGAGGTAATTTGATGGAAATAAATGACTACGAGTAGAAGGGTACATCTGAATAAAATTAGATAGAAATCTTAGAGTTTGAAACCAAAATAGACCAGAGATAGACTCCATTGCACACAATTCAGAGAATTTGGAATAATGGTCAAGGAAATATAACCGATTCACTTTTGGAAAAGTATGAAAAATTAGGAGATTTTCATGTACAATTTGTGTCTTTTCTATCGTTTATGACGGTATAAGTATAGTCATACCTTTCTCCCATGAGCAATTGTCCAAGCAAGAGAACAGATCACAATCTCAATAGAAATATTTAATATAACTAGAATATAACTTCACTACAATGTATTATAATTGTGATGTATTTCTCTTTTATTGTTATCATAATCTATTCAAATCAATCATAACATACAACAATAGTACGTGCATACCTCTGAATCTCTTCCTTGCCATTGATCTACCGTATTCACTTCTACTCCCACAGGGAGATTTCGTTTCAAGAGTTCAACTTGTTTACGGTACACAGCCATTACTCCAATCGATTGGAGAGGCAGTCCACGCTATAACAATCAATCAATACAAAGTAAAATAATCAATCAATCAATAACCTCTTGAAACTCTTCAATTAATTCTTTGATTACTTCGACTTCTCTTTCATTAGATATTCCATTGGATGAAACCGATATTGTACTCATCAAAGGTGATTCGTCATCCTACAACGAAGAATAAGAATACGGTATGAATGAATGAGATCGATTGATATTCATACTTACAATAGTATCATTGATTTCATCTTGAATAGGAACATCAATAAATATAGCTGAATGATCTAGATTCCCATCTACAGCTGAGATAATAGCTTTACGAGTAGAAGGATGATCTTGAATTAATCAATCAATAATAATTATTCAATACAGTATACCTTTCATTCTCTTCTTAAATCGTTCATCGTATTCAGGGTGTACGGTAGACAAACAGGCATTGGATACTGTATCATTAGCACAAATCAATCGATCAGAGTAGAATAGAGATGAAGCAATTGATGAAACTACTCTGAATATTAATAATTTATAAAGTAATCAATAACAAAATAGATACTTATTCATTCTGAATTGTTTATCAAGTGTGATAGAATGTTTGTTTCCATGTGCAGATAAAAGTCTCTCGAATAATGAAATAGACATTCCTTCGTCACTGAAATTAATTCCATTCTTACACTTTCAATCAATATAATACATTATTATATAGTAGTATCTCATCGAATAAAAGTGACAGAGAGATTATGAGTAAAGGATAATAAATCCAGATTTAGATTAATAGAAATAAATGAGTAGTATCATACCTGGCTTCCCTATTCTGTACAAGAGGTTTCAATTGTTTATCATCTCCAACAAGAACAAATCGATTGGATGAAAGAAGAGCTGCGAGAAGAGAAGATTCAAGAACAAGAGATGATTCATCCACCTTAATATTATACCATTGTATTAATATAGTCATTAATAAGGATTATTGTACAACAGATAGAATATTGTAAAGATAAATAAAGTAGTAACTAACAATACAAATAGAGAATCGTCTCCATGAGAAAAGTGGATTAGTTGAGATAGAAAGAGATGATGCTGCTACTACTGGCTCAAATCAATTATTCATTCATTCATTCATTCATTTATTATCATACTTCCAAGTATGACACATTCAAATGAAAACTTATAGAGTATATTGTAAACTAACCGTCTTAGCTAGAATAAACTTGGCCCTATCATATTTCTCTGTAGGTGTTGTACAATGAGATAATTTATATTGTAGTGTCAATGATTGAACAGATGAATGAACAGATGATGAACGTCCAAGACGAAGAAGTGATTCAGATGGAATATCCTATTCATTCATTATATTATAATTATTTTTTAATATATTAATAGGAAGATAATAGCCTCAAACATTTTGGATGTGACAAATATAACCAAAAGTAAGGTGTATTGATTTTTCTAAACAATATTGTTTTAAAAATCTCAAATGAGTACAAACATGATTAGTATTTCAAATGATTATGTCTACATTGTCTACACTATCCATATGTCCATCATCCATTGTTTTCACTTCTATCAAATGATTCATATCATGTACTTTATCACAAGTCTCTATCACCATATTCCTCTATCTACTCAATTGCACTTTCAACAGTGACCATACATTCATATCACATACGTACTACAGTAATCCTATTAGGTTCGTCTTTTGCACAAACAGCTATCATGGTTATCATGATATAAAAGGAGACAATGATGAGACATGATTATCAATGGGAGTATTCAAAAGAATGAACAATTCATTCAATATTATTCTTCTCTTTCTTCTATTTAGTCCTACATTCGTTTCTCCATTCTTCTTCTTTGGTAAGTATACTATAGTGTAACAGGTATGCACAAACCATGTACCAATTAGATCATGGACGACACGATCATGACCATTTCCACCACAACTTTTCCATAGGAATAGGAACTGGTGGTACAGGTAAACTACAGTAATCTAATGTTACAGTAATTCAACATTTCCTATGTAGGATCAATCAATGCTTCATCTCAAGCAGCCACAAATGGATTATTCGGAATAGGTGGATCACTTGTCAATGCTGCTTCTGGATTACTAGGAGCTGGATTAGGCGCTGCAGCAGGAATTGGAGGAGCAATTGGAAATGCAGCTAGTGGAGCTGCGAATGCTGCTGGAAGGTTTGCATAGATACAAACAATCTAATTCAACCTTTCATATCAGTGTTGCGGGTGATTTGGCTGGATCAATATCAGGTTTAGCTCCAGGCATCGGAGCAGGAGTTGCAGGTATACGATAACATTGAAAATCTCCAATATATGTATATGTACCATTTTTCAGGTGCAATTGATGCTGGAACTGGTGCATTGGCTAATGGAACTCTCGGTATTGGAGGATCGATAATCAATGGAGCTTCAGACTTAGCAGCAGCCAAGCTTGCAGCTGATGCAGCAATTCTGAGTGCTATTGGAGGAGCTGCAAGTGGAGCTGCGAATGCTGCTGGAAGGTTTGCATAGATACAAACAATCTAAAGTAACCTTTCATATCAGTGTTGCGGGTGATTTGGCTGGATCAATATCAGGTTTAGCTCCAGGCATCGGAGCAGGAGTTGCAGGTATACGATAGCATTGAAAATCTCCAATATATGTATATGTACCATTTTTCAGGAGCAATTGATGCTGGAACTGGTGCATTGGCTAATGGAACTCTCGGTATTGGAGGATCGATAATCAATGGAGCTTCAGACTTAGCAGCAGCCAAGCTTGCAGCTGATGCAGCAATTCTGAGTGCTATTGGAGGAGCTGCAAGTGGAGCTGCGAATGCTGCTGGAAGGTTTGCATAGATACAAACAATCTAAAGTAACCTTTCATATCAGTGTTGCGGGTGATTTGGCTGGATCAATATCAGGTTTAGCTCCAGGCATCGGAGCAGGAGTTGCAGGTATACGATAGCATTGAAAATCTCCAATATATGTATATGTACCATTTTTCAGGAGCAATTGATGCTGGAACTGGTGCATTGGCTAATGGAACTCTCGGTATTGGAGGATCGATAATCAATGGAGCTTCAGACTTAGCAGCAGCCAAGCTTGCAGCTGATGCAGCAATTCTGAGTGCTATTGGAGGAGCTGCAAGTGGAGCTGCGAATGCTGCTGGAAGGTTTACATAGATACAAACAATCTAAAGTAACCTTTCATATCAGTGTTGCGGGTGATTTGGCTGGATCAATATCAGGTTTAGCTCCAGGCATCGGAGCAGGAGTTACAGGTATACGATAGCATTGAAAATCTCCAATATATGTATATGTACCATTTTTCAGGAGCAATTGATGCTGGAACTGGTGCATTGGCTAATGGAACTCTCGGTATTGGAGGATCGATAATCAATGGAGCTTCAGACTTAGCAGCAGCCAAGCTTGCAGCTGATGCAGCAATTCTGAGTGCTATTGGAGGAGCTGCAAGTGGAGCTGCGAACTATACAGGAAGGTTCACATACACATAGTCGTACCAAATTGATCAAGTATATCTGTTCAGTGACTTGTACTCATTACTTGCATTGAATGCAATCTCCGGCTCAATTTCCGGTTCTGGCAACAAAAGCGTTGATACTCAACTGGAAGGAATATTTCGACAGTGAGTTAATAATAACTATTATCATCCACTAATGAATGTACCCTTTTTCAGGGTGATACAATTATTAGGTCTTGGTAATGGATCAATAAGTTCATCACTTGGTCTAAATGAATCAACAATATCATCACCATTAGTTCAAAAATCAATCGCTGCTGGTCTAGTAGCATTTCAGAATTATCTTAATTCTAATGGAACACTCACATGTGCTATTACAACCTCATGAAATATTTATTTTATTGATTACATCATTCCAATAATTTATAAATCCATCTAATATTCATCACATAAACGATATTATGTCTATACTTTTGTTTCCAATAACACTACTCCTCCTCCCTCCCACTCACAATACTCACAATACAGTAACAGTATACCTTGGCTATTTTATCGAGAAGATTATCAACAGCAGAATGAGTGTATGCAGTGACAAGTACACTGTGACCAAGGGCGACTATCGATCGAACCAATGCTACCAGAGTAGATGTCTTACCTGGAATAGAACGATAGAGATTACTGTAACTATTAAGGAAGATTAATCGATATACCTGATCCAGGAAGACCTTCAATCAATGCGTAATCAGAAGCACAAAGACATTTCACTACAGCTGCTATCTTAATTATATCATTCAAAGTAAACATTAAATATTCATCAGTATAAGTCAACAAAAATGTATATGAAAATAAATATATACTACCTGTCCAGGAATTAGTCCTTTCACTATTTTCTTTACTATTGCAACTTCTCCACTCTTAATTTTCGTCACTGATGGTTCATTCAGATCGATAATTAAACGACGTAGATTATTACTGTAATTAATCGATAATAAATACAGTAATTACTAGGATGATACAGTACCATCTTTCATCATCAGACATGATCATGATAATATTATTCAATTGAATAGAATGAACAGTCATACTCTCATGTTTATCAAGATGATAGACTTCTTCTTTATTCATCTTCATATTCTTATTTCCAATCAATCGTTCATTCTCTAATGGAAGTTTACGATCAGATACTATTGATACAGATTCTCCTTAAACAATCAATAGATTAAGAGAGATGGCCGTTAAGACTCGACCACCCCCCGGACACGTGAGCTAGCAATGAGAACTGGGAGTCCATACTTGGGTGTTAGGAGTGCCCCCGGCCCTTATTACACAAAACGGCTGAAATTTCCTGTTTGTGCCCTCAGGCTATTAGAAAAAACAATTTTTAAAAAAACTTTTAAAAAATCATATTTTTTCAAATTGTTGAGATGAAGTCTAAATACCATTTGCGATGCGTCTAGGGTGCACAGTGCTTGCTAATTCACTATTAGCATCGAATGCCCGTTGATTCCTAAACCACTTTTTTGAGACAAAATTTTGGTATTTTCGGACAAATCATCCCCTGTTTTAGTGAGTGCCCAAAATTTCCGACCAGGTATTGTAGCCTAAGCAATTCTGCATTGATTTAACTTAAAACTGGATTCTTCCCGATCGACCATTTTGTCGAATTTTTCGCTCGAACTTCCGTCATCGATTTGCCATGGAAATCAATTTTTCAATATTGTCATTGTCATTTGTTCACTGTCGCAGCATTCGAGTCGACAAACTGCAATATTTCAGAAATTTGCCGAAAAAGTAGGCACTAAAATTGATTTTTTTGAATTTTCGAAAATAAACGAATTTCATATTGATTATGCACATTGCAAAGTACTAAGACAGAGTGTTACAGAAAGCAAGTTGGAAACTGATTCAAACACAATTCTGATTTTTCGCACGCAATCAGAATGAAAATTTTCAAAAAAATGGTTGAAAGGAGAGATCAGCCATTGAGCATTGGATGAATATTATTCACATCATTAGTACTTCACAACAAGCCACATAAATGAAAACATTTCAAACTTGAGAAATTTTGAAATTTTCGGACCATGACCCCGGGGTCATGAAAATCGAAATTTTCAAATTGATCCAAGTGATGGGCTTCTTGTTTCATTTTACTAGTCTCACCTTTAAACTTTCATTAGACCACAATTCCGCACCAATCGTTTGGAAAATATAGCATTTGTTCGGGAAAACCATCGATGACGGAAGTTCGAGCGAAAAATTCGACAAAATGGTCGATCGGGAAGAATCCAGTTTTAAGTTAAATCAATGCAGAATTGCTTAGGCTACAATACCTGGGCGGAAATTTTGGGCACTCACTACAACAAGGGATCATTTGTCCGAAAAAACCAAACTTTTGCCTCAAAAAAGTGGTTTAGGAATCAACGGGCATTCGATGCTAATAGTGAATTAGCAAGCACTGTGCACCCTAGACGCATCGCAAATGGTATTTAGACTTCATCTCAACAATTTGAAATATTATGATTTTTTAAATTTAAAAAAAAATTATTTTTTCTAATAGCCTGAGGGCACAAACAGGAAATTTCAGCCGTTTTGTGTAATAAGGGCCGGGGGCACTCCTAACACCCAAGTATGGACTCCCAGTTCTCATTGCTAGCTCACGTGTCCGGGGTGGTCGAATATGATCGAGTCTTAGGGAACAGGCCTCTTAATTCAATCAATAAATACTAAACTACTGTACCTATTCTATCCACTCCTACAACAGGACCCATTACAACAGCAGGGGCAGAATCAGTAGAAACGATGACAAAGTCACCAATATTGCAGATAGAATGATAGATATTCTGAGAAGGAGATGATCGAATTCTGAATGAAAAAGGCATTTAAATATTAACTGATACAACTTTATAAATTCAATATATAACATGATGCAATGATAATTGATATGAAGAATGATATCACCTTGCAAGAGTAACCTTATACTTTCCTCCTCCTTCCATTTCTTCACACTTCTCTACATGAAGATTAGCCATACACGTCAATGGACTTTGTTCCTCTCTGAATCAATCGATAACTATCTACAGTACTCTCAAGCTACAGTATACCTTTTCGTCGCGGGAATACTCCATAGATCGCTTAGAGGTCGTTTATCACGCCTTGACGTGACAGATTCTAGATTGTGCCATCGCATCCATCTTTTAAGAAAACTATATAGATTAAATAAATAAATAAATGAATAACCTCTTAAAGTAATCGATATGATTAGATTGAAGATGTTGAGTCATTTGTAATTGGAATGAATATGCTTCATCTGATATTCCTTCATCATTATTCTTCTCTTCATTCTCTTTATCATTCTTATCATTTTCATATGCTCTTCCATATAGAGTACACGATTGAGAGTAATCACATCTCTTACAGAAATGAGAATCTGATCGAGGAACTACAATATAATACATCATTATCCATTGAAAAAGAGAAAAAAAATATTGGTTGATTTTGGTTTCAGACATGATCATTCTAGAGTAAGTTAGTGTAAGAATACTAAGATAAAAGTGAACGAACGGGGTAATCGATGATATATTGATCCTTTTCCAATGTATGAAGATACTTCATTTCGACGACTAATGATTGCACGAAGTTCAGAAGCCTCAAAATGAAGATCATGAAGATTATATTATCATACTATTTCTTATAGGAAACTAATATTAACCAATCATAAGATTCTATTCACTTTATCACTTCATTTTCTCTAATTAACAAATAGTGAAGATAAATACCTTAGGTATAACTCTTCTCATTGTTCCATCTTTAAGATATAATAGAGAACCTTCATGAATAGATAGGGAATAACGATGAGCTAACATCATTGTATACATTAACACCTACAAATACATCATTATACACATTCCATTTGAATGGAAGTGTACATAATTTCTTATGCATCGTTACATTTGCCTGACGCGCCTACGCCGTCACGTAAAAAAACGTTACATTTGGCGACGCGTGCGTCGACGTCAATTTTGGAGTGTGTTGGGTCCCAAGTGGAAAACCCTGAATGTCATCAGGGGTACGGTAAAAGGTTACGGTAGCCAACCAATATTGATCGATGGTTACGGTAACTTCCTACCGTACCCCTGATGACAATCAGGGTTTTCCCCTTGGGACCCAACACACTCCAAAATTTACGTCGACGCGCGCGTCGCTAAATGTAACGTTTTTTTACGTGACGGCGTAGGCGCGTCAGGCAAATGTAACGATGCATTACGTGTCTCCAGGCAGACCGTCAGACAAATGCAACGAAGAATTAACCTTCACCTTCTACCATAAATCCACCATCTACCGTATCCCTCCATAACGTAACCCTGAGCTACCGTACCCCTCCATACTGTATCCCTGATCTACCGTACCCCTCCATAGAATATCCCTGATCTACCGTACCCCTCCATAGAATATCCCTGATCTACCGTACCCCTCATTAACGCATCCCTGAACTACCGTAACCCTGTAAAATGTATCCGAGATCTCGTACCTGTCCAGCATGATCAGCAGAAGCTCCACTCTTTCCAGTCTTCAGTTCGAGTGGAAGTAACCAAGATGAATTAGATGATTCAGATGAAACCTATAATTGATCAATGTAAAATAATAAAGATGAGAATTAACTACAGTACCTCTAAGCTCACATCTACTTTCCCCTTGAGACCAAGAGCAGGCATCCAAATGTTCTCTTCGATATCATGTACCTAATAAATCGATAATCATTGATAGTTTAGATTGGTATCATCTCGAGTTTTATTCAATATTTTATTAAACGTATAAATAATAATAATAATATTAGATTGATCCAAACCTCATTAATCATACATTCTCCTTCTATTTTCTTCTGTATTCCATTCGATCGATGAGGCATATATGAATTCACCCAATTAACAATAACCTAAAATAATCAGTTATCAATCCAATCATAAGGCTACCGTACCTCCACATATGGTTCTAGTTCGCTCTCAAAGTTCTCTTCAGTGAGATTGACTGCTGTCAGTGAAACAATAACCTAAAAGAATATCTCGTCTACCGTAATCTCACACCCTACACCAACCTCATCCATGATATCTCGTCTACCGTAATCTCACACCCCACACCAACCTCATCCATGATATCTCGTCTACCGTAATCTCACACCCCACACCAATATCCCGTCTACCGTAATCTCACACCCATAGGTCGAATAGCTAGGTTATCGGTTTTCAAAATACGGTCAGGTTTTTCGATTTTTCTGAAATTTTGGTTCAAAATCCGGTCAGGTTTTTCAATTTTTGTGTTATTTTGGCTCAAAATCCGGTCAGGCTTGGTACTTTGTAACATACTATTCGATCTATGCTCACACCCCACACCAACCTCATCCATGATATTATCTCTCCATCTCGATAGAAGCCATTCCTTCGTTAGATGGAATGAGGGAGGTGTTAGAAGGGCAGCCTGAATATGGATACTGTAATCAATAATATAATCAATCAATACTAACCTGGAATAATTCATGAATGATAATTCCCATTAACATAGCCTTGGAAACAGAATTACTTCCACCTTTCAATCGTTCACTCAATACAGCCTATGAGATATACATATTATAGGGAATATTCATTATATGAATAGAAAACCTTTCGTTGACAAAAGAATGATTGGACTACGGTAGTACAAGGTACAAGTGTATCAGTCTGAGTAACTAATAATCCTTCTTCATCATCAATCAACCATTCCTAAACACAAAATCAGTATCGTAATCTATATTACCGTAATACGATACCGTATCTGACCAACGTTTTGGATTGATTAATCTGATCGAAGTTCCCTCGTGAATTTGGCATTGTGACCACATTCCCTTCAATAGTATATATGATTTGGTGATAGTCTATTACAGTACCTGTAGATACACGATACACTCTTCAGTCTCATCGATCTGTTTACATGTAAGAGTAGTTGTGCCATCAGAAGACACAGAAGAGAGAACAGATAAATGAAGATGACGATTGGAATTAGATGTTATAGAAAGATCAACCAATGAGGGAAAACCATCAACGTTACTGTCTATAATCAATATTTCATTTGACAGTAAAATACGCTATAGTAATGAATACCGTGAATGGAAATGGGTTCTTCGATTATTCTTTTAGGAGAACGTTTCTTGATCGGTGAAACTATTCGAGCTCTTTTAGGAGTTGAATCGAAAACAAGAGATCTAAAGAAGGGTTAGGAAAATTAAACGAGTTATAAATGGGATAATAAGACTGACTTGTCAAAACTATCTTCATCATCTTCAATGATTATGTTATCATTCGATCTATTCAATAAAACTGCTGATCTCTTTCGTGTTGATGATTTCTGAACCAAATAATCAGTCTCATAGAACTACAAACTGACGTGAAATAAATGTGAGAAATCACGTAAATACTACAGACTAATACTTACACTATTTGATGAGGTTGATGGATGATTCTTGTCGATGATATCATCTTCGAATGAATCATAACCATCTTGTTCACTCATCCAACTGATAAAGAACTAAACGACACTGCTATTAAAACAATAAGGGGAATGCACGGCCTCCCAGACAAGCCAAAAATCTTGATTGGAAATGCACTAAGCGATGGGCAGCCGGAAAATCCTGAAGCCGGGATTTAGTTTCAGGCAACGTGGCGCGAATTTCAAATTCTTTTCATACCTTTAGTTTTTTTTAATGGTATTTTGCTTTTTTATATATATATTTTTTTGCTTTTTTAACATGTTTTACATATATTTTCTGAAGCTAGATGCTCATAAAATAAGGAGGAACTAAATTAAAATATATTAAATAAATTTTTACATCGCAGTTTCTTTTTGTTAGTATATTCTTTCAATCGTTTATTTGATGATGCGTGCTTACATTTAAAAAAACAGTTGACGAGATATCATGGTATTTATCGTTGAAATGTTTATAATGTGGTAACGTTAGACATACATTACAAAACAATTTACATTTCACAGAATACAAATAAAATATCAAGATGAAACGAAGCATACAAGGGGGACCTAATCACCCAGTAATAAGATTACGGTTAGATCATATGAAAAAGGCACGGTTCTTGCTGACCATGAAGAGAGAATGAGCACGGAACAGAGAACAGGCTATAAAGAACCACCTGAAGAGTCGGATCTGGATCTATCCAGGGGTACCGTTTCGTGAATGATTAGGCAAATGCCAGAACGCTAATCAATAACGGTAATAAGCCTGTCCATCAAATTTGTCATCACATCACTCAGATTAGAAGCACTGAACGCTGACCTGAAAGCAAAGAAACTTAAAATGAATAGGTTCGATGATATTACAGATGAGAACGGAGGGCAGTAGAAAAATAGAGTCAGTAATTTCTTCTAGTAAAACGTGGAAAGATAATGAAGACTTAGTAATTAAATTACTTACTGATGTGGCTGAAACAGTGATCCTGTTGATGATGAAGACGGGTTCCTATTTGAATCCAGCAAGCCATAGGCTACCATTTCATAAGTCCCCAAAGACGTGAAATTGGTAATGGAAGAGAAAGCACATGATGAATGTAGATGAACAATCGATAATTGAATCGGAGAAGGCTCTGGAATTACAAGATATTACGAAAGAGAAGGGAGCCAGGGGAAGGTTATTAAGTGCCAAATTCCCAGAAGCAGGCGTTGATTTAGAGACGAGACCTGATGGCTAGAGTGAATCACATTCAAGACTACGAGACCTACGTAACGTTCGAACCCCATTTACAACTATCCTATTGTGAATCTAATGTAAGAGAAAAGAGCAAAAGATAAAATGTTGCCGAGCTTCGCAGAAAGGTGTGAATACAGAAAAGAAAATCGCGCTTACCAAAATTGAGTTGGGACAACGGAAATCCCTCTCTCTGACAATGAAGTTTAAAAAAAACATGGGTAGATCTACCGGCAGTCATAATTCGACCTTCTGAAATGGTTGTCAATTAGTAAAGAGAAATGTACAAGTCGTACGCTGCTACTGCTACTAGTGGTTTCCAAGGAACCGATATAGTATTATCTACTGTACTCGTGAAATCTATCCAACGATATCTTATAATTAGAGATGGGTGTCGTGCTCCACTATTGTATATACACACACAGAAATAAGTGTTATCCACGGAGCATAAGACCTGAGAAGTCTTATATTTAACACATTTTCAGCTCAAGAAGTGTTAAATATGACACTTCTCAGGTCTTATGCTCCGTGGATAGCACTTATTTCTCTGTGTGTACTAAGACGACAATCGATTGGATTCGAGTTTGAGCGATTAAAAGACTAAATAGAAACATACGGTTACTATATTTTAACAATGGACAAACAATCAATAAACGGCGTACCCATCATAAGATTTCATCGATCCTTCAGTCCGATCAATATTCTTCAGTCCTTCACCATCCTTTATACATGAAGCTCACCAAATGTAGCTATCTATAAACCAATCAATAAATCGAATATCACATGTTCAAATCAATATAACTCACTTCATTCATTGCTTTCTCTCCGTCGAATACAAACGATAAACAATATGGAGTTTCATTCATTTGAATCGATTCATTTATATTATACTACAATGGATTCAAATAAGCATAGGTAGATCCACCAGTAGTCATAATTTGACCTTCTGAAATGGAGGAGTCAATTAATACAGAGAAAAGTACACGCAGTAGGCCGCAACTGATAAATAGTAGTTTTAAAAGTGCAAAATTAAATGTCATGAAACGATAAACAAGTAAAATATGCAAAAACAACTCAATATTCAAGAGCAAAACAGAAATTGTAATCCAAGATCAAAACATGTTATAACAGGAAAGAATTAAGACTCTTACAACGGAGGCCCTGATTTTGCCTGAATAGCAGGGAAATGCCTGATTTTTAAACGTACAAAAGTGACCCTGCCAATATTACAACGAAAGTGTAGAAAAAATCAAAGTATACTGTACCACGACACGGGCAATGTACGGCAGGCAATTCAAACACCTTTTCGCGCCATTCCTTATCTACTGTAGAAAAAAGTTTGACGCTGCTGCCCATTTTCCAGTCAAACCTTTGGGAGGCCGTGGGAATGGAATGGGTTTAATTGATACGAATTGCTCGATCATACAAACACAGACCATATTGTAACCGAAATATATCAATACATAAAAAGCTGGCTAGTAAAAATTGTTAAATCAAATTTAAAACAATGGTAATAACAATGTTGAAGAGCACTATCATCCAAAAGTTTTATTTTCCCGCACGTGAATTCATTACACCAAATATTTTGATAATGACTATACTACGGTTTTACACCTGGATGTAGATAGAAAACTATCTACAATTGTATACAACAATTATTTTTAACTAAAAGATATTTTATTGGGACTTTTTTTAGGATTATCTCATTCCTCGATTCTATCATAATAATGAAAGAAATTGATATATTTAAATATGGTTATGTGAAAAAAAGATATTTATAATGATGTGCCAATAAAATAGAAAATTTAAATATACTGTATGCATTTACACATCACTTATTATTTCTCTATCCTGTATCATGGTTAGTAACGATAGAGATTGGTTACCATGTATCTCTTAATAAACTAAATAGAAACTATACAACATACATTCTCCTATGTATTCATGATTATTATGTGACTTCATATAATCATACCTTGTATTATCTACTATATCATTAAATGAATCAAAGTGAAACGATACACTATTCCAAGTATCATTCATACTCTCAATGCTTCTTATTACTATTTGTGTGTACTAATATCTCTGTGTCAAAAACATGAAAGGTACTATACAATGTTCATTCTTTGGTCGACCATAGTACAATATAACGAATGTTTTCCTTGTTGTTTATGAATATATCAATTCCCTTATCTACTATTTCTCTTCTAATTATTTTTCTTTTTACCTTTTCTTTTTTCGCAATAATAATAATAATTTACCTATAGTTTTTTTTTTCGGAAGATTATCTTTCACTTTGTGGAAAAATATAATGCCATCCGATGAGAACATTTTATGCTCTTTTCAAATCCTGCGAAAAGAGAAAAGAGTGTGTAAAATGAGGAGATTTTCTCGGCTTTTCGTTGTGTGACATTTGGGGGCTGGAATAGTCTCACCTCGGACAAAGGTGTACTTTTGCTCGTTGCAGGCTCGCCCCATCAAATGATGTGTTTAAAGTTGGGCCGATAGTTTGGTAAGTACTTGCTTCATATGAACCATCGCATTTATTGTTGATATTTTCAACTTTTTTCAGTCTTTCACCGTTTAGATAATCGTACAACTTTTGTTAATTGCTCCGCAATTTTAGTGGTTCCAATAATTTGGTCTAGCATTTTTGAGTGCCTAAAATTTGGCTACAAGATAAGTCCCACTTTAAAGTTGGGCCAATAGTTTGGTGGTTGGCCCTAAATTTGGTTCAAAGCGGAGCTGTTATTTTATTCCAAATTATTGGCACAACTTTAGAGCAAATTTAATACCAACCACCAAATTATTGGCTCAACTTAAAAAGTGGGACTTCTCTTGTAGCCAAATTTTAGGCTCAACTTCGACTAAATTATTGGCCCCACTAAAATTGCAGAGTGATGTTTCCGAATTGTAATTGTGAAAATTATAGTCTACATCACAAAGAGGTGTTTTTAAAAAAATCCTAATTCTATAAGGAGATATTCTATGATTCACTACCTGCTTTGTTGCATTCTAGACCCGTCAATAATATATTTAATATCGTATCAGTTAAAATTTGCGTGATAAGATATTCGATGAGCTTGTAAACTTGCGAAAGGCATTATATTTACATAACTTGCATCGATGTATTATGTAATCAAATAAGACATGACATAGTATGTTTCTGTATGTAAATGATCAAAGACTATTCCTGATGGGAAACATTATAAGGTTTGCAAGCAAAATAACATTAATAATATAAAAAGAATAGACGGATTAAAATAGATATGATACATATGTAATATCTATTCTTTACTTGTTCATATCATATTCTCATTTAATGTCCATAGTCATAGCAACTAACTCATATAGGTTATCTTACTCTTTCTTTCTTACTCTCATTCTCTTATTCTATATACAATTTCATTATCTATCATTTATCTATTCAGTACCTATTATATATCAAATAAACTGAAATATCATTCTATATAATATACTCGTAATCTCATCTATTTTCATCTAATCATATAGATATTTTTGTTTTTTCTTGTTGATCATCATTATCTTTTGACCTTTTCGGTTGATACTAAAATATATAATGAACTTTTTATAGAATCATTCATGCACATTCGTTCATATTCTAAATATATTTCTAGTTCATTCTATCTTTACGAAATGGATTCTTCAATATTATTAATTCATTTTTTATGTTATTTTTGTTATTTTGAAATAGAAAAATATTTTTATATTTTATCAATTTTTTGTATTTTATTAATGACAATTTAAAAAAATGATCTTATTAATGTTTTCTCATTCTTTTTTTCTGATTGATTACTTCGGGATAACAAATGAGAAGGAGGTAGAGCATGACTCTCTCTCTAATCTATTTTTTGTCTTTATTCATTCTTTCTCTTATTTCTCTCACTACAACATTGGCTTCTTTTCTTCTTACAGACGTCATTCATTATTAGATTTGAATTCTTTTCGACGTCATTGAACCTTTATTTCAGACGATATACACGAATGTTTGGAAATTGACAAATTATCGATTTATGTTTCGTGTAATTGATTGATGGGCCTCTCCAATTGCAAATTAAACAACTCAAAAGTTCGTTTGACCATTTTCGTTCGAAAAATATCTCATTGTCAGAGAGCATTCTCCTATAGAATAGTTTTCCCAGAATCCTTCCTTTTATTTTTTCGAATTCTATTTTTGAATTTCGAAATGAAAATGATTGGACTATTTGTGTATGTATACTACATATCTCATTCATTCCAGCAAGTCGGAAGTTCTTGGGTTGGAAATGAATCTGAAAATCCATTTGCACAAGGATTAACAAAGAAAGAACGAATTTGTTTGAGAGAAACATTTCAGGTATTTATTATAATTTTCTAAAGCTAAAGTTATTAATTTTATAATGGAGATATATCTGCTTTATAGCTATATATGCAGATGCTTCATATGATTAACTGAAAATGAGTGAAACTTGTTTTCAGAAACTACAAGATCCAAAAGATATTGTTGGATTAATTTTTGTTGATATTGTGAATGATGTTGAACCAGATTTGAGGACGGTTAGTCTTCATTCTATTCAGTTTAAATAGTTTTCATGGAATTTTCCAAATAATATATGAATCAAAAATAGGTATTCGGAGTAAATCGAGCCCCTAAAGCAGCAATGTTATCTATGCCCAAATTGGGAGGACATGTAGCCAGATTCACTGATTTACTCGAACAAGTAAATACTTTAAGTAAATATGAATTATTGATGTCATAGTGGCAATATACAGTCCTTCAAACTCACATTCCATAAACTGATGATTCATGCTACATTAGCGGACAAAAAGATGTCACATTCATGTTTTTCGATGATCATTTTTGTTCCACATGTGATATCTCCCTGTATTCCTTTCCATTGGAATTAGCTACCAATATTATCATTCTTTGAAAAAAACCATTGCTCATGTCAAATCGATATTGCGAATATATAAAAAATAAAAAGTATTTTAGCGACAATTACGATTTTCAGATATGTTAAAAATAAATCTATCTGTCACTCGATACTGATACTATTTGGGACTATTTGGGTTTATATCCTTTGTCTATCTTTTATTATTTGATTTATTTTTGACATATCTGAAAATGCGAAAATACTTTTTTATTTTTTATATACCTATTCGCAATATCGATTTGGCATGAGCTATGGTTCATTAAGAATGATAATATTGGTTGCTAAATCCAATAGAAAAGAATACAGGGAGATATCACGTGTGGAACAAAAATTATCATCGAAAAACATGAATGTGACATCTTTTTGTCCGCTACTGTACATCGTCCGGTGCCATTTAATTAAATGAATAGAGATTTTAAAAATATTTCATTAATTGTTATCGTTGAGTTATCCGAGAATGAGGAGATCTCCACAAAAACTAAAATTAATTGTTCGCGCTGACAATACTTTAATATAAAACTTTAATATAACACAGCGGACAACACAACGCTAAACACCTATATCGCAGCTGGGAAGAGTTTTTTTGTACATTTTTAATATTATATCAGCGATCAGATGTTTAACTCTTTTTTTTAATATTAAAACTATTGTCAGAGTGAACCAATAATTTTAGTTTCTGTGGCAATCTCTTCATTATCGGATAACTCAACGATAACAACTAATTAAATGTTTAAAAAAATCCTCATTCACTTCTTAAAGAACCGCGAATGTACATGTAAATCCCTCACATCTCTCTCGTGCGAATTCCAAGTGATTTGAAAGAAGTTAGCGCGTCCACTCATCTATCCCATAGTAGATGCTTGGACTCGTTACCCATTTGTTGCGAGTTCGAAACCTATTGCCAAATTTCCTCAATTTTCAAAAAGTGGGCCTTTGCACGGGCCTGATATTTCGAGGGAATTCACCTTTAAAACATTAATCATGCGTCTAGGGAAGGAAAGTTTGCGAGACTGTACCACACAATTTATATGGCGAGATAACGATGTAAAAAGTATGATTGTCTCCCTTTTCTAGGTAACAAGTATGTTGGGAGTGTCTGAAAATTTAACAGGAGCATGGCAACTAGTGAGGAAAACTGGAAGGGTATGTTATACCTCTGTGAACATTTGAAGCAGATTATCTATTGTTGTTAGAAAAGTTGTCATAAATAAAGATTAGGATTTATAAATGAGATTTTATAATTGTGGTCTCTAAATATGAAAAAGTTGATAAATATCTTGTTACTGTCATCACTTTCATATCTTAGTTCTAACTACTCCAAAGAGTTAAATTAATTAATAAACAGGTGAAAAAAGAATCCATTTAATTCCCTTTTCTCCAATCTAAAAGAGTTATATCGGTCTTTTCATTACATATTTCACTTTTATTCGCTCGAATGAATACGAAAGTTATATTATTGATATATAACATAAATCCTACAAGATCTAAGACATTCTCTCTAATATTTAAAGACTGAAAATATATTTGTAATATAGTATCGAAAGATTATTTATATTTTACATTTTTCTAGTTTGAAATAAATGATATCGTATGAGATTATAGGTTCACGCTAAACAATCATTTCTGGAACAAAGATTTAATCAATTGGAGAAGAACTATTTTGAAATTGTATTGATTGTATTTCAACAGAAATTAATACCATATTTGACAGGAGAACAAGTACGTTACTTCTTTTAATGGCTATATTTAAAAAAGAGTGGAAATCTGAAATCGGCGAGTTTCAAGCTTTAAAAAAAGCACTCAGAAACTTGAAAAGGTAAACTCGAACTTTGAAAAGTCGCGAAAAAGGTGCGGGAATTCAAATTCCGACTTTCTGGTAGCGAATTTCCGCCGTTTTAAATATAAAGTAAAAAAATTGCATTTTTTTGCGAAGAGAAAGTTGATTTTATATTTTAACTGCTGAAACTCGCTTCGAGAAAGTCGGACTTTGAATTCAAATTTTGAGTTTCCATTTTCGAGTTTTCGGGTGCTTTTTTGAAGCATGGATACTCGCCGATTTCGGTTTTCCATTCTTTTTTCACGAGCCATCATACTTTACATTTTAATCTTATTTCATTTTACCGATTTATGATATAAATAAGAAAAAATATTTGTAGTTGACATAGACAAGTTTACAGACATCATAATAAATCATAAACCATAATGTATGAGAAAAGGGTAGGGAGTGGCAAAAGTAATGACATAGCTTTAAAAAAGGAGGAGTTTAAAATAGATGTTGCTTCTTCTATTACATATGAATCCTCAATACATATTAACTCTTTTGCTAATCGTAGCCGTTAAAGTAACTCAGGTATTGAGTACTGTGGGGTATATTTTTTTTGTTACGGTATTTCAAAAAAAAAAGATCCGTGTCTTTTGAATCTGCTGTATACGGTAGATGGCCACTTGTTCCTGATTGAATAGACGGCACTACTTCAGAATAGGGTACCAGACCACCGGGCAAGTCCAAAAAGATATGAAAAATTAAGTAAACACAAAGGAAAGGACGTTTATATTGGACAATTATAGTATTATTTTGGGCTGGTACCCTATTCTGAAGTAGTGCCGAATAGACCACACAGGTTTCTAGACCCTTACGTCTTCCTTTTCCAATGGTTTTTCCTAGCAGAGTCGATATTCTGCTTACGCTAATTATCATAGAGATAATAGGTCGTTTTGTCGCGTCTTAGATAACCTAAAGCTCAAATATGTGAATTTGGAATCGAGGGAAATATGTAAAGGATGCATGGCCACGGCCCGATGAACCATAGCGACGGAGTGGAGGACAGCGGAGTACGGGGGCTTAGCTCAGTGGTAGAGCAGCCGACTTGCAAGCGGAAGGTCGTTGGTTCGAGTCCTTCAGCCTCCATCGTCTTTTGCGCGCTCCTCTGACATGAGAGACTTACAATCTCTACATGGCGACCACGGTAGGGAAGCAGCCGATAGTTTGAGATCGGTGGGAGAATACCCCGGAGTGCTATCCCGAATCAAGTCATGAGGCCAAAAGCGATGGTATGCGTACAGTACTCAGCAGGGCTGGTGCCTCGGTGGAACTCGGCTTATGGAGGGGTGGCATGTAAAGGATGCATGGCCACGGCCCGATGAACCATAGCGACGGAGTGGAGGACAGCGGAGTACGGGGGCTTAGCTCAGTGGTAGAGCAGCCGACTTGCAAGCGGAAGGTCGTTGGTTCGAGTCCTTCAGCCTCCATCGTCTTTTGCGCGCTCCTCTGACATGAGAGACTTACAATCTCTACATGGCGACCACGGTAGGGAAGCAGCCGATAGTTTGAGATCGGTGGGAGAATACCCCGGAGTGCTATCCCGAATCAAGTCATGAGGCCAAAAGCGATGGTATGCGTACAGTACTCAGCAGGGCTGGTGCCTCGGTGGAACTCGGCTTATGGAGGGGTGGCATGTAAAGGATGCATGGCCACGGCCCGATGAACCATAGCGACGGAGTGGAGGACAGCGGAGTACGGGGGCTTAGCTCAGTGGTAGAGCAGCCGACTTGCAAGCGGAAGGTCGTTGGTTCGAGTCCTTCAGCCTCCATCGTCTTTTGCGCGCTCCTCTGACATGAGAGACTTACAATCTCTACATGGCGACCACGGTAGGGAAGCAGCCGATAGTTGATCGGTGGGAGAATACCCCGGAGTGCTATCCCGAATCAAGTCATGAGGCCAAAAGCGATGGTATGCGTACAGTACTCAGCAGGGCTGGTGCCTCGGTGGAACTCGGCTTATGGAGGGGTGGCATGTAAAGGATGCATGGCCACGGCCCGATGAACCATAGCGACGGAGTGGAGGACAGCGGAGTACGGGGGCTTAGCTCAGTGGTAGAGCAGCCGACTTGCAAGCGGAAGGTCGTTGGTTCGAGTCCTTCAGCCTCCATCGTCTTTTGCGCGCTCCTCTGACATGAGAGACTTACAATCTCTACAAATAGAATCAGCCGGAAAACTTTGTTAATTTGTTTTTGTTTTCGGGGAGATTTGGAGATGCATGGACAGTTTAGTTGCGGGAAAAAAATAGAGGGTCCCCTTCTTTAAATGTTTCTTGTCTGATGTCAAATTGAAAAAAAAGAAAATGATAATTAAGATATAAATTATACTATTAAGGAAGAACCATCTGTAGATGGAAATGGAACAAGAAAAGTTCGATTCGCTCAAGCATATACACCTGATGTTGTGACTACTGTATGGAAAAAGTAATCAATTCATATATTATCAATATTACTAGAAAAAAAGAAAGATTTACAACTCTGTACATTTTCGAACAAACTTTTCCTCACAATGAGATCTTAATTTATTTTGTTATACAATTTTGGCAATCAATCAATCGTTATTTCGAAAATGATATAAGAGATGAATATTTAACTTTTAGATTTTTCACGATTCTGGCATCACAAATGACTGATTCATTCGAATTGGAAAGAACAAAAATGAGGAATAGTCAAAATCAGAAAACATTAGCCCCTCATCAACATATTGAGAATGATAATAAAAAGAAGAGGAGAATCGCGGTATGATATTAAGTCTTCAAGATGTCATTTCTATTTCATTTCGTCAAATACTTTGTTTCAGGAACGACAAAGTGAAATAGATAATACAGCGAATTCAGTTGAAAAAGGACCTGAACAGTTATTTGAAGATCCTTTCTGATCATTATTTTCTTTATCATATATTTTATCATTGAAAAGGGTACTTTATCAGTTATCATAAAATGTTTTGGCCAAATTAATATAACAATTACATGTTTTTATACAAAAAAGAACAATATAATAGAATATGGCAATGAATTGTATTAGAAAGCTCATAAATTATTCCGTATTATCAATATAGATTATTGTTTGTTTATCCAAGTATCTTTCCAATATCAACATCAATGTCTTCCTCCTTAAAAATATCAAAATAATCAAAACTAATCTAATTTAGGAAATATATCAATGCATTTTTTTTGATTACCGCATTTTTTTTCAATTCATAATGGAGAAATAAAGCAATTGATACTCACTGAACTTGTGACAAATGAGAATTTTAGTGAAATGATAAATTTCATAATGAAATTATATTTTAATTTAAAATATTGAATATACTTCCTATGCTAATAAAGATACAGATTCAAATCGATCATTGACTATATGAAAGATTTTGCTTTTTACATTTTCTCTTTAATCTACGGTATTTCAAAAATGATGAATATTTATATTGTTACTATTAGTTTTGATTACTAGTTTTTGATTGTTCACTATATCAATAAATATATACAGATCGTTCAATTTCTTCTTCTTCTTCTTCTTCTTCTCCTTCTTCATCAGATAATTCCATTGAATGATCAATTATCACTTCTATCTCTCCTATCTCAATATCATCTCGATTGAAAACTATAATTATGGTGTAATTACAGTACTCTAGTAAATCTCATCCACACTCACATTGTAAACTCTTAGCACAATGTTGTGGAAGTCTATGAAGATCAAGTTGAGCAACACCTAATTCATCTGATTCTTCTCCCTTTAATTATCGATTGATTCATGATTATTGATTTATCGATTATACTCACCCTATCAGTGAATAGAGTGAATTCCATTCTAACTGCCAATTTAACCCATTGTCGAAGAAGTGAAAGACTTTTACCAGTCAATCGATATTCTATTCAAACAAGTAAAGATTACTGTATATTTAGAATACGGTACCTTTACTGAAATCGATAACAGTAGGAAGAGTAGATCTTCGAGGAAGATGAATAGATGGAGTGATGCATTCACTTTGTGGTAGATCAAGAAATACCCAATCAATAATCACAGGAAATTCCTGAATGAAAATAATTGATTTTAGATCTTTCTTTTTAAATAATATAACCTGATATTGAATAGATAACAATGGTGATCCTGGATTCAAATATAGTTTATTGATTCGAATTGTAATAGAGACTTCATCAAGATCTTCTTCTATTATATCCTATAAGAACATATTAGATACCAATCAATAATCTATTTTTACTTCAGCTAATCTTCTTCCTTTGAGAAGTGATTTCTCTGCTTTAGCTGATAGTTTTGGTTCACTTTTGATTGGACGAAATCTTCCAGGAGGTGATGATGAAATAGATGAATCTTCACTTGCTATAATCAATATTATATTACATTTGTATTACTTAATCTACAAATAAAGCATACGTGGAATGGAATGATGTAGTGGATCATCAAATTTAATTCGTCCATCCTTACGAGACTCAATTAAAGGTTGATCATATTGCTGAAATCGATAATGTTCTTTAAAATCAATTAATACAACTACCGTACTTTCGAGAGTCGAGGTTTCGCTATAGGAGGCAATTTATCCCCAAACATTTCACGTATTTCTTGCTTCTGTCTTTCCTTTTCCGCTTGTCTTTCATTCTCATCTGCCCTCGGGGTATTTTCATCTTCTTCCCCTTCATCCTCTCCCTCTCCCTCTCCCTCTCTCTTTTCTCCCTCTCCCTCTTCCTCTTCTCCCTCTCCATCTCCTTCTTCCTCTTCCTCTTCTTCGTTATCTTCCTCTACTTCCTTTACTTCTTCCTTTACATCTTCATATGGAGACACTACCTTTCCTGAATCCGATCCAATTACTTCATCTGAAAATCAATATATCATCATCTATCAATCGATAAATCCTACCGTACCCTCTTCAGTTGATATTGGTTTATCTGGTTCAGGGATTACTGTATTCTGTGATGATGTAGAAAGAGAACGAAGGGATGGAGGTCTGATACAGTGTATATATTGATTAATTCATTCTTTTGAAGTGTCTTATTAAGATAAAATGAATTGTTACCTCTCATCGGAAGATTCTTTCACTAGTTTAGGCATATAAGATGGAGAATCAATATGAGACACTGAGGGTACGGTAGATTCAATCTGCATTATCGATTGATTAGTCTTAAATTTAGATAAGACCTTTAGATACTTCTTCATCTTTGTGTGAAGAATCAATAGATGATTTATTAGATGAGATATCTTTGATAATTGACGGTTCTGGTTGTGGATTAATGATAGGAATGATGAGTGGAGGAGATGGAACTTTAGGAACATTCTCATTCTATAATAATAAATGATTGATTGAATGGATAGAGTAATGAATACTAACAATAGGTTCAATAATCTTCTCATCTTTATGAATATAATCATCTTCCCATCCAATAGATACATCTAGAGTCAGAGGAAGTTCATTTCCTTCGGGCTGAACAAAAATATTTTCGATTAATTAAAATATTAAATTTATAATATTTATATATACAGTGAGCATTTTGAAGGATCCGATAATCTTCTTTCCTTGTGTAAGTGGTAAAAGGGGTAGAGATAAAGTAGCCAATATTCCTTCATCTTTATCTTTTGATTTAGTCTTCTCATCTATTGTTTCCATCAAATAGAATGAAATATCCTAAAATCATTCATTATCGATCGATTAATCAATGAATACAGTAATCTATAATATACCGTACTCACCGACTCTTTAAGGAATGAATGGAACTGTGAAGTAGAAGGAAGATGCCATGTTCTAGTGCTACCAAAGTTCGTCTAAATATTGATTTATTGATTTTATCTACTAGAATGAATACATACTGATCCTCTTTTAGCTGCATTGAATTTAGTGAAAAATGGAGAGAATCCACCAAATTCGTATACGATACAAACTGGATTTGACGGAACTAAATACATAATTGATTGAAAATGATATGATATAGATACAGTACCTCTGGGTAGTCGATCGATACCTTGACATCGTTGAATCGATATTTGAAGTCGATTAAAATCATCTTTATTAGGAGGAATTTCCAAAGGTAAACGTTTCTGTGCAGCTTCTTGTCTCTGAAAAATCAATTATTATCAGTGTGAATTAAAATTGTATGATTATTATATGAGGATGATAGATGGTGACCTTTTTTTAGTATTATCATACCTTATATGCAGATATGGCTTCTCCCAATTCCTTCGTGACAGTTGCCTCATATTCAATCGAAGCTATAGGCTTACCAGATGTGATATTCAACAATCTCAATATCTTCATGGTACATAATCAATCGATAAATATACTACCGTATCTCTCCGCTAATTCGTCCCTGACTAGATCGTGTGAAGAGTCTAGATAGATTTAAAGCCCCGGCTCCGATCAATGAATAACCAGATCCAATTGGTCTATATAATTCTATTGTCATTCCGCTCTGAATATTATTATTGCAATAAAATTTAAATTATAAATTAAATATAGTGTAATGATACTGTTATAGGATTATAATATATGTAGTATAATCTAACCGTTTGAAGATAATGAATGAATAATTGAGATACGATGATATCATAAATACAAGTGAAATCAACATTAGACGGAGATGATGAAGACATTGGTGTTGTTTGTAATTCAAAATCAAAGAATTCAAGAGATACAAAGAATTGATGATTTGGTTCCTGAATAGAAATATTGGAGAATACGGTAGATATCGATCGATGAAACCTTTCCAGAATCATCTGATAAAAGTCGGATAGTCTTGATCTTTACTGATAATTCAGATGAAGATGGAATTGATCCAATCTATAAAGATTACGGTAGATAATGAATAGATCAATAAATCGATATGTCACAAACTTGATCTTTCGATACTTCTATAGGGATATCTTTCTGTCCGGAATATGCAATATCTCGAATTTGCTGCTCCAATAGAATTACCTATAGATTATGTATGTATAAGATGCTTAATAGATATGTATAGATCATTAAATGAATAGATAATGAATAACCTTCTTTTGTCTTTCAGTAGTTTTCTCTCTCCATTCTTCTATCTTCTTTTCACATTCAATCAATATTCGTCCCCTTTCTTCTTTCATCAATGCAATCTACAAAAGTAAATTGTATTTTAAAAATTGATCTTTGATCTCTGACCTCTGCACTCTGTTTCTTTGTGATATTATGTTGTATCAATAGCATATTTCGTAATTTCTCAACTTCATCATACAATTCAGCATACATCTGTTGCCATTTTCTATAAAGACTACAGTAATGAATGAATGATCGATTGATAAACAGACGATTGTGATAGTCTTTGACCATTGAATTCATCATCTCTAGTTATTGAACTATCTTGTGATGTTTTTATTAATCCAGATACATCAGCAAATAATTTCTTGAATAGATTATCTGTGTGTTTCTCTTCTTTCTATAAGATCATATTAAATGATAGAAGATAAATATAGTTGATACCTTGCTTCTTCTTCTCCTCTTATCCTTTATTTCATCTTCTTCTTCATCTTCGTCACTATCTTTCTGTTGTCGTTTCCTTTCTTCAATGGGTTGTAAGATAATCGGCGTCTCTGTTCGTCTGAATGAAAGATCAAAGATCAAACTACCAAGCAGAAAAGATAAAAAAATCAGAAATTAATTTAACAATTTCTAACTTCACATCTTTAGCATGTTTCAGCTGCTTCTCAAGAGAATTTCTCTCAGATTTTATTCTCTTTATTTCATCTTTCAATCTCTTCTCATTATCGATTGATGATCTCTTAAAGATCAAAGATCAATATTTCATATCACCATTGATGCACCTCAGCTTCCTTGAGTTGCTCTTCAATCTTAGATATCTGCATCTTTAATTCAACTACTTCAGATTGAGATGTATCCATTTCTGTTTCTAATGATCTACAATAATATCGATCAATAAAATGTTTAATAAAAAATCAATAGATACTTACTGTCTTACTAATCGTTCATTCGCTGTTTTTAGTATATTATTCTCTCCTCGAATTTGCATAATCTCTTCATTGAGTAGTTCAATACTAAATTAATCAATATATCGAACCCTAATATTTCAATAACATACCGGCCTCTTTCAACTCTTCTTTTTTCTTCTTCATTTTCAGATAAAACTTCTCTATTCTTTGATGTTTCTTCTAATGATCTTCTGGCTGAATCTAATTGTCCACGAAGAGAGGAAAGTTGCTGTATAATTATTAATGTTTTTTATAATTTTAAAATATTTTTACACCCAACCTCATTCAACTTTTGTATATCAATTCTTTGTTCATCAATAGTCTCCAAATGTCCACGAATAGCCCGATTTAATTTGATAATGATTGCTTTCTCATGAACAGTTCCTTCTGTGATTCGGATTGTTGTTGCTCTGAATAAATTATCTTTCATCTATATTTTACTTTTATCGCAATACTATCATCTATTTCATTTTAATAAACGGCTGTAAAAAATCATTCCGGCAAGACTGAAAATTTTCAGAAATTTTCTAAAAAGATTCCGGTAATATAAAAATTCCGACTTCAGGAGTTTAGGAAGACCTTTTCCCGGATGTGAAACTAAGGAAGTTCCAATTCAATTTCATTTAATTATTTTATTATTATCCATGAGTTTACAAATCCATTCAATAGATTCCATATTATTCCTCATGTGATCTAACTGTGCTACATCATACCGTTCCATCTTCCTTGTCTCTGACTAACCGGTTCTCTACCTTTCTTCGGCACACACGCGTTTCTTTTTTATAAACATTCGTTACTCTTTTTTTTCAATTATGCTTCTATTTTCAAATATTATCCACTATATTGTGTTGTCTAGGATGTAAGTAGTTTATACTCTATCTTGTCAAGACAAATGGAAACGTCACAAGGCGAACGAGAGTGAGAATAGCGCATGAGAGAGATTAGTATGAATGAAAAGAAAGACGAGGATGAAAGATACGAGGATGGAATAGTTGACCATGCTTAGTGTGGATATGAGAGTGGATTGGTCATATGTTTCTTTTAGCCTCTCATTTGACTTCTCATTTTTATGGAGAGAGCGTTACCATGACTTCCACGTTACCCATTTTCTGTTCTCTCCTTTTTCATCTTACGTCCGCATTCCAATTCTAATTTCAGTTCTCTATAGGAATAGCTTCTTCATCCAAATTTACTAAATATCAATGGCAAAGAAGAAGAATGCGAAGAAGAAGCAACAACAACAGAAAAAGGACACGAAAGAGGTGATTTCTCTATCCCATTTTATTCTTCAATGGCTAGTTGTATTTTCTTTTAGTTGGCCGTAAAGAGTAATAATCGGGAGTCTATCCTAGCAGAGGATGAAGATGAAGATGACTGGTATGTATCTTATTAAAGAATTGAGAGAAATTTAGATGAATGAAATAGATTAGAAAAGACAAAAGAAAATGAATGACATCCAATTATGACGATGTAGATTTCTGAATTCAATTATAAATAAAATTAGAAAAAAGAAATTTATGAAAGCAACAATAAATTCATTAGTGAGAGTTCCTCGCATTGGCTTTTATGCATAGGTGGGCGCGTGAAAACAAATTATTTTTGCACACAGCCTTACCTTCCCTTGCGGGGAATTGCGCATAGCTTTGCCTAGAAAAAATTGATAAATTTCCAGTCAAATCTGCAAAAATTGGGCATGCGCATAGCCTTGCCTTACAATTTCCCGGTTTGCGCACAGCCTTCCCACCGGCGTGCCCACCTATGCTTTTATGTTTACATAATTATTGTTAATAATAATAATAATGTATTATGTTTGAGTGGTGAATCAATTCGTTCTGATGGGGGAACTCATCCATCATCCGATGATAACACATTAGGTGCTAATGGAGAAGATGAAGTAATTGGAGATATCAAGAATATCGATTGTTTACCATCTGATCAACTCAAACATATGAAGAAGTTAGTTTCATTCCATTTACTTATATTATGATACTGAAAGACGAATGTGACCAGACCCTCATTGTCACTATTCATGAACATATACAATATATTAGTATATATTTGTGAATGTTGTGTTGAATATAAGATATATAAAGAATCTAAATTAAGAAGGAGGAATAAGACATGGAATGATCTTCGAGATTGGTGGGAAGGTGAATGTTCTCCATTTGCACGAATTATGAATGTATGTTTATTTATTATAATGTTTTTCTTTTGATTTGTAGTTTCATCTTATAATGTTATCTATCAATTAATATCTTTTGAATGTAATGAGTTGTATTGAAATGATAAGAATAATGGGGAAAATTACCCTCGTAGACTTATCATTCTCAATAAGTTATAGTTTTTAGTTGATTAACGAAACAACAGAGATTAAATGAATCGATAAATGATAGAATGATTACAGGATTTGATGTTTGATATGAATCGTTGTGGTAGTGAATCAGCGATGCTCACATATAAGATAATACAACAACATGATGAAGCTACATCAGCTATAAAGAGAAAAGAAGCTAAAGACTTTGCCCATTCACAAGGGGTTAAACGTAAGTATTATATCTTATCTCCACAATTATTATGAATACGATAATTTTGCTTTTAAACTATTAGTTTTGGACTATTAGCTACATATGGTTCATAAAGACTTATTTTGTCATTTAGAAAGAACTCATAGGTCGAATAGCTAGGTTATCGGTTTTCAAAATGCGGTCAGGTTTTTCGATTTTTGGCAAATTTGGCTCAAAATGCGGTCAGGTTTTTCGATTTTTGGCAAATTTGGCTCAAAATGCGGTCAGGTTTTACGATTTTTTGGGAAATTTCGGCTCAAAATGCGGTCAGGCTTGGTGCTTTGTAACATACTTTTCGATCTATGAAAGAACTTCTCAATAACAAAATATGAATGATTATTTCATTTCAGCTCTCCCTAAACCAAGCAGTCGATTGATGACTTATCCCGAACCGCCAGAGGTTAATTGAACTATCATAATTAATTGAATATTGATTACCAATATGGATTACTTACAGTATACGGAAGAAGAATTATCAGAGTTGATATACAAATGGCAATTGAAACAAGATTCATATCTACCATCTGGGAAGTTTAATAATCTTGAAATAGGAAGATGGGAGGTTTGTATCATTTCATTCATTTCAAATAATGTCAATGGGTTATTTATGATCATACATGGGCGCAGACAAGGGGGTGCCCCCTGTAAAACTATGGCTTTTCGAAAATATGTGGAATTCCGCCTGTAAAAAATGACGTTTAGGTGAAATTTTTGAAAAAAAGTGAAAGCCCCCTGTGAAATTAACCTTTTTTCCGTTCGGATGCCCACTGTAGCATCGAACTCCAGGTACCCCGCCCATGTATGTTTATGATAATTGTTATAGAAAACAGATGAGGACAAATTAAAGAATCCTAGTGAGTATTACAAATTCCGGAATGTCTTTCAAGGAAATCGTAGTACGAATAAGTAAGTATATACTGTGTTGATACAGTGATTTATTGATTGATTACAGTAGTCTTCCTCGTGGTCCTATAGAATCAGATCGTTCATCTGATACTCAACCAACATCACCCCTTCCATCTCAAAGTAATCCAAAGAATGCTAATGATTATATCAAGATTCAGGTTAATATTCTATTTATTGTATACCGTATAACTATCATATTGATTCAATAATTCAGTTATATTCCCCTGATGGTTTGACTACGATAGTATCACTCAAATGGTCAACTCGTATGATTAAACTAAAAGAGAAACATTCAACAAGATTGGGAAGACCAGTCAAATCTCTTATATATAGATTCAAGTTAGTTGTCCCTTATATTTGTTAAATTATTGATCCGTTTTGATTGATTGATTGATTGATTATTCTTCATTTCAGAGGTAAGAATCTGCGAGATAGTGATACTGTGAAGACCTTAGGCATGGTTGACAATGATATCATACATGTACATGATGCAGTTCCATCTCGTCGTCATTGATGTGACATAGTTGAACTACCGTAATATCTTTCGATCATACTCGATATCATTCCTTTTCTGTTGTATACGTATCAGTTGATCGTTTGAGTATATCCTTTATATCGAGATCTCTTGGTGTATATTCATTGTCTGGTCTTATCGATTGAATAGATAGTTTATCCTATTAGAATATTGATTGATTGATATATTCTATCTATAATATACCCACTACATCATCTTTCCATATTGATTCCTTTCCTCTCAAGAAGATTGTTCACCTAAGACTAAGTCTTCTTTTATTGTTCTTCTAATCTCTTTCCTCTTATAGATTGTGATCAAGTTGTTTTAATTAATCTATCTATCCATTGTTTTGACTCTCTTAATATAAGTGATAAGATATATTCACTCTAAGAGTGATCGTATACAGTAATCATCGACCTTATAATAAGTATCTCCGTTGTATTCTCTAATCATTGAATACTATATCTATTCTCTTATGAGATGAACCATTCCATTATGGCTATTACAACTGGTAAAAGACGCTATGAATCTAAGTGAAAAGGATTATTGTACCTTTGTTCTGTCTGATCAATTCGATCAATATGAGATGGATGTGATGATATAGGAGAGATAATTGAATGATGATGATCAATTTGATGAGGAGGAACAGGAGGACGACGTGTTGATGGTCGTAGTGTTGAACGATGACTTGAACGACCCTAGATGACAGTTGTTAGAGATTGAATAGAATACGGTACTTACAGTCATTGCTGAAGCCGTCGCAGATCTTACTGTGGGATGTGTGTAGGTTAACAGTTGATGTTTGAGACTACGAACCTGATAAAGGGCTCATGGTTTAAACTTTTACTCCATAAAGTAGTTCTCTGATTATGAAATCTTTCTACAAGCTTTACATTTTTACTTGTGCACCGCATAAAGTATATTATTATTATTATTATTTATCTTTAAAAATCGGAGCTTCTGATTTTCTTGATTGATTTGGGATATTTACACATTTTAGATGAATATTGAATGAATGAATGATATGATAATGTACCTTCATTGTGAGCAATTCACTTTTCTTCATAAGTTCATGATATACAACAGGATCAATTCTATCATAATCTCCTTTTGATCTACGATCTTCTATTGATCGACGAAATCGAGTACTCATTCTATAATATAATCAATACAATAAAACATATTTAAAGATATAAATCTTACTGAGTGATTTGTCTATCCTTCTCATTATTACTCTTCTGTAGAGTTTGCATTTTCTCAAGTAGATCATGATATCGATCTTCTAATTCGGGTCGAGACCATTTTTCTAATGGAACTCGACCAACCATAGCCTCGAAATACTTATTTCAATTGTATGATCTAAATGAATAATCAGATGAGTTGTATATTATAATAGTAATTAGAATAGTCAATATAATAGAATTATAAGAATAAAGGAAAAGTGTAAGAATGGAATAATTTGTGTCCGTAGTGAACATTGAGAGTGAAGATTGTGGTATTAGAGATGGAAGTGGTCAACCATTTCCATGGTTACCTATATGACACACCATCCCATATCCACCCTATACATCTATGAGGATATAGTTTGATTAAAGAATAGATGAATAATCTAGTTATTAATCCACAATACCATTGATAATAATTGAACTCATATTGGTATCAATACGTCTTATCTGTGGAATGTTCTCTATGAATATATTCTGTGAACATGATTGTTGTGTCACTTTTATTGCATTTTCGCATGCATTAAATTAGAAAAAAATAAAATGTCTAACATTTTCAATTGAATGTTGGATACGGTATTGGAGTCAATTGCGCAATTCGGAAATTCCATGACCGCATCCAGAAATATTGAGGAAAGGCGGACATCCTACCGTATTCACACCATACTTTTGAATATTTGTTGCAGTTTGAACTATGCTAATTTTTTGTTGTCAGTGTAATTATCACTTTCTAATTGCTGTCATGTTATCTGTAGTGTGGTCATGTCGTATAATCAGTTGACGTTCATTCACAATATGAGTTCATTTGTTCTTTGATTGACTCTTTCATACTCACGATAAGAAGTTCCTCCTTAAGAACAGTTGCTTCTTCTCTCAGTTGAATTCTTCAAAGATCTAAGTAATGATTATGTGTAATATCTAGTACTTTCATATTTTCATTAGTTTTTTAATGATACACTCTTGTTCTTGACTGGGAACACTGGTATCACGCCACTTTTATTCCTTTCGCTCTTTTCTACTACAAAATCTCATTCAATTCCTTCTCTATAATGAAGGAGATAGAAACCTCTAGACTTTGTCCATTTATTCCTCATTTCAATCTACATCATCACTTTATTCTTCATTCTTCGTTCTCTCATATACTGTGTTCACTACTTGTTCTACTTTAATCCATTCCATCCATTCTCTTTCATACTCACCTCGTTTATCATACTCTTCCCTTTTCATATCCATTCATGTTTCTTCTGTAGAATGAACTGTCCAATATACAAGTCTGACCTTTCCCTTTTCCTTTTCCTCCTTCGTCGTCTCAAGGACATCTATTCGGTCGATATGGAAAAGGTGTCCCTTATTTTCTCTCATTCAATCATTCTATATCTCCATTCACTTTCCTCACTTATTTTCATCATCTCTTCATGTCATCATTGCTTAAGCTTGTTTACTTCTTTACTTCTTTCCAATCATCCGATATTGCTTGGATTGTTTATTCCTTTTCTCTTGCTCATCACTCTTTCACTCTCCTATTATACATAATAGAGGCTTCACTCTCTCCCTCTCCCTCTTCCCTCTACCCTCCCTCTCCCTCTCGGCCCATCACTATCACTTCCTTCCTATTCATGTTTGCATTTATTCACTATTATCACTTTCATGATTGACTCGTTGCAACATTTACGAGCTTCTTTCATTTTACTTATTAATCTAATCAATAATATGTCTAATTGAAGGTATGGGCGTGGTGGGAGCCGTAGCCGATGCGATCAATACTCGGGAAGATGCCTTAAGGCTACTTCTTACCATTCTCGCCGGTTAGTATTTCATTGATTGTTGCACTCTCTATCTTATTGATAACTCTTATCAAATAGTGCACTATACATTGCACTTTGTTATTAGTTGTGTATCAAATATACACTGGTATGTATAATGAAATTACCTCATTTAGTTGAACTAACATCGATGAATGATCAGCATATAATCTATCTATCTATGTATGATAAATGAATTCAATTACAGGATATCCTCTAGCCCTTGCCCATCGCACTTTCTTCTCTAAACAATCTCCTACTATTCAACATATATTCTTTGTAGCAGCTGGAGTTTCACTCTACTTCTTCAATTGTGGTAAACTTATTCATTCTTAAATTAGATCTCATCTCTCATATCTTCAAATGTTCTATTTTTTGGTTACACTGTACCGTATCTATTCATTCATAACTATCATTTAGATGTATTAATAATGAATATAATGATTATCAGGAATAGCCATCTATCATTCTCTTCTATCAACTTTATTCGCTTATTTGATCACTAATTTCCTTAATGGAAAGACTGAATCGATAATCGCTGCTCATGTAGCTTTCCTTGTGAGTTATTGTATTATATTGTCAATAGATGTATGGACTCATTTCATTAAGTATTGAGTAAGTGAAGAAGAAGAATGAGATGACAATCTATTCTCTTATCTACTATTTTTACTCTGACAGACATTATATGTTGTGAATTATGTAGATACAGTAGTAATAATGGAATACTTTGATAGGGTCACATGCTCATTGGTTATTGGTTTGCTGAATCTGATAAGTATGATATCACATGGACTACACCATTCTGTATCATGGTTCTACGATATATTGGACTAGTTATGGATGTTTATGATGGACACAATTATGTATGTCGTCTACAGTATACCTTTCACACCATCACCATCTCAGAATAACTTGATTATCGATTGATTCAGGAAACAGCTAAACCTGATCAGAAATTAACTGGAATCAGAGATAAGCCATCATTATTAGAGATAGCTGCATTTGGATATTTCTTCTGTGGTACATTTGTTGGTCCTCAATTCTCTTTATCCAGATTCAGGTAATCAATATATTGATTTATTCTTATTCATTATAATATTGATTATATTCAGAAGCTTTGTCAATGGAGAATTCAACGATGAGAAGACTGGAGAAGTTCGTGCCAGTGGGTATGTCATTTCACTTATTGATTGATAGGCAAATTTTTGCGGGTGGGTCTATCCCGAGGGATAGCCAAGGACCATGTCTAATTGATCAGAATCGTATTTCGTAGAAATGGCTTTTCCTATTTTTTTACTAGCAATAAGAAGTACTTGGTAGTTATGATTAACATATTGTATTACTGTATGTTTTGGTTTTAGTTGTCATCAATGTTCTTTTCTCTAATCATATTTAACAAAGACTATTCATTTAGTTTGATGCCATCTCTTGGTCGTTTTGTAGCAGGAGTAACATATATGGTAATCCATCAATGGGGAGCTGTATGGATTCCTGCTCCTGATTATTTCTACTCTCAAGAATATCTTGTACGTTCAACATTCATTCTTAGAGTTTTTTTAAATTATTTTAACCTCTTCTTCTCCATTTGTCACACATAGTATACTATGATTATGAACCGTTAATGTTTATAATGTTATGATTCCTCATTATATTTTCTTTATTCAGAATCTTTCGTTCTTTTGGAGATGGACATGGGTTGCAATTTGGTTCCGTCTTACAATGTATAGATATTGTGCAGCTTGGTTGATAACTGAAGGAGCTGCTATTCTAACTGGAATTGCTTATAATGGAAAGGATAAGAATGGAGATGATAGGTATACTTCATATATAGCATCATAATTATTACTTTATTTTTATGATTTTCAGTATTAAAATATATATCATGTTTATCTAGTATTTCTTTAATTACAGTAAACGATACTATACTGAATATTGGAATTACTAATTTTGTTATCAAACCAATATATAATATTGATATGGAAATTTTTTTAATGTTAATCATAGGTCGAAAATTATGTTACAAAGTGCCAAGCCTGACCGGATTTTGAGCCAAAATTTCACAAAAATCGAAAAACCTGACTGGATTTGGAGCCAAAAATTTCGAAATAGTCGAAAAACCTGACCGCATTTTGAAAACCGATAACCTAGCTATTCGATCTATGATGATAATTATTAATACTTTTAGATGGGATGGAGTTCGTGATCTTCATATCATTGAATGGGAATTAGGAATGGATTACAATTCTGTCGTTGGTTCATTCAATGTTGGAACAAATACATTCGCTAAGAAGTACGGTATATCATATACATTTTTAGGCTAATCAATATCTATTTTTATTGATCTATTGATATATTGATTGATATTGTAGTCATATCTTCCGTCGTCTTCGTTGGTTAAATTCAAAGATCGGAGCTCAATTCGCAACACTTATGTATTTGGCTGTATGGCATGGATATCATCTTGGATATTTCCTTCTATTCATATATGAAATGGCTTGTATGGTGACACAGGAACAAGTATGATTTACTCTTTACATTCATATATTAATAGTAACAATGAATGATATTATTCTAGTTCTACACTATCATCAAACGTATTCCTGGTGCTCGTTCATTCCTTGATCAACCATGGACTCATCCATTCAAGGTTCATTCATTCATTCATTCATTCATTCATTCATTCATTCATTCTCACTTATCATATCATTATAGATTATCTTTGGTCGTATAGTCATGACTTATTCCATGGGCTTTGCCTTCCTTACATTCGGTCTTATCAAGAAGGAAATCTGGTGGGCGGTGAGTATTATTCATTTGTCCAAAATATTGATTACATTTCGGAAAGAATTATCATTTTCCTATTACAGCCCGTCAAGTCGCTCTATTTTGCTGGATACATATTCTATTTTATTCTATGGCCAATCCTTTTCCAGGTGAGACCCCATCTAGATTTAAATAGTGGATTACTGTAGAAGTACTGAATATTGATTCATGACTGATTGAATGACTCAATATATTGATTAAGATTCTCATCCGAGTTCTTCCTCGCGAGAAGAAGATCAAGACAGAAGAAGAGAAGAATGGCATCGTTACTGAACCCAAGAAGGATCTCTGAATACGGTAGCACCTTGCACAACGGTCGACGTTTCCCATTTGTCTTTTTGTCTCTAATATCATTATAATATTGAATGGTTGTTCACTTTGTCAACTCTCCGATATATTAAATCAAATGACTTGTATTACTTATTAAATATTTCTACGCGATTTCTTCTCAAAACTTGATAACGGGCACTATCTCATAGCCTTTTACCCTCTTTTTATCTCCCTTCATTCAAGATTTAGACAGATTTTTATGTGAAATAATATTGAGAGAGATATTGTATTGTATCCTAGGTTCCTGCTCATAATGAGAATACATTCACTTATGTGGCATTGTATCAATAATAATTATTGATTGATCTGTACTCTTACCGTAATCATTCAATGATTGAATCTTATTTGAGTGTGAATTCATAGGCGTTCAAATGAAAGTAAATCAATTTTATTTTTACTTTGTATTGTTTAAATAGGAACACGATTATCACGAAGAGGAACATGTCTTTTACACTCCTTCTTTATATTCTTCGGTTCGAATCGATTGGATCTTGTAGAGAATGTCTGTAGAGAAGGGTACTGTAACTATTGATTAGAAGGATACAGTACCTTGAAAGGACAGAATTCATCATTCTCAGGACATCCTTTAGTCAAATGAGTGATAGTATGATAATTGTGATGAAAAGCACCATGGAAGAGAATCTATAGATATTATCGATTTAATAGATGATACCTATCTATATACCGTATACCTTGACTGCAGGACCAATATCTTGTAAATGCCATAGTTCGAGAGCAACAGATGCAGTATAATGAGGAAGACCTCCACGAATGACACGACGTTCATCTCCAAATGTTGAGAGAAGAGCAGATACTGTAGTATCATGCTGAATACGATAGATATAGATTACTGTAGATGATGATATCGATTGAACTTACTGCAGAATATGCGTAATACTTGAGAAGATTGATCCATTTACATCCATTGTCCTGCAAAGAATTCAAATATACTGTAGTCAGAAAATCAATATTCTCACATTGTTCTTAGATTCGAGACAACTAATCTTCTGTTTGAAAAGATCATTGATCGATTTCAGTAAACTTCCTGATATTATCGATTTATTATAAGTACACATAATATATTTTAACCTCCTCTTAATTTGATCAGTTCAGGAGAATATGGTTTTCCTATACCGTATATAAACTTATTCGCTTCCCTTGTTAGATTAATCATTTGTTCTGATACCTACAATGATTACGGTAGAAGTAGAATCAATCGATATTATCTTACTTGAGAAGTAATCCATTCTGGTTGAGTGAGGTTATAGATATTCTAGAATAATAAATCATTGATGAATCAATAATCGATAATAATAACAAACTTCAATGAAATGAGCATCATTTATGAGATAGATATTACTAAGATCCACGGTCATTCCAGTCTTTTCAGATAAGAAATCGAGGAATTCTTCATTATCAGATAGAAGTTTCCTGATATTGATTGATTTCTTTGTTGTGAATATCGAATATCGATTACTTATATTCAGCACTTGCATGAAGTTGTTCAGTGATCTCATCAGCACGTGGACAAGGGGCAAATACATTTCCTGCCTCAAAATCATAGTATAACAGACTGAATCAATCGATAACACTTACATAATCATCATCTGCATCAATTGTATGTACAGGAACCGGTGTCCAATGTGAGGGCCATCTAAACTACGGTAGATATTGATTACGGTATATAATATGATCAATCGATACCTAACATAATCAGGGAAATCTGTGCCAGATTCTCCATCAGAGAACATTCCAGCAATGTTGGCATATGCAGAAATCAACGTTCGATTAACATCAGTAGATCGAATGTAGATCTGTCCATAAGCCAATTATCGATTGACTTATCAGGACTACAGTATACCTCTTTGGGGGTGTATCTGTGCGAGATGAACTTATGTGTTCCATTAATATATCGATTGTACAGAACTCTACCTAATGCATACTGTTGTCTCATTCCAAGCTGGAAAAGTTCATAGATCAAAGATCAAAGACTAAAGATCAACCTCAGTAAGTTCTCCCCATCCATTAGGCCATTGATCTTCTTGATATTGATCAGTTGGATAAGTCATAGTTGGGGCACGATCTCCATGTCTCCATACCTAATCATTTATTGATTTATATAATTTGATTATTAATGAATATTACCACTTGAACCATGAGCAGTTTATCTCCAGGCATTGTGGGTCGAAAATCAGGATATGGAGTTGGTTCATTATCTTGAGCGATGATTATAGAGAGAAGAGAATATAATAAAAGAGTATGTAACAACATCTGATATAAAGAATCAATCAATAATAAGGAAATATGAACTTTAGAATGAAAGAGCAGAAGACTGACTGAAAGAGAACTGAAGTGAATGATGGATTCAACAAGGGAAGAGATATCAGAGATAGATAAGAGAAAAGAGAAATGATAGAGAGATAGAGAGATAAATAAGAATCTGAAAGTGATTAATCTTCATTGAGATCGAAGAAGATAGCCGGTGGTTTATTTCGAACAGTGGTCAAAAGGTCGAAGAGGAAAGAGAAGAGAGAGAAGACTAATATTTATCGAGGAAAAGAGTCGTAAAGATCTCGTCTAAGAAAATAACGATCTATTATCATAGTTAGATAGATCAAGATCAATATATGTAATCAATAATAACTTTATTAACAAGCTCTCATGTTTTTGAACGAAGGAGCTACATATGGTGTTTCTGTCGATATATCCTAAATTCAGGAGATCAATCAATATTCTAGATATTGATTTATTTACCATAATGAAAGGACAGAATCGCATTTCTGAAACAGATGCCATTCTTCGAGATAACTTCAAATCGATTCCATGGATGATATCAGAGAGACGTCGAGGCTATAGATTATCGATTGAATCAATCAATCAATAACATAGTACCTTTAATCCATTTGAGCTTTGATCTTCGAAGTCAAATAAAACGCTATCACATTTGAATGTGTACTGTATAGGTGAATCGATTGCACAAACCTGATCAATATCGATTTTATTGATTGAATCATTAAATAACGACTAAAATACTTTAAGACTTGGACTTCTCTGTAGATATTCGGCACTAGAACAAAAAGGGAATGTTGAACGTCGTTCTCTAAATGAATTCTATTAATCGATAACATGAGATTTATATACCGTAATCGTGTGTTGATATAATCATAACAAGAAGCCTTGACGAATGGACAACCCCAATCTCTACCATAGGAATATTCCTGATTTTCTAAAGATATTATTGATCGGTTTACTGCATACCAAGGACTGTAAAGGGTACTGTAGATGTAATTCACCGATTAAACTATACTTGTGTCCAACGAAAGTCTCTTCTAGAATTCTAGCTGATATATCGGTGAAGTAATTAGCAGTCGCAGATATTGCTGGTGTCATTAATTCATTCTGCAAGGAATTCATACGGTACTTTAAGAAAAAAGTCTTGTCTCACCCCGAAAATGTATTCACTTAGATGCTTCCTATCTGCTTTATCTGCTTCGATTCCTTCTAATTGAGGACAGTTGAAATATCGACGAGCATATATCTAATAAACATAAGGGACAAAAAATAATATTCAAGAAAAGGAAAAAAGATACTGTGGCTGAAGTGGAAAAATCCATAAATGTTCTTGTGACTTGTTGTGATGATACTCCATCATTCCAGTTTAATTTAATATCAACTGGAGTTAATTCAGAGGCAAGACGTGAAGTTATCGTTCCCCATCCCTTCAATCAATAAAATGTCTGACCAGAGCCGGAAATTTGTTGAATTATTGTTCGTATTACCGTAGTTTTTTAGTCGTAGTTTTTTCGAAGTCTAATTAAGACACCGGCTCAATAAGATTCCCGGTAGTGCCGGACATCGACCTCACCGATTTGGCTAAAAAAAATTTTGTGGATACCCCCATGAGCCCCTATCACAAAATGGGTATTCATTAGGGCTGGGTCCTTGAAACGCAGATGTTGCGGGTACTCGAAATTTGAAAACTCGATTTTCACTAAAAAAAAGTGGAGCGACCTATGTTTTATGTTAGTGTCGATTAATTACATGTATGCATGGAATAACAAAAACTCGCTATAGGACGGTCCGGATATCCGATCGCAAACTGGCTTTTTTACCTCCTCAAATCATTTTAAAAATAATTAAAATTTAAAATTACAAAATCACACTACAGTTTGTGCCTTATCTTATAGAAAAAAAATTCCTCGTCGAAATAGTGTAAATATAAAAAATCGATGGACCACTATTTTGAGAAAAATTGGCCTGACGATGACTCGAAAATATTTTTATTTTCAAACCCCCTCATATTGAATATCTTTTTGAGTAGAACAACTTTTATGTTGAGCATTTTGTCTGAAACTTATGTACATTCACACGGTTTTTCGGTAAATTTTGAGTTATAAAAATATTTTGAGTTATAAAAATATTTTTGTAATAAAAATATTTTTGCGCATAAAGTGATTAGGTCTATATTGTAGACCTCAGAAATCCATAGTTACCTTGTTGTTTCACCAAAAAAATTATAGACCACTATGCTGAGAAATAGGCTTGAAATTTAAAATTGAAAAAAAAATTGTCGGCTCCTTGTTCTCCTTGTGACTCCGTGTCCTTGTTTATACTCATTTTAAAGAGCTCGTCGAGTAGGTCATTTATCATGTTGATCGTTTTTTATGAAAGTTGTTTGTTCTCAAGTTACAAGCTGTCCATCGTTTTCCCCGACTTCATTGGATTGCTTGTATCTTGAGAACAAGCTACTTTTAAAGAACGCGACCACAATGAAAAATGACGTACTCGAAGAGTGCTTTAAAATGAGTATAAATATGGCCAGGTACCGACAACCTTCGAAAGACATTATTTTTCTCGGCATAGTTGTCTATAATTTTTTAAGGGTCATTTTTTTTGTTGGTGAAAGAACAAAGTAACTATGGATTTTTGAGTTCTTCAATGTATAGTCGTATTCACATTGCGCACAGAAAATATTTTACTTTCGCTTCAGGGATGTGTGGAAAAAGAATTTCGAAAAAAGCGAAAAATTCGAAAAAAAGTCTTGCGAAAACAAAAACGCGATAAATTTTACTATTGATATAATGGAAACGCAAGTATTGCAACAATGCGATTCTTAATTGAAGCTGCGTATATGATACAATATATATTTTAGTCAAGTGAAATTATAATTTTTGATTGCAATTTAAATTTTTTTGTAAAAATGTCATAATTTTCTTTAAATCATGTTTTTATGTGTTTTTTTCGTCGAAAAATTTTTTCGAGAAAGTATCGAAAATCGAAAAACGAAAAACGAAAAATGCACATCCCTGTTTCGCTTTACTCAAAATTGGCTGAAAACGTATAAATCTCTCTTGTACATGAGTTTCAGACAAAATGCACAGCATGAAAGTTGTTCTACTCAAACAGTTCTTCAATATGATTACAAACATGAGGGTGTTTGTAAACAAAAATATTGTCGAGTCATCGTCAGGCCCATTTTTTTTTAAAAAGGGTGGTTTATCGATTTTTTTAAATATTTACCACCATTCAAAAAAGACAAATCGTCAATGGCTCAACCCCAGGGATGTGCGAAAAAAAATTCGAAAAACGAAAAAATTTCGAATTTTTATTTCGAAAAAATCGAAAAAAAAATTTAAACAATGTTTTCTGTTTCAAAAACATCAACTCGCTAAGTTGTACTATTGATATAATGGAAACGCAAGAATTGTAAGTGTGTGATTCTTTATTGAAGCTGCTTACATACATGATAAAATATATTTTTGGTCGGGTGAAGTTGTCATTTTTGTCCTCAAAATTAAAACTTTTTCAAAACATGTCATTAATTTTTGAAAATTGGTGCTTTTAACGTAAAATTATTTTTCGATTTTTTCGAATTATTTTCGAAAAACTTTTTCGAGAAAGAATCGAAAAATCGAAAAATGAAAAATGCACATCCCTGCTCAACCCTCGAATCTTACTGAGCCGGTGTCTTAAAGAATTTAAAAAAATGTAAACAATGTTGTTCAATATTCAATGACACATCATACCAAAGCGTGTAATAATTCGTGACGGAAAACATCAGAAGCAGTCTTCGATTCAAGGAACTCTTCCCATCTTTCCAATTGTGGACATACTTTTATACGAGCAGCGATAGGTCTGGTTTACCTTATTTATTGTTTTATTTATATTTGGTTTCCTACCTATTGTCTTTCCGTACAAAACAGGGCTCAGCACTTGCCATTAATTCGGCCTCAGTCGCGCATCGTTTTTTATTAATCTGAATTCGTGTATTTTTTTTACTCGGAAAAAGCAAAAGGGTGTTAATTTCGTACTCTTGTAAATAGCATTGTAAAAAGCAAATATCTCGGTTCCCTGACTAGTTAGAGACTTGAAACTTGGTTTTTGGGTTAACAACCATGAAAAAACGTATAACCGAAGTTTCAAGTCTCTGGATCTAGTAAGAACGGAGATATTTGCTTTTTACATGCATGTTCGAGTTTTTCCGGAGAAATCGTAAAAAAATAAAACAAAACCAAGTTTCAATTCTCTAACTAGTCAGGGAACCGAGATATTAGCTTTTTACAATGGTATTTACAGGAGGGCAAAATTAACATCCTTTTGCCTTTTCCGAGTACTATTTATACTATTTCCTGAAAATTAACACCACATAAGTCTTGTCGTTTAGAAGCCCACCTCAACGAATAACACAAAATTTTGGTGAAATAGTTTAAATCCTTGATGTAGTGATACTTTGTTAGCATTCCTTTGTCCACTTTCCATCACCTAATTAGAATAATATTTGTCTCATTTGTTCATCTTATCACACATACAGTTGAGGCTACACCTTGTCTATCTTGTGGTCTATTTTCTGGGAAATCTCCTAAACACTTCTCGACATCCTCCTTAAATTTCCCATCTTTCGGTCATTGGTTCTATTTATATCCTACCACAGCTAATAGATTATCAGCCAATGGTGAAACATTTACAGCTCGTTGTATCTTTAATATTCCTTCCTCTAAAGCTTTCTGAAGTTGATCTTTCTGTTTGAATCCATGATACTCATCTCATACCTGTAGTTTTGTGGGGAAGAATGCATTATCACTAGGTTGAATGAGAAGAATCCGCAATGGTTCAAAGTTGACTGCAGTTATCGTTTGAAGATATATGAGAAGTAGAAGAACTGGAAAGGGTTTCATTGTCATAATGTCAAAGGGAATAGAATCTCCTTCTGTTTTATATAGACAAAACAATGATGTAGACAAAGAGAATATGAAATTGTATGATTCATCATAAATCTACGTCATGTTCACCTATTGAAATAAATGATTACTATAACAAAACTATTTATAGATATGACTAGAGATATGATTCACTTACATTAGAAAGAACCAATGCGAAAGATGAGGAACGTGTATTCTTAGACATCAATATTAAATTCGCAAATGGCAAAGCTACAGTAGAGCTTTATAACAAAACTGATGGCTCCAGTTTTGATGTCATTAGATATCCTCACTATCTCTCTAATATCGAAATCTATATATTTGGGGGAATGAATAGGATTGTCGACTCTCTGGATCGGACCGAAAAGGTGGATTGGTTGGTGATAGAATGACTTTATATAATAGTGACATCTAATCACCATCTTTGTACAATGATTGCTATTCAATTACCGATTTGAATAGGATCGATTATATTGTGGGATGAACTAATTATAGATCAAAGTATGAAAGTAGTGACAAGTCACTACACTACAGCAATGCCAAAATTCAGTATCCGAATTTAATCATTACGACAAAAGTATTTAACTTACTTAATAAAACACCCATAATAAACATGAAATATAACAAAACCAATGCTGAAATTTGCTTGCATATCTTACGCTAAAATATTTCATAATTATTCGAATTAAAGATCAAAGACTTAGTTAAAAGTTTAAATAATCTGGTCAATTCAACATAGAGTACTATTGAACGGTAGATCAAAGACGTGGTTCCTATACTCTCTTACATACACACACTCTATCACTTCTCTAATCTTGCAACTTACACTCTCTCGTCTACTCATTCTATCATCCATACTCTCTCACCAATTCCCGTACTTTCGAATGGATATGTTCCTCTATTCAAAGGACATGTACAGAGAAGTATAATCCGATCCTTATCTGTCTGCGTACTTTATTTTGTTTTGCTCTTTCTTTCGTATACTATATGTTATTAGTTATTTTTTTAAAAATCCATTTTCTCTTTTTTCCTTTCGCGAACTTAACTTTACAAAAATCCTATGTGGGCTCGTCTACTGATGAGGCCCAACCCACATGGGGCGGTTCCGGCGTCTGGAACCGAAGACCGAAATATCGGACCGCGTTTGTTTTGCTCATAGTCTCCTTATCGTTTCTTTTATATATTTGTTCACAGTCATGAAAGATTCCGTCTTATTTCTCTCTCATTAATTATCCAGATAATGCCGAAAAGAAGAGGAGACAATAGGGGAAGACCACAGGAGTACAACGATCCGGTATACCACAATATTCTAATTGATCTTTGATCTTTGATTCATTTTAGGCAGAAGAACCACCCGAACGACTAGGAAGGAGAGATACTCGTGATTATCTAGAATATATTAGGAGAACGATACGTCAGATAATACAAAGTTATATCAAAATTTAATTAATCGTCGTTTAGATTTCGTGGCATTCGATAAAAAAATTGTGAATGCTCTCCTCGGTAATCTGAAAGTTGTCTTGATTGGTGACTCTCGTAAGTATACTATAGATTGATAGATGATTATATATTGATTATCTTAAGTTATGCGTGGATTGTACAAGGATCTGGTATCTTGGGTCCAACATGATTCATTGTCTGATGATAGAGAAATCAAAGTGAAATGTGAGAATTCATATAGAGGAGATCGTTTGGTATCAAATATCTTTCTTAATCAATCAATCAATCGATAATTCAGGTAGACTCGACTATGTTGGATGCAGATAAAGTGTTTCGACAAGTACGACAGTATCAATCTGATATTGTGTCACTTCAATTTTTCTTCACAACCAGGTATAAATTATACGAACTGTAACCGTTTCATACAATCGAAAAAAAACCACTCTTTAAATTTTTAAAAATCAAAAGATTTTCATATAAACTGGCGACTTTCTTTCATTCTAGTGCGAGTATTTCTTTGTTATTTAGCTTTTTTGAGCCTTGATCAAAGACAATTTCCAGTCATTTTATTTTCATTGAAGGTCAATCTAGTGGTTGTTATGTATTAGATGAAAATATCAATCGATCGATAATCGATAATTGATTGATTTTGTATTGTTCCAGAGTGATGAAAGATGACTTGGAGACTCTTTTAATGCAAATGAAGAATGTAGACGGATATCCAGATGTGATCTTTCTTAATTCTGCCATTTGGGATTTGACTCGGTGTGTATTTTAATATTAGTAACAAGGATACACACTTTATTCAATTTATTTATATTTTTACTTTTATCATATCATAAAATACGAAAGAGTGAAATGAGAATGCCGTAATTAATTTGGGATACGAAGAATAGTTTATGATTATGTTATAGATATTGTCACTTGAGTAATACAATGCCATATATGCAAACAGAACATCAGAAGAGAATTGAAGTTGATTCATTGGAGAAATTTCTTGATCGGTTTGTATTCTCATTTTTAATCGATAATGAATGAATAATGATATACAGTACAAGTATGCTTCTTCGTCGTTTTCGTGCTATACTTCCATCTCATACAATGGTGGTATGGATTTGTTTTCCCCATTGTCGTCCTAGTTCAATGCAAAGTGGTGGAATGATGAACTTACCTCTTGTTAAAGAACGAAATCATCTAATTAGGTTAATCAATCAATAATATATTTTATTCTAATCGATATCATATATAGAGGTCTCATGATCGATGGTAGTTACCGTATTGCTCAAGTAGTAAGACAAGCAGGATATGATGTAATCGATCTTGATTTCTATTTCAGAAATCATGCTATGTATCATTATCAAAAGTGAGAGATATATTTGATTACTGTATTTTAAGTCGTTCTACCTTATTCGTTCATTGATTCAGGCAAGATGGTATGCATTGGCATCCCGCAGGTCTTCGTCTTCAATCTCAATTAGTAATGCAATTCTTAGCTAAATCATGGGGAATTGATTTGTCTGATGAAATCAATAGGTGTGATTATCGATTTAATATAATGTTTTTTTACTTTCACCTCATGTCTGCATATTTGATCTTTGATCTTTTGTCGTATTAATGATTGTCTCATTTAGATTAGCATCAGTTAACAATTTATATTATCTGAAAGAAGCTGATATACTTCTCAAGAACTACGAACATTTGTACGTTATTTTCAAGTTCATCTTTTGCAATTTGATCTTTGATCTTTGAGCTTTGGTCTTTTCAGAGATTCATATCATCCGGAGAGTCTACAACAGGATATTGCAAGAAAGACGATGGAAGAATTACCACCAGAGTGAGTACAGTATCTACCCATTGGACTACAGTAATAATCATATTATCTTTAGTGTGTGTTATCGTGTCAAGAAGGTGATTGCACTTGGTCGAACACTTATTCCTCTATCTGATAAACTTGGAAAACGATCAAAGTGAGCTCTATTTTATTTTTAAATATGCTAGATTTTTATTAAGGTGTTGATACGGTAACTGGATACGGTAGATCCAGTTACCGTATCAACATCTTACAAGGAGAATGCTCCCAACTTGTTCTGACCATGTGAGATGACAACAGCATGACTAGAATAAGTTTTCGATGCTGTTTACGAATCCGTTTTCAAACGCTGCCCAATCGAGCTGAGCTTCATTAAAATCGATATTGAAACTTGACTAGTTGATTCGAAAATTCACATATTATATACTAAACTACACCGGCAGTTGTTTGGATAGTTGATAGGTTCATGAACCCATTAGGATGGTTTGTGTAAAAGGCCACACGAATTTCCGAATCAACTAGCCGAATTTCAATATCTATTTTCTCGAAGCTCTGCTCGATTGAGCAACGTTTGAGAACGGATTCGTAATCAGCATCGCAAACTGTTTCTAGGCATGCTATTGCCATCTCGGGGGCCTAGGCTAGTTGGGAGCATCCCCTTGTTAATAAAAGTAGACGAAAGATGTCAAATTTAATTTGTAGGCCATCTGATAATCTTCCACGAGTATCTCGTGTTTTTCCATCTGGATATAATTCAGATGTTGATCATGAATTATGGAAACGAAGAAGAAAAGAAAAAAGAAGAAGAGGAGAAAAAATAGGTAGAAGAAGTAGAAGCTGTGATCTAAAACCAAAAGGATTGATTAATAAAGTTAATCATGATATTGTCCGCAATATGGTTTGTTATATTATTTGTTCATTTTCTATTTACAATTAGTAAAGAATGGTTCGTTGTTTATGGAAATCCTTTGAATTAATCGATAATTTCAAATATATGCGAGGTCATAACAGTTGAAAACAAATAGTATACTGACAAACATTGAAATTTCGAAATTGATCTTTGGTTTTTGAAAAAGTGCAAAAATATGAAAAAACTAACTTCTTCCCATTCTATTCATTTTTTTAAACAAATAAGTGTTTTGTATTCGATATTTTCATCCTGAGATAGTTACAAAGCTTTTAGTTTTTCTCATAGAAAAATTGACGAAATAAATATATTTTCCATCGGTTTCAAATGTCCTTTCCAATTTCTATTTTAAAAAAAATCATGAATATCATTTAATATGTTTACTTGTGTTTTGAAAATGTATTATGAGGCGAAGTGGTGTAATGGTCTATGGCGCGCCCCATCGTCTGGTATTTCCAAACTAGTAGTTTACTTACGTTACGTCACAGACTAGCAGTTTACTGTTAGTTTACTACCAGTGAAAGAACATTTTTTAAACGAAATGTATTACCGTATTATATCTTTGCTTTTATGTATACAATATTAGTATTAGCGTAGCGAAATCTCAATCAATTTTCAATCGTTCACTCTTTAACCTTATTAAGTTCTTCTTCTTTCCTTTGAAAAAACGTTTTATTGAAAACTGTCCTGTGTGGGTCATCCTACTGATGAGGCCCTCCCCACACGGGCCGGTCCAGTGTCTAGGATCAGGGCCGAAACACTGGATCGTTTTTATCTCTAGATATTAAGTCTTTACATACTTTAAAACCATTCTTTCATTACTTTAACTCTAATTTATACACCACTTCTAGTAAACTTACGTTTAACCCGCCGTAGACTAGCAAGTTTACGGCTAGATATAAGTAAACTGCTAGTTCGAAAATACCAGAGTCATTCCATCTGTCCTGGGTTCGATTTCCGATCGTTTCACCGCCTCCACCCCACCAAGGCGCCCGAAAGGGGAATTGGTAGTTACTAGATCATGCGGTAAAGTAGGTCCGAAGAAGAGATTAGGCCCTCCGGACTGAATAGGCCTTGAAAGATGACTGGCTTAGCAGTGATCACCCGCAGGACTTCGTGTGCCTTGAATAGCGGGTTGTACCTTTACCTTTACTTATTATGAGCACTACTTTAGGCTGGTGGAAGTACCTCTAAACTTTTAGTAAAAAATTGTCACGTGCATACGTGGGAAAAATGGGAAAATTGTGAAATGGTGTACCGGTAAAAATATATTTTTATGAAAAAAATCTATGAAATGCAAAAAGTTTTCACTGTTTGCCAAGTTTTTCAATTTTTTCCAATTTCGATTTCATGATCAATTTCGAAATTTCAGTATTCGCGATTGTGTTATAGCACGATGTATGCTAAATATTTTTCACCAGGTGCACGGACGCTGAAATTTAGCATTGCCGGAACAATTTTAATTTCTTTGAAAGTGATTACTTGTTGCCATTTTTTTAAAATTTGGCAGAGTATAGGCCATTTTTGACATCTTTTGGCAGTTTACTATAGTGATAGTGGGCATCATGTCTTACTCCCGTTGTTATGATTCGTCGTCGTATTATTGTGTAGTGATCCTGGAACTCCTCTGAACGTACTCAGCAAAAATTATTTCCTCAGTCGGATTTTCCTGAGACCTGTTTTTAACAGTGTATGAACAACATTTACTGAGGGTAGAATCCACTATTTGCTACGTTTGAGCTAATTCATTCCTCTGAGAAAATCGAAATTTCCGACACCACTGAATTGGGGGGGGGGAGTAATAACTGTGTTTAGTGAAGCTGTAGGCTCCAAACGTGGCAGAGTTAATAGCCCATGTGTGATACAAAAGCTGGTGACTATGAGCCCGATCGGTTGAATTTTGAAAAAATTCGAATATTTATTTTCTCATTTTTCGAGGTACAAGAAGAACCTGGTCGGATTAATTTCGATTCAGTTCAACAGCCCGATGTCTTCTATATATAGCAGGCGACAGTTTAGTAGTTTTTTCATGAAATTTCGAGTTCTTCGAGTGAAGCTACAATTTTAGAAAGAAAGTTGAAAATTGTTAAAAAAATTTTTCACGATTTTTTCGAAATGATCATAATTTGTCCGATTAGGCTGAAACCTTGCCATGACAATTATCATGAAGACTGAAGATTATGGTTATAATATAATGGCTATCGATGCTCTTTTAGTCCCACAAAAAATCATTTTATTTTTTAGGTGGTTTTGAAAAATAGTGCACTAACCATTCTCGACCTCCTTCTCCAATTATTATATAACTTCACTCGAAGAACTCGAAATTTCGTGAAACACTAGTAAACTGTCGTCCACTATATATAGAAGACATCTGGCTGTTGAACTGAATCGAAAATAATCCGACCAGGTCATTCTTTTGCCTCGAAAAATGAGAAAAATAATTTTCGAATTTTTTTCAAATTTTAACCGATCGGCCTCATTTTCAGCCAGGTCTTGTGTCACACATGGGCTATTTCATCTGCTATGTTTCGAGCCAACAGCTTCACTGAACAAAAAAAGTTATGACATTTTCCCCCAAATTCAGTGATGTCGGAAATTTCGATTTTCTCGCGTCTGACTCATAATCGAGAGGTTGTCGGATCGAATCCTCTCCGATGTTGTCATCTTTTGCACAAAAGTGCATAGAAAATTTTCGTCCAAAATGAAAATGGCCCGAAATTGCCGTGCACTTTTTGTCCAAATCTTTTTTTAGCGCACATATTCTACATATAAAAAAATGCAGGATGTTTCCAGTTATTTTAAATAATAATCCGGAACGGCCATTTAAAAAAAAAGGAATAATTTCACTTTAAAAAATAAAATAAAACATTTTGTAAGGAAATATTTATGCCGCGCACCTGGTGCAAAATATTTAGTTTACAGCGTGCTATATTCGTTTTGACATCGAATTAATCTAAAAGCGTTAAAAAAAGGAAATTCAATTTTACCTAGTGCATGAGATTATTCTTTATTTATCCATCATTTTTATTGCAGACTAGTCAATTGGATGCTATGTGTTGTATTCAAGAGGATTGGGTTAGAATAAGAAAATTGTAGAGAATAAGAATATATTATCAATTTAATAAATTGTATTCATTACTTTTTTATGTTTTATTCGATTCAAGAAACTTTGTTTGCATTTTCATTGTAAATTACAAATTGTTGTATTCAGACCTAGAGATAATAATAGTAATCTTGCAGATGTAACTATTTAAGTTGTCGTTTTTCTTTGTATTATTGATTTGTATACATTATCGCTTTTGCGTTGAATTGTGATTAAACATTCCAATAAAATGTAGTAGACCGTTAGTAATAGTTTTGACTCACTTCTTTCTTACGCCTTTCCATTTTTTCACAACTGAATAAAATTTGTCCATGTTTAAAGGGACATTAACCCCTCTACTTTTCCTAATAAACATAAGGGACAAAAAATAATATTCAAAAAAGGGAAAAAAGATACTGTGGCTGAAGTGGAAAAATCCATGAATGTTCTTGTGTGTTGTGTTGATAGTCCATTATTCCAGTTTAATTTAACATCAACTGGAGTTAATTCAGAGGCAAAACGTGAAGTTATTATATCGTTCCCCATCCCTTCAATCAATAAAATGTCTGACCAGAGCCGGAAATTCGTTGAATTATTGTGCGTATTACCGTAGTTCTTTCGAGGTCCAGTTAAAGAATTTTAAAAATTTAAACGATCTTCTTTCTTTATATTTTGGCATATTTTTGTTCTGTCCGTGAAATTACGTCGTTGTTCAATGTTCAATGACGCATCGTATCAAAGCGTGTAATAATTCGTGACGGAAAACACCAGAAGCAGTCTTCGATTCAAGGAACTCTTCCCATCTTTCCAATTGTGGACGTACGTTTATACGAGCTGCAATAGGTCTGGTTTATCTTATTTATTGTTTTATTTATATTTGTTTTCGTCTTGTCGTTTAAACGCCCACCTCAACGAATAACACAAAATTTTGGTGAAATAGTTTAAATGCCTATCTTGTGGCCTATTTTCTGGGAAATCTCCTAAACACTTCTCGACATCCTCCTTAAATGTCCCATCTTTCGGTCATTGGTTCTATTTATGCCCTACCACAGCTAATAGATTATCTGCCAATGGTGAAACATTTACAGCTCGTTGTATGTGAACCGTAAATAAGGGACGTCCAAAATGACCGCGGTCTTTTTGGACATCCGTTATATACGGCTCACCCGGTACTTATTCTATTAATCTATACTACCATCAATCATTTGAATTCATTCTGTAACGTAAATTCTATTCTTATTCCTTACTCCGCACTACTCTATCGACTCCATTGACTCTACTCCATTTAATTACTCTATCCATTCAGTTACTATTCACAATCAGCAGAGTTCCTTTAGTTAAGGTTTGCTTAGGCTTAGAATCCACACAACTCTATTGATCCATTTAATTACTCTATTGATTTTTTCCCAATTCATTATATTAAACATTTTATAGAATAAAGTAATACACCGTCATTTACGGACACCCCCAACACGTTGCGTTAGATAACTTCACAGTAAAAATGATTAATTTAAACGCAGTAGCTTTATTTTTTTAGAACAAAACAAGGAAAAATAAGGTTTCCATTTGAAAATAATTGCCAAATTAGTTGTACATTTCTGAATTTCTACATAAAATGTTCTACGTGGAATCGAACTCGTGTGCAAAAAGTATGTGACGGATCGGTTGGAAATGAGAGTCCTTCTGCCTATTAATGGTTTTTTGATCGTGATGTGACGAGTGTTATTCACGAAATTGATAAATAGCCAAATTTGAAAGTTGATTCTTACTTAATCGACCATGCTGCAGCAGCGATGATCAGGCTATGTAGGTCACTCATCGTAGTTTCAACCATTGTAAATACCATTCCCTAGTTAGGTTTAGAATGTGCAAGACTATCGATCCATACCCTCAATCAGTAGAGTTCCTTTAGTTACGGTGTAAGCTTAGCATTATTGGTAGTCACGGCGGCTCAATGATAGTAACTAAGAAGCTCTTGCCTGAGAAAGAAAGTATCGCAAACTGAGTGATGATGAGCAGCGCAAAAGTTGATTACGGTATATCTGGGCGCTCGCTTCTGACTAGACCTATCATCGAGTTTTACGATTCACGAGACATGCCGAGATGGCTTAGTGGATAGAGCTTTTGTTTAGAGATCCGAACCTCGTAGGTTCGAATCCCGCCCAGTGCAAATCAACTTTGCCGATTTTTCGTAATGCAAGAGCCTTCAAGCCAAAGTTAAATGTAGGGATTTCTCTTCATTGAACCGCCGTGGTAGTATCTGCTCTATAGATCCATTTAAATGCTCTAGACCGCGGTTGTTTTGGACGTCTGTCATATACGGTGACCCGCACAGGACGGAGGCCTAAAATACCCGCGGTCTTTTTGGACGTCCGTTATATACTGTTAAGTGAAATTGTATGATTCATGATAAATCGAAATGACGAGATTAAAGATAATTATTATTCAGGTAATGCCGAAAAGAAAAGGAGACAATAGGGGAAGACCACAGGAGAATAACGTTCCGGTATACCATGAATTGATCTTCTAATTGATCTTTCATTCCATTTTAGGCACAAGAACCACCTGAGTGTATTGAGAGAAGAAATCCTCGTGATTATCTAGAATATATTAGGAAACCGATAAGTCAGATAACAAAGTTATATCAAAATTTAATTAATCGTCGTTTAGATTTTGTGGCATTCGATAAAAAAATTGTGAATGCTCTCCTCGGTAATCTGAAAGTTGTCTTGATTGGTGACTCTCGTAAGTATACTATAGATTGATAGATGATTTATATTGATTATCTTAAGTTATGCGTGGATTGTACAAGGATCTGGTATCCTGGGTCCAACATGATTCATTGTCTGATGATAGAGAAATCAAAGTGAAATGTGAGAATTCATATAGAGGAGATCGATTGGTATCAAATATCTTTCTTAATCAATCAATCAATCGATAATTCAGGTAGACTCGACTATGTTGGATGCAGATAAAGTGTTTCGACAAGTACGACAGTATCAATCTGATATTGTGTCACTTCAATTTTTCTTCACAACTAGGTATAAATTATACGAACTGTAACCGAACACTCGAATACACTCGAAAAAAACTACTCTTTAAATTAAAAAAAAAATCAAATGATTTTCATATACAGGGTGGGGATTAATTACGGTGACACCAAACGGATTATCTTTTTTTTTTCAAAAAAAATCGAGTTCCGTTCAAATGTATACAAAATAATCTTCAAACATTTGGGAATACAATAAAACAATCATTGCCCGATTCTGCCTGTATTGGTCTTGATGATGTCCTTGGGATGAGAGGGGTACGCGTCTCTCACAGCACGCGGGTAGGGCAGACCCTCATGATCGTGTTCTCCGATGAGAATCTGTTCATCGTGCAAGCCACCTATAACCCCAGAGTCACCGAGTGCTTACTACGGACCCCCAGGTTGCTAACTGCAATGGTCGGATTGTCCATACCATCTCCAAATCCCTAAAAAACTAATGGTTTGGGCAGGGATTTTCGCCTCCGTAAAGGCACGCATAGCTCTCCTGGAGCCGTTCCCACTTCGGGAACTCCTCGTGGACCTCCGAGTAGGTTGGAGCGCCAGTTTATAAGGCAAAGATCGTTAAGGCGTGGTGAAAGGAACAGTTTTCCGAATTCATCCGAGGAGATTAGAGATCCGTAAACATGCATTTGAACGACCGGTTCTATTGTTCGATATTAAAATGAAGAAAAGTCATTCGCGCGGTTGTTTTTAACCGTTAATTCAATGGAAATAAATGAGAATGAGTCGACTGCGTGACATTGCACGAATCAATTTTAATTATCATATTAATCCCGTGCGTGCGATTTCTCATTCATTAATTAGTGTTTGCGGATCTCTAGAGGAGATTATTGGCTGCCTCCTAGCCTGATCTCAGCCCCTCGTCTCTCTCCTGGGGCACCTTGAAGGATAGGTCCTGCACTCCTCCCCACACAAAGCTGCAGTTCCTGAAAAAAAATCCTTGGAGAAGGAGTGCTCGAAGATGAACATCACCTACCTGCGTACAGTGAGAGAGGCGTACCCCTCCTTTCTCAAGGATGTCATCAAGCCCAATGGAGGCAGAATCGGGTAATGATTGTTTTATTGTATTCCCAGATGTTTGAAGATTATTTGGTATGCATTTGAACAGAACTCGATATTTTTCAAAAAAAGATATTCCGTTTTTATGGTGTGACCATAATTAACCCACCCTGTAAACTGGCAACATTCTTCCATTGTCTAGTGCGAGTATTTCTTTGTTATTTAGCTTCTTGTCACCATGATCAAGGGAACTTCCAGTTTTTTTATTTTCATTGAATACATGGGAGCCGACATGAGGGGGGGGTGCCCCCGTAAACTTACATTAGGCCTTTTCGAAAATTAAGTGTAATAAAACGTTTAACTGAAACTTAAAATTTTTTGAATGCAGGATGTAAACTTGTAAAATTAGCCTTTTTTTCTATTTGCTGTGTATGGTTGAAGGTCAATCTAGTGGTTGTTATGTATTAGATGAAAATATTAATCGATCGATAATCGATAATTGATTGATTTTGTATTGTTCCAGAGTGATGAAAGATGACTTGGAGACTCTTTTAATGCAAATGAAGAATGTAGACGGATATCCAGATGTGATCTTTCTTAATTCTGCCATTTGGGATTTGACTCGGTGTGTATTTTAATATTAGTAACAAGGATACACACTTTATTCAATTTATTTATATTTTTACTTTTATCATATCATAAAATACGAAAGAGTGAAATGAGAATGCCGTAATTAATTTGGGATACGAAGAATAGTTTATGATTATGTTATAGATATTGTCACTTGAGTAATACAATGCCATATATGCAAACAGAACATCAGAAGAGAATTGAAGTTGATTCATTGGAGAAATTTCTTGATCGGTTTGTATTCTCATTTTTAATCGATAATGAATGAATAATGATATACAGTACAAGTATGCTTCTTCGTCGTTTTCGTGCTATACTTCCATCTCATACAATGGTGGTATGGATTTGTTTTCCCCATTGTCGTCCTAGTTCAATGCAAAGTGGTGGAATGATGAACTTACCTCTTGTTAAAGAACGAAATCATCTAATTAGGTTAATCAATCAATAATATATTTTATTCTAATCGATATCATATATAGAGGTCTCATGATCGATGGTAGTTACCGTATTGCTCAAGTAGTAAGACAAGCAGGATATGATGTAATCGATCTTGATTTCTATTTCAGAAATCATGCTATGTATCATTATCAAAAGTGAGAGATATATTTGATTACTGTATTTTAAGTCGTTCTACCTTATTCGTTCATTGATTCAGGCAAGATGGTATGCATTGGCATCCCGCAGGTCTTCGTCTTCAATCTCAATTAGTAATGCAATTCTTAGCTAAATCATGGGGAATTGATTTGTCTGATGAAATCAATAGGTGTGATTATCGATTTAATATAATGTTTTTTTACTTTCACCTCATGTCTGCATATTTGATCTTTGATCTTTTGTCGTATTAATGATTGTCTCATTTAGATTAGCATCAGTTAACAATTTATATTATCTGAAAGAAGCTGATATACTTCTCAAGAACTACGAACATTTGTACGTTATTTTCAAGTTCATCTTTTGCAATTTGATCTTTGATCTTTGAGCTTTGGTCTTTTCAGAGATTCATATCATCCGGAGAGTCTACAACAGGATATTGCAAGAAAGACGATGGAAGAATTACCACCAGAGTGAGTACAGTATCTACCCATTGGACTACAGTAATAATCATATTATCTTTAGTGTGTGTTATCGTGTCAAGAAGGTGATTGCACTTGGTCGAACACTTATTCCTCTATCTGATAAACTTGGAAAACGATCAAAGTGAGCTCTATTTTATTTTTAAATATGCTAGATTTTTATTAAGGTGTTGATACGGTAACTGGATACGGTAGATCCAGTTACCGTATCAACATCTTACAAGGAGAATGCTCCCAACTTGTTCTGACCATGTGAGATGACAACAGCATGACTAGAATAAGTTTTCGATGCTGTTTACGAATCCGTTTTCAAACGCTGCCCAATCGAGCTGAGCTTCATTAAAATCGATATTGAAACTTGACTAGTTGATTCGAAAATTCACATATTATATACTAAACTACACCGGCAGTTGTTTGGATAGTTGATAGGTTCATGAACCCATTAGGATGGTTTGTGTAAAAGGCCACACGAATTTCCGAATCAACTAGCCGAATTTCAATATCTATTTTCTCGAAGCTCTGCTCGATTGAGCAACGTTTGAGAACGGATTCGTAATCAGCATCGCAAACTGTTTCTAGGCATGCTATTGCCATCTCGGGGGCCTAGGCTAGTTGGGAGCATCCCCTTGTTAATAAAAGTAGACGAAAGATGTCAAATTTAATTTGTAGGCCATCTGATAATCTTCCACGAGTATCTCGTGTTTTTCCATCTGGATATAATTCAGATGTTGATCATGAATTATGGAAACGAAGAAGAAAAGAAAAAAGAAGAAGAGGAGAAAAAATAGGTAGAAGAAGTAGAAGCTGTGATCTAAAACCAAAAGGATTGATTAATAAAGTTAATCATGATATTGTCCGCAATATGGTTTGTTATATTATTTGTTCATTTTCTATTTACAATTAGTAAAGAATGGTTCGTTGTTTATGGAAATCCTTTGAATTAATCGATAATTTCAAATATATGCGAGGTCATAACAGTTGAAAACAAATAGTATACTGACAAACATTGAAATTTCGAAATTGATCTTTGGTTTTTGAAAAAGTGCAAAAATATGAAAAAACTAACTTCTTCCCATTCTATTCATTTTTTTAAACAAATAAGTGTTTTGTATTCGATATTTTCATCCTGAGATAGTTACAAAGCTTTTAGTTTTTCTCATAGAAAAATTGACGAAATAAATATATTTTCCATCGGTTTCAAATGTCCTTTCCAATTTCTATTTTAAAAAAAATCATGAATATCATTTAATATGTTTACTTGTGTTTTGAAAATGTATTATGAGGCGAAGTGGTGTAATGGTCTATGGCGCGCCCCATCGTCTGGTATTTCCAAACTAGTAGTTTACTTACGTTACGTCACAGACTAGCAGTTTACTGTTAGTTTACTACCAGTGAAAGAACATTTTTTAAACGAAATGTATTACCGTATTATATCTTTGCTTTTATGTATACAATATTAGTATTAGCGTAGCGAAATCTCAATCAATTTTCAATCGTTCACTCTTTAACCTTATTAAGTTCTTCTTCTTTCCTTTGAAAAAACGTTTTATTGAAAACTGTCCTGTGTGGGTCATCCTACTGATGAGGCCCTCCCCACACGGGCCGGTCCAGTGTCTAGGATCAGGGCCGAAACACTGGATCGTTTTTATCTCTAGATATTAAGTCTTTACATACTTTAAAACCATTCTTTCATTACTTTAACTCTAATTTATACACCACTTCTAGTAAACTTACGTTTAACCCGCCGTAGACTAGCAAGTTTACGGCTAGATATAAGTAAACTGCTAGTTCGAAAATACCAGAGTCATTCCATCTGTCCTGGGTTCGATTTCCGATCGTTTCACCGCCTCCACCCCACCAAGGCGCCCGAAAGGGGAATTGGTAGTTACTAGATCATGCGGTAAAGTAGGTCCGAAGAAGAGATTAGGCCCTCCGGACTGAATAGGCCTTGAAAGATGACTGGCTTAGCAGTGATCACCCGCAGGACTTCGTGTGCCTTGAATAGCGGGTTGTACCTTTACCTTTACTTATTATGAGCACTACTTTAGGCTGGTGGAAGTACCTCTAAACTTTTAGTAAAAAATTGTCACGTGCATACGTGGGAAAAATGGGAAAATTGTGAAATGGTGTACCGGTAAAAATATATTTTTATGAAAAAAATCTATGAAATGCAAAAAGTTTTCACTGTTTGCCAAGTTTTTCAATTTTTTCCAATTTCGATTTCATGATCAATTTCGAAATTTCAGTATTCGCGATTGTGTTATAGCACGATGTATGCTAAATATTTTTCACCAGGTGCACGGACGCTGAAATTTAGCATTGCCGGAACAATTTTAATTTCTTTGAAAGTGATTACTTGTTGCCATTTTTTTAAAATTTGGCAGAGTATAGGCCATTTTTGACATCTTTTGGCAGTTTACTATAGTGATAGTGGGCATCATGTCTTACTCCCGTTGTTATGATTCGTCGTCGTATTATTGTGTAGTGATCCTGGAACTCCTCTGAACGTACTCAGCAAAAATTATTTCCTCAGTCGGATTTTCCTGAGACCTGTTTTTAACAGTGTATGAACAACATTTACTGAGGGTAGAATCCACTATTTGCTACGTTTGAGCTAATTCATTCCTCTGAGAAAATCGAAATTTCCGACACCACTGAATTGGGGGGGGGGAGTAATAACTGTGTTTAGTGAAGCTGTAGGCTCCAAACGTGGCAGAGTTAATAGCCCATGTGTGATACAAAAGCTGGTGACTATGAGCCCGATCGGTTGAATTTTGAAAAAATTCGAATATTTATTTTCTCATTTTTCGAGGTACAAGAAGAACCTGGTCGGATTAATTTCGATTCAGTTCAACAGCCCGATGTCTTCTATATATAGCAGGCGACAGTTTAGTAGTTTTTTCATGAAATTTCGAGTTCTTCGAGTGAAGCTACAATTTTAGAAAGAAAGTTGAAAATTGTTAAAAAAATTTTTCACGATTTTTTCGAAATGATCATAATTTGTCCGATTAGGCTGAAACCTTGCCATGACAATTATCATGAAGACTGAAGATTATGGTTATAATATAATGGCTATCGATGCTCTTTTAGTCCCACAAAAAATCATTTTATTTTTTAGGTGGTTTTGAAAAATAGTGCACTAACCATTCTCGACCTCCTTCTCCAATTATTATATAACTTCACTCGAAGAACTCGAAATTTCGTGAAACACTAGTAAACTGTCGTCCACTATATATAGAAGACATCTGGCTGTTGAACTGAATCGAAAATAATCCGACCAGGTCATTCTTTTGCCTCGAAAAATGAGAAAAATAATTTTCGAATTTTTTTCAAATTTTAACCGATCGGCCTCATTTTCAGCCAGGTCTTGTGTCACACATGGGCTATTTCATCTGCTATGTTTCGAGCCAACAGCTTCACTGAACAAAAAAAGTTATGACATTTTCCCCCAAATTCAGTGATGTCGGAAATTTCGATTTTCTCGCGTCTGACTCATAATCGAGAGGTTGTCGGATCGAATCCTCTCCGATGTTGTCATCTTTTGCACAAAAGTGCATAGAAAAATTTTCGTCCAAAATGAAAATGGCCCGAAATTGCCGTGCACTTTTTGTCCAAATCTTTTTTTAGCGCACATATTCTACATATAAAAAAATGCAGGATGTTTCCAGTTATTTTAAATAATAATCCGGAACGGCCATTTAAAAAAAAAGGAATAATTTCACTTTAAAAAATAAAATAAAACATTTTGTAAGGAAATATTTATGCCGCGCACCTGGTGCAAAATATTTAGTTTACAGCGTGCTATATTCGTTTTGACATCGAATTAATCTAAAAGCGTTAAAAAAAGGAAATTCAATTTTACCTAGTGCATGAGATTATTCTTTATTTATCCATCATTTTTATTGCAGACTAGTCAATTGGATGCTATGTGTTGTATTCAAGAGGATTGGGTTAGAATAAGAAAATTGTAGAGAATAAGAATATATTATCAATTTAATAAATTGTATTCATTACTTTTTTATGTTTTATTCGATTCAAGAAACTTTGTTTGCATTTTCATTGTAAATTACAAATTGTTGTATTCAGACCTAGAGATAATAATAGTAATCTTGCAGATGTAACTATTTAAGTTGTCGTTTTTCTTTGTATTATTGATTTGTATACATTATCGCTTTTGCGTTGAATTGTGATTAAACATTCCAATAAAATGTAGTAGACCGTTAGTAATAGTTTTGACTCACTTCTTTCTTACGCCTTTCCATTTTTTCACAACTGAATAAATTTGTCCATGTTTAAAGGGACATTAACCCCTCTACTTTTCCTAATAAACATAAGGGACAAAAAATAATATTCAAAAAAGGGAAAAAAGATACTGTGGCTGAAGTGGAAAAATCCATGAATGTTCTTGTGTGTTGTGTTGATAGTCCATTATTCCAGTTTAATTTAACATCAACTGGAGTTAATTCAGAGGCAAAACGTGAAGTTATTTATATCGTTCCCCATCCTTCAATCAATAAAATGTCTGACCAGAGCCGGAAATTCGTTGAATTATTGTGCGTATTACCGTAGTTCTTTCGAGGTCCAGTTAAAGAATTTTAAAAATTTAAACGATCTTCTTTCTTTATATTTTGGCATATTTTTGTTCTGTCCGTGAAATTACGTCGTTGTTCAATGTTCAATGACGCATCGTATCAAAGCGTGTAATAATTCGTGACGGAAAACACCAGAAGCAGTCTTCGATTCAAGGAACTCTTCCCATCTTTCCAATTGTGGACGTACGTTTATACGAGCTGCAATAGGTCTGGTTTATCTTATTTATTGTTTTATTTATATTTGTTTTCGTCTTGTCGTTTAAACGCCCACCTCAACGAATAACACAAAATTTTGGTGAAATAGTTAAATGCCTATCTTGTGGCCTATTTTCTGGGAAATCTCCTAAACACTTCTCGACATCCTCCTTAAATGTCCCATCTTTCGGTCATTGGTTCTATTTATGCCCTACCACAGCTAATAGATTATCTGCCAATGGTGAAACATTTACAGCTCGTTGTATGTGAACCGTAAATAAGGGACGTCCAAAATGACCGCGGTCTTTTTGGACATCCGTTATATACGGCTCACCCGGTACTTATTCTATTAATCTATACTACCATCAATCATTTGAATTCATTCTGTAACGTAAATTCTATTCTTATTCCTTACTCCGCACTACTCTATCGACTCCATTGACTCTACTCCATTTAATTACTCTATCCATTCAGTTACTATTCACAATCAGCAGAGTTCCTTTAGTTAAGGTTTGCTTAGGCTTAGAATCCACACAACTCTATTGATCCATTTAATTACTCTATTGATTTTTTTCCCAATTCATTATATTAAACATTTTATAGAATAAAGTAATACACCGTCATTTACGGACACCCCCAACACGTTGCGTTAGATAACTTCACAGTAAAAATGATTAATTTAAACGCAGTAGCTTTATTTTTTTAGAACAAAACAAGGAAAAATAAGGTTTCCATTTGAAAATAATTGCCAAATTAGTTGTACATTTCTGAATTTCTACATAAAATGTTCTACGTGGAATCGAACTCGTGTGCAAAAAGTATGTGACGGATCGGTTGGAAATGAGAGTCCTTCTGCCTATTAATGGTTTTTTGATCGTGATGTGACGAGTGTTATTCACGAAATTGATAAATAGCCAAATTTGAAAGTTGATTCTTACTTAATCGACCATGCTGCAGCAGCGATGATCAGGCTATGTAGGTCACTCATCGTAGTTTCAACCATTGTAAATACCATTCCCTAGTTAGGTTTAGAATGTGCAAGACTATCGATCCATACCCTCAATCAGTAGAGTTCCTTTAGTTACGGTGTAAGCTTAGCATTATTGGTAGTCACGGCGGCTCAATGATAGTAACTAAGAAGCTCTTGCCTGAGAAAGAAAGTATCGCAAACTGAGTGATGATGAGCAGCGCAAAAGTTGATTACGGTATATCTGGGCGCTCGCTTCTGACTAGACCTATCATCGAGTTTTACGATTCACGAGACATGCCGAGATGGCTTAGTGGATAGAGCTTTTGTTTAGAGATCCGAACCTCGTAGGTTCGAATCCCGCCCAGTGCAAATCAACTTTGCCGATTTTTCGTAATGCAAGAGCCTTCAAGCCAAAGTTAAATGTAGGGATTTCTCTTCATTGAACCGCCGTGGTAGTATCTGCTCTATAGATCCATTTAAATGCTCTAGACCGCGGTTGTTTTGGACGTCTGTCATATACGGTGACCCGCACAGGACGGAGGCCTAAAATACCCGCGGTCTTTTTGGACGTCCGTTATATACTGTTAAGTGAAATTGTATGATTCATGATAAATCGAAATGACGAGATTAAAGATAATTATTATTCAGGTAATGCCGAAAAGAAAAGGAGACAATAGGGGAAGACCACAGGAGAATAACGTTCCGGTATACCATGAATTGATCTTCTAATTGATCTTTCATTCCATTTTAGGCACAAGAACCACCTGAGTGTATTGAGAGAAGAAATCCTCGTGATTATCTAGAATATATTAGGAAACCGATAAGTCAGATAACAAAGTTATATCAAAATTTAATTAATCGTCGTTTAGATTTTGTGGCATTCGATAAAAAAATTGTGAATGCTCTCCTCGGTAATCTGAAAGTTGTCTTGATTGGTGACTCTCGTAAGTATACTATAGATTGATAGATGATTTATATTGATTATCTTAAGTTATGCGTGGATTGTACAAGGATCTGGTATCCTGGGTCCAACATGATTCATTGTCTGATGATAGAGAAATCAAAGTGAAATGTGAGAATTCATATAGAGGAGATCGATTGGTATCAAATATCTTTCTAATCAATCAATCAATCGATAATTCAGGTAGACTCGACTATGTTGGATGCAGATAAAGTGTTTCGACAAGTACGACAGTATCAATCTGATATTGTGTCACTTCAATTTTTCTTCACAACTAGGTATAAATTATACGAACTGTAACCGAACACTCGAATACACTCGAAAAAAACTACTCTTTAAATTAAAAAAAAAATCAAATGATTTTCATATACAGGGTGGGGATTAATTACGGTGACACCAAACGGATTATCTTTTTTTTTTTCAAAAAAAATCGAGTTCCGTTCAAATGTATACAAAATAATCTTCAAACATTTGGGAATACAATAAAACAATCATTGCCCGATTCTGCCTGTATTGGTCTTGATGATGTCCTTGGGATGAGAGGGGTACGCGTCTCTCACAGCACGCGGGTAGGGCAGACCCTCATGATCGTGTTCTCCGATGAGAATCTGTTCATCGTGCAAGCCACCTATAACCCCAGAGTCACCGAGTGCTTACTACGGACCCCCAGGTTGCTAACTGCAATGGTCGGATTGTCCATACCATCTCCAAATCCCTAAAAAACTAATGGTTTGGGCAGGGATTTTCGCCTCCGTAAAGGCACGCATAGCTCTCCTGGAGCCGTTCCACTTCGGGAACTCCTCGTGGACCTCCGAGTAGGTTGGAGCGCCAGTTTATAAGGCAAAGATCGTTAAGGCGTGGTGAAAGGAACAGTTTTCCGAATTCATCCGAGGAGATTAGAGATCCGTAAACATGCATTTGAACGACCGGTTCTATTGTTCGATATTAAAATGAAGAAAAGTCATTCGCGCGGTTGTTTTTAACCGTTAATTCAATGGAAATAAATGAGAATGAGTCGACTGCGTGACATTGCACGAATCAATTTTAATTATCATATTAATCCCGTGCGTGCGATTTCTCATTCATTAATTAGTGTTTGCGATCTCTAGAGGAGATTATTGGCTGCCTCCTAGCCTGATCTCAGCCCCTCGTCTCTCTCCTGGGGCACCTTGAAGGATAGGTCCTGCACTCCTCCCCACACAAAGCTGCAGTTCCTGAAAAAAAATCCTTGGAGAAGGAGTGCTCGAAGATGAACATCACCTACCTGCGTACAGTGAGAGAGGCGTACCCCTCCTTTCTCAAGGATGTCATCAAGCCCAATGGAGGCAGAATCGGGTAATGATTGTTTTATTGTATTCCCCAGATGTTTGAAGATTATTTGGTATGCATTTGAACAGAACTCGATATTTTTCAAAAAAAGATATTCCGTTTTTATGGTGTGACCATAATTAACCCACCCTGTAAACTGGCAACATTCTTCCATTGTCTAGTGCGAGTATTTCTTTGTTATTTAGCTTCTTGTCACCATGATCAAGGGAACTTCCAGTTTTTTTATTTTCATTGAATACATGGAGCCGACATGAGGGGGGGGTGCCCCCGTAAACTTACATTAGGCCTTTTCGAAAATTAAGTGTAATAAAACGTTTAACTGAAACTTAAAATTTTTTGAATGCAGGATGTAAACTTGTAAAATTAGCCTTTTTTTCTATTTGCTGTGTATGGTTGAAGGTCAATCTAGTGGTTGTTATGTATTAGATGAAAATATTAATCGATCGATAATCGATAATTGATTGATTTTGTATTGTTCCAGAGTGATGAAAGATGACTGGAGACTCTTTTAATGCAAATGAAGAATGTAGACGGATATCCAGATGTGATCTTTCTTAATTCTGCCATTTGGGATTTGACTCGGTGTGTATTTTAATATTAGTAACAAGGATACACACTTTATTCAATTTAATTTATATTTTTACTTTTATCATATCATAAAATACGAAAGAGTGAAATGAGAATGCCGTAATTAATTTGGGATACGAAGAATAGTTTATGATTATGTTATAGATATTGTCACTTGAGTAATACAATGCCATATATGCAAACAGAACATCAGAAGAGAATTGAAGTTGATTCATTGAGAAATTTCTTGATCGGTTTGTATTCTCATTTTTATCGATAATGAATGAATAATGATATACAGTACAAGTATGCTTCTTCGGTCGTTTCGTGCTATACTTCCATCTCATACAATGGTGGTATGGATTTGTTTTCCCCATTGTCGTCCTATTCAATGCAAAGTGGTGGAATGATGAACTTACCTCTTGTTAAAGAACGAAATCATCTAATTAGGTTAATCAATCAATAATATATTTTATTCTAATCGATATCATATATAGAGGTCTCATGATCGATGGTAGTTACCGTATTGCTCAAGTAGTAAGACAAGCAGGATATGATGTAATCGATCTTGATTTCTATTTCAGAAATCATGCTATGTATCATTATCAAAAGTGAGAGATATATTTGATTACTGTATTTTAAGTCGTTCTACCTTATCGTTCATTGATTCAGGCAAGATGGTATGCATTGGCATCCCGCAGGTCTTCGTCTTCAATCTCAATTAGTAATGCAATTCTTAGCTAAATCATGGGAATTGATTTGTCTGATGAAATCAATAGGTGTGATATCGATTTAAATATAATGTTTTTTTTACTTTCACCTCATGTCTGCATATTTGATCTTTGATCTTTTGTCGTATTAATGATTGTCCTCATTTAGATTAGCATCATTAACAATTTATATTATCTGAAAGAAGCTGATATACTTCTCAAGAACTACGACATTTGTACGTTATTTTCAAGTCATCTTTTGCAATTTGATCTTTGATCTTTGAGCTTTGGTCTTTTCAGAGATTCATATCATCCGGAGAGTCTACAACAGGATATTGCAAGAAAGACGATGGAAGAATTACCACCAGAGTGAGTACAGTATCTACCCATTGGACTACAGTAATAATCATATTATCTTTAGTGTGTGTTATCGTGTCAAGAAGGTGATTGCAACTTGGTCGAACACTTATTCCTCTATCTGATAAACTTGGAAAACGATCAAAGTGAGCTCTATTTTATTTTTAAATATGCTAGATTTTTATTAAGGTGTTGATACGGTAACTGGATACGGTAGATCCAGTTACCGTATCAACATCTTACAAGGAGAATGCTCCCAACTTGGTCTGACCATGTGAGATGACAACAGCATGACTAGAATAAGTTTTCGATGCTGTTTACGAATCCGTTTTCAAACGCTGCCCAATCGAGCTGAGCTTCATTAAAATCGATATTGAAACTTGACTAGTTGATTCGAAAATTCACATATTATATACTAAACTACACCGGCAGTTGTTTGGATAGTTGATAGGTTCATGAACCCATTAGGATGGTTTGTGTAAAAGGCCACACGAATTTCCGAATCAACTAGCCGAATTTCAATATCTATTTTCTCGAAGCTCTGCTCGATTGAGCAACGTTTGAGAACGGATTTCGTAATCAGCATCGCAAACTGTTTCTAGGCATGCTATTGCCATCTCGGGGGCCTAGGCTAGTTGGGAGCATCCCCTTGTTAATAAAAGTAGACGAAAGATGTCAAATTTAATTGTAGGCCATCTGATAATCTTCCACGAGTATCTCGTGTTTTTCCATCTGGATATAATTCAGATGTTGATCATGAATTATGGAAACGAAGAAGAAAAGAAAAAAGAAGAAGAGGAGAAAAAATAGGTAGAAGAAGTAGAAGCTGTGATCTAAAACCAAAAGGATTGATTAATAAAGTTAATCATGATATTGTCCGCAATATGGTTTGTTATATTATTTGTTCATTTTCTATTTACAATTAGTAAAGAATGGTTCGTTGTTTATGGAAATCCTTTGAATTAATCGATATTTCAAATATATGCGAGGTCATAACAGTTGAAAACAAATAGTATACTGACAAACATTGAAATTTCGAAATTGATCTTTGGTTTTTGAAAAAGTGCAAAAATATGAAAAAACTAACTTCTTCCCATTCTATTCATTTTTTTAAACAAATAAGTGTTTGTATTCGATATTTTCATCCTGAGATAGTTACAAAGCTTTTAGTTTTTCTCATAGAAAAATTGACGAAATAAATATATTTCCATCGGTTTCAAATGTCCTTTCCAATTTCTATTTTAAAAAAAAATCATGAATATCATTTAATATGTTTACTTGTGTTTGAAAATGTATTATGAGGCGAAGTGGTGTAATGGTCTATGGCGCGCCCCATCGTCTGGTATTTCAAACTAGTAGTTTACTTACGTTACGTCACAGACTAGCAGTTTACTGTTAGTTTACTACCAGTGAAAGAACATTTTTTAAACGAAATGTATTACCGTATTATATCTTTGCTTTTATGTATACAATATTAGTATTAGCGTAGCGAAATCTCAATCAATTTTCAATCGTTCACTCTTTAATCCTTATTAAGTTCTTCTTCTTCCTTTGAAAAAACGTTTTATTGAAAACTGTCCTGTGTGGGTCATCCTACTGATGAGGCCCTCCCCACACGGGGCCGGTCCAGTGTCTAGGATCAGGGCCGAAACACTGGATCGTTTTTATCTCTAGATATTAAGTCTTTACATACTTTAAAACCATTCTTTCATTACTTTAACTCTAATTTATACACCACTTCTAGTAAACTTACGTTTAACCCGCCGTAGACTAGCAAGTTTACGGCTAGATATAAGTAAACTGCTAGTTCGAAAATACCAGAGTCATTCCATCTGTCCTGGGTTCGATTTCCGATCGTTTCACCGCCTCCACCCCACCAAGCGCCCGAAAGGGAATTGGTAGTTACTAGATCATGCGGTAAAGTAGGTCGAAGAAGAGATTAGGCCCTCCGGACTGAATAGGCCTTGAAAGATGACTGGCTTCAGCAGTGATCACCCGCAGGACTTCGTGTGCCTTGAATAGCGGGTTGTACCTTTACCTTTACTTATTATGAGCACTACTTTAGGCTGGTGGAAGTACCTCTAAACTTTTAGTAAAAAATTGTCACGTGCATACGTGGGAAAAATGGGAAAATTGTGAAATGGTGTACCGGTAAAAATATATTTTTATGAAAAAAATCTATGAAATGCAAAAAGTTTTCACTGTTTGCCAAGTTTTTCAATTTTTTCCAATTTCGATTTCATGATCAATTTCGAAATTTCAGTATTCGCGATTGTGTTATAGCACGATGTATGCTAAATATTTTTCACCAGGTGCACGGACGCTGAAATTTAGCATTGCCGGAACAATTTTAATTTCTTTGAAAGTGATTACTTGTTGCCATTTTTTTAAAATTTGGCAGAGTATAGGCCATTTTTGACATCTTTTGGCAGTTTACTATAGTGATAGTGGGCATCATGTCTTACTCCCGTTGTTATGATTCGTCGTCGTATTATTGTGTAGTGATCCTGGAACTCCTCTGAACGTACTCAGCAAAAATTATTTCCTCAGTCGGATTTTCCTGAGACCTGTTTTTAACAGTGTATGAACAACATTTACTGAGGGTAGAATCCACTATTTGCTACGTTTGAGCTAATTCATTCCTCTGAGAAAATCGAAATTTCCGACACCACTGAATGGGGGGGGGGGAGTAATAACTGTGTTTAGTGAAGCTGTAGGCTCCAACGTGGCAGAGTTAATAGCCCATGTGTGATACAAAAGCTGGTGACTATGAGCCCGATCGGTTGAATTTTGAAAAAATTCGAATATTTATTTTCTCATTTTTCGAGGTACAAGAAGAACCTGGTCGGATTAATTTCGATTCAGTTCAACAGCCCGATGTCTTCTATATATAGCAGGCGACAGTTTAGTAGTTTTTTCATGAAATTTCGAGTTCTTCGAGTGAAGCTACAATTTTAGAAAGAAAGTTGAAAATTGTTAAAAAAATTTTTCACGATTTTTTCGAAATGATCATAATTTGTCCGATTAGGCTGAAACCTTGCCATGACAATTATCATGAAGACTGAAGATTATGGTTATAATATAATGGCTATCGATGCTCTTTTAGTCCCACAAAAAATCATTTTATTTTTTAGGTGGTTTTGAAAAATAGTGCACTAACCATTCTCGACCTCCTTCTCCAATTATTATATAACTTCACTCGAAGAACTCGAAATTTCGTGAAACACTAGTAAACTGTCGTCCACTATATATAGAAGACATCTGGCTGTTGAACTGAATCGAAAATAATCCGACCAGGTCATTCTTTTGCCTCGAAAAATGAGAAAAATAATTTTCGAATTTTTTTCAAATTTTAACCGATCGGCCTCATTTTCAGCCAGGTCTTGTGTCACACATGGGCTATTTCATCTGCTATGTTTCGAGCCAACAGCTTCACTGAACAAAAAAAGTTATGACATTTTCCCCCAAATTCAGTGATGTCGGAAATTTCGATTTTCTCGCGTCTGACTCATAATCGAGAGGTTGTCGGATCGAATCCTCTCCGATGTTGTCATCTTTTGCACAAAAGTGCATAGAAAATTTTCGTCCAAAATGAAAATGGCCCGAAATTGCCGTGCACTTTTTGTCCAAATCTTTTTTTAGCGCACATATTCTACATATAAAAAAATGCAGGATGTTTCCAGTTATTTTAAATAATAATCCGGAACGGCCATTTAAAAAAAAAGGAATAATTTCACTTTAAAAAATAAAATAAAACATTTTGTAAGGAAATATTTATGCCGCGCACCTGGTGCAAAATATTTAGTTTACAGCGTGCTATATTCGTTTTGACATCGAATTAATCTAAAAGCGTTAAAAAAAGGAAATTCAATTTTACCTAGTGCATGAGATTATTCTTTATTTATCCATCATTTTTATTGCAGACTAGTCAATTGGATGCTATGTGTTGTATTCAAGAGGATTGGGTTAGAATAAGAAAATTGTAGAGAATAAGAATATATTATCAATTTAATAAATTGTATTCATTACTTTTTTATGTTTTATTCGATTCAAGAAACTTTGTTTGCATTTTCATTGTAAATTACAAATTGTTGTATTCAGACCTAGAGATAATAATAGTAATCTTGCAGATGTAACTATTTAAGTTGTCGTTTTTCTTTGTATTATTGATTTGTATACATTATCGCTTTTGCGTTGAATTGTGATTAAACATTCCAATAAAATGTAGTAGACCGTTAGTAATAGTTTTGACTCACTTCTTTCTTACGCCTTTCCATTTTTTCACAACTGAATAAAATTTGTCCATGTTTAAAGGGACATTAACCCCTCTACTTTTCCTAATAAACATAAGGGACAAAAAATAATATTCAAAAAAGGGAAAAAAGATACTGTGGCTGAAGTGGAAAAATCCATGAATGTTCTTGTGTGTTGTGTTGATAGTCCATTATTCCAGTTTAATTTAACATCAACTGGAGTTAATTCAGAGGCAAAACGTGAAGTTATTATATCGTTCCCCATCCCTTCAATCAATAAAATGTCTGACCAGAGCCGGAAATTCGTTGAATTATTGTGCGTATTACCGTAGTTCTTTCGAGGTCCAGTTAAAGAATTTTAAAAATTTAAACGATCTTCTTTCTTTATATTTTGGCATATTTTTGTTCTGTCCGTGAAATTACGTCGTTGTTCAATGTTCAATGACGCATCGTATCAAAGCGTGTAATAATTCGTGACGGAAAACACCAGAAGCAGTCTTCGATTCAAGGAACTCTTCCCATCTTTCCAATTGTGGACGTACGTTTATACGAGCTGCAATAGGTCTGGTTTATCTTATTTATTGTTTTATTTATATTTGTTTTCGTCTTGTCGTTTAAACGCCCACCTCAACGAATAACACAAAATTTTGGTGAAATAGTTTAAATGCCTATCTTGTGGCCTATTTTCTGGGAAATCTCCTAAACACTTCTCGACATCCTCCTTAAATGTCCCATCTTTCGGTCATTGGTTCTATTTATGCCCTACCACAGCTAATAGATTATCTGCCAATGGTGAAACATTTACAGCTCGTTGTATGTGAACCGTAAATAAGGGACGTCCAAAATGACCGCGGTCTTTTTGGACATCCGTTATATACGGCTCACCCGGTACTTATTCTATTAATCTATACTACCATCAATCATTTGAATTCATTCTGTAACGTAAATTCTATTCTTATTCCTTACTCCGCACTACTCTATCGACTCCATTGACTCTACTCCATTTAATTACTCTATCCATTCAGTTACTATTCACAATCAGCAGAGTTCCTTTAGTTAAGGTTTGCTTAGGCTTAGAATCCACACAACTCTATTGATCCATTTAATTACTCTATTGATTTTTTCCCAATTCATTATATTAAACATTTTATAGAATAAAGTAATACACCGTCATTTACGGACACCCCCAACACGTTGCGTTAGATAACTTCACAGTAAAAATGATTAATTTAAACGCAGTAGCTTTATTTTTTTAGAACAAAACAAGGAAAAATAAGGTTTCCATTTGAAAATAATTGCCAAATTAGTTGTACATTTCTGAATTTCTACATAAAATGTTCTACGTGGAATCGAACTCGTGTGCAAAAAGTATGTGACGGATCGGTTGGAAATGAGAGTCCTTCTGCCTATTAATGGTTTTTTGATCGTGATGTGACGAGTGTTATTCACGAAATTGATAAATAGCCAAATTTGAAAGTTGATTCTTACTTAATCGACCATGCTGCAGCAGCGATGATCAGGCTATGTAGGTCACTCATCGTAGTTTCAACCATTGTAAATACCATTCCCTAGTTAGGTTTAGAATGTGCAAGACTATCGATCCATACCCTCAATCAGTAGAGTTCCTTTAGTTACGGTGTAAGCTTAGCATTATTGGTAGTCACGGCGGCTCAATGATAGTAACTAAGAAGCTCTTGCCTGAGAAAGAAAGTATCGCAAACTGAGTGATGATGAGCAGCGCAAAAGTTGATTACGGTATATCTGGGCGCTCGCTTCTGACTAGACCTATCATCGAGTTTTACGATTCACGAGACATGCCGAGATGGCTTAGTGGATAGAGCTTTTGTTTAGAGATCCGAACCTCGTAGGTTCGAATCCCGCCCAGTGCAAATCAACTTTGCCGATTTTTCGTAATGCAAGAGCCTTCAAGCCAAAGTTAAATGTAGGGATTTCTCTTCATTGAACCGCCGTGGTAGTATCTGCTCTATAGATCCATTTAAATGCTCTAGACCGCGGTTGTTTTGGACGTCTGTCATATACGGTGACCCGCACAGGACGGAGGCCTAAAATACCCGCGGTCTTTTTGGACGTCCGTTATATACTGTTAAGTGAAATTGTATGATTCATGATAAATCGAAATGACGAGATTAAAGATAATTATTATTCAGGTAATGCCGAAAAGAAAAGGAGACAATAGGGGAAGACCACAGGAGAATAACGTTCCGGTATACCATGAATTGATCTTCTAATTGATCTTTCATTCCATTTTAGGCACAAGAACCACCTGAGTGTATTGAGAGAAGAAATCCTCGTGATTATCTAGAATATATTAGGAAACCGATAAGTCAGATAACAAAGTTATATCAAAATTTAATTAATCGTCGTTTAGATTTTGTGGCATTCGATAAAAAAATTGTGAATGCTCTCCTCGGTAATCTGAAAGTTGTCTTGATTGGTGACTCTCGTAAGTATACTATAGATTGATAGATGATTTATATTGATTATCTTAAGTTATGCGTGGATTGTACAAGGATCTGGTATCCTGGGTCCAACATGATTCATTGTCTGATGATAGAGAAATCAAAGTGAAATGTGAGAATTCATATAGAGGAGATCGATTGGTATCAAATATCTTTCTTAATCAATCAATCAATCGATAATTCAGGTAGACTCGACTATGTTGGATGCAGATAAAGTGTTTCGACAAGTACGACAGTATCAATCTGATATTGTGTCACTTCAATTTTTCTTCACAACTAGGTATAAATTATACGAACTGTAACCGAACACTCGAATACACTCGAAAAAAACTACTCTTTAAATTAAAAAAAAAATCAAATGATTTTCATATACAGGGTGGGGATTAATTACGGTGACACCAAACGGATTATCTTTTTTTTTTCAAAAAAAATCGAGTTCCGTTCAAATGTATACAAAATAATCTTCAAACATTTGGGAATACAATAAAACAATCATTGCCCGATTCTGCCTGTATTGGTCTTGATGATGTCCTTGGGATGAGAGGGGTACGCGTCTCTCACAGCACGCGGGTAGGGCAGACCCTCATGATCGTGTTCTCCGATGAGAATCTGTTCATCGTGCAAGCCACCTATAACCCCAGAGTCACCGAGTGCTTACTACGGACCCCCAGGTTGCTAACTGCAATGGTCGGATTGTCCATACCATCTCCAAATCCCTAAAAAACTAATGGTTTGGGCAGGGATTTTCGCCTCCGTAAAGGCACGCATAGCTCTCCTGGAGCCGTTCCCACTTCGGGAACTCCTCGTGGACCTCCGAGTAGGTTGGAGCGCCAGTTTATAAGGCAAAGATCGTTAAGGCGTGGTGAAAGGAACAGTTTTCCGAATTCATCCGAGGAGATTAGAGATCCGTAAACATGCATTTGAACGACCGGTTCTATTGTTCGATATTAAAATGAAGAAAAGTCATTCGCGCGGTTGTTTTTAACCGTTAATTCAATGGAAATAAATGAGAATGAGTCGACTGCGTGACATTGCACGAATCAATTTTAATTATCATATTAATCCCGTGCGTGCGATTTCTCATTCATTAATTAGTGTTTGCGGATCTCTAGAGGAGATTATTGGCTGCCTCCTAGCCTGATCTCAGCCCCTCGTCTCTCTCCTGGGGCACCTTGAAGGATAGGTCCTGCACTCCTCCCCACACAAAGCTGCAGTTCCTGAAAAAAAATCCTTGGAGAAGGAGTGCTCGAAGATGAACATCACCTACCTGCGTACAGTGAGAGAGGCGTACCCCTCCTTTCTCAAGGATGTCATCAAGCCCAATGGAGGCAGAATCGGGTAATGATTGTTTTATTGTATTCCCAGATGTTTGAAGATTATTTGGTATGCATTTGAACAGAACTCGATATTTTTCAAAAAAAGATATTCCGTTTTTATGGTGTGACCATAATTAACCCACCCTGTAAACTGGCAACATTCTTCCATTGTCTAGTGCGAGTATTTCTTTGTTATTTAGCTTCTTGTCACCATGATCAAGGGAACTTCCAGTTTTTTTATTTTCATTGAATACATGGGAGCCGACATGAGGGGGGGGTGCCCCCGTAAACTTACATTAGGCCTTTTCGAAAATTAAGTGTAATAAAACGTTTAACTGAAACTTAAAATTTTTTGAATGCAGGATGTAAACTTGTAAAATTAGCCTTTTTTTCTATTTGCTGTGTATGGTTGAAGGTCAATCTAGTGGTTGTTATGTATTAGATGAAAATATTAATCGATCGATAATCGATAATTGATTGATTTTGTATTGTTCCAGAGTGATGAAAGATGACTTGGAGACTCTTTTAATGCAAATGAAGAATGTAGACGGATATCCAGATGTGATCTTTCTTAATTCTGCCATTTGGGATTTGACTCGGTGTGTATTTTAATATTAGTAACAAGGATACACACTTTATTCAATTTATTTATATTTTTACTTTTATCATATCATAAAATACGAAAGAGTGAAATGAGAATGCCGTAATTAATTTGGGATACGAAGAATAGTTTATGATTATGTTATAGATATTGTCACTTGAGTAATACAATGCCATATATGCAAACAGAACATCAGAAGAGAATTGAAGTTGATTCATTGGAGAAATTTCTTGATCGGTTTGTATTCTCATTTTTAATCGATAATGAATGAATAATGATATACAGTACAAGTATGCTTCTTCGTCGTTTTCGTGCTATACTTCCATCTCATACAATGGTGGTATGGATTTGTTTTCCCCATTGTCGTCCTAGTTCAATGCAAAGTGGTGGAATGATGAACTTACCTCTTGTTAAAGAACGAAATCATCTAATTAGGTTAATCAATCAATAATATATTTTATTCTAATCGATATCATATATAGAGGTCTCATGATCGATGGTAGTTACCGTATTGCTCAAGTAGTAAGACAAGCAGGATATGATGTAATCGATCTTGATTTCTATTTCAGAAATCATGCTATGTATCATTATCAAAAGTGAGAGATATATTTGATTACTGTATTTTAAGTCGTTCTACCTTATTCGTTCATTGATTCAGGCAAGATGGTATGCATTGGCATCCCGCAGGTCTTCGTCTTCAATCTCAATTAGTAATGCAATTCTTAGCTAAATCATGGGGAATTGATTTGTCTGATGAAATCAATAGGTGTGATTATCGATTTAATATAATGTTTTTTTACTTTCACCTCATGTCTGCATATTTGATCTTTGATCTTTTGTCGTATTAATGATTGTCTCATTTAGATTAGCATCAGTTAACAATTTATATTATCTGAAAGAAGCTGATATACTTCTCAAGAACTACGAACATTTGTACGTTATTTTCAAGTTCATCTTTTGCAATTTGATCTTTGATCTTTGAGCTTTGGTCTTTTCAGAGATTCATATCATCCGGAGAGTCTACAACAGGATATTGCAAGAAAGACGATGGAAGAATTACCACCAGAGTGAGTACAGTATCTACCCATTGGACTACAGTAATAATCATATTATCTTTAGTGTGTGTTATCGTGTCAAGAAGGTGATTGCACTTGGTCGAACACTTATTCCTCTATCTGATAAACTTGGAAAACGATCAAAGTGAGCTCTATTTTATTTTTAAATATGCTAGATTTTTATTAAGGTGTTGATACGGTAACTGGATACGGTAGATCCAGTTACCGTATCAACATCTTACAAGGAGAATGCTCCCAACTTGTTCTGACCATGTGAGATGACAACAGCATGACTAGAATAAGTTTTCGATGCTGTTTACGAATCCGTTTTCAAACGCTGCCCAATCGAGCTGAGCTTCATTAAAATCGATATTGAAACTTGACTAGTTGATTCGAAAATTCACATATTATATACTAAACTACACCGGCAGTTGTTTGGATAGTTGATAGGTTCATGAACCCATTAGGATGGTTTGTGTAAAAGGCCACACGAATTTCCGAATCAACTAGCCGAATTTCAATATCTATTTTCTCGAAGCTCTGCTCGATTGAGCAACGTTTGAGAACGGATTCGTAATCAGCATCGCAAACTGTTTCTAGGCATGCTATTGCCATCTCGGGGGCCTAGGCTAGTTGGGAGCATCCCCTTGTTAATAAAAGTAGACGAAAGATGTCAAATTTAATTTGTAGGCCATCTGATAATCTTCCACGAGTATCTCGTGTTTTTCCATCTGGATATAATTCAGATGTTGATCATGAATTATGGAAACGAAGAAGAAAAGAAAAAAGAAGAAGAGGAGAAAAAATAGGTAGAAGAAGTAGAAGCTGTGATCTAAAACCAAAAGGATTGATTAATAAAGTTAATCATGATATTGTCCGCAATATGGTTTGTTATATTATTTGTTCATTTTCTATTTACAATTAGTAAAGAATGGTTCGTTGTTTATGGAAATCCTTTGAATTAATCGATAATTTCAAATATATGCGAGGTCATAACAGTTGAAAACAAATAGTATACTGACAAACATTGAAATTTCGAAATTGATCTTTGGTTTTTGAAAAAGTGCAAAAATATGAAAAAACTAACTTCTTCCCATTCTATTCATTTTTTTAAACAAATAAGTGTTTTGTATTCGATATTTTCATCCTGAGATAGTTACAAAGCTTTTAGTTTTTCTCATAGAAAAATTGACGAAATAAATATATTTTCCATCGGTTTCAAATGTCCTTTCCAATTTCTATTTTAAAAAAAATCATGAATATCATTTAATATGTTTACTTGTGTTTTGAAAATGTATTATGAGGCGAAGTGGTGTAATGGTCTATGGCGCGCCCCATCGTCTGGTATTTCCAAACTAGTAGTTTACTTACGTTACGTCACAGACTAGCAGTTTACTGTTAGTTTACTACCAGTGAAAGAACATTTTTTAAACGAAATGTATTACCGTATTATATCTTTGCTTTTATGTATACAATATTAGTATTAGCGTAGCGAAATCTCAATCAATTTTCAATCGTTCACTCTTTAACCTTATTAAGTTCTTCTTCTTTCCTTTGAAAAAACGTTTTATTGAAAACTGTCCTGTGTGGGTCATCCTACTGATGAGGCCCTCCCCACACGGGCCGGTCCAGTGTCTAGGATCAGGGCCGAAACACTGGATCGTTTTTATCTCTAGATATTAAGTCTTTACATACTTTAAAACCATTCTTTCATTACTTTAACTCTAATTTATACACCACTTCTAGTAAACTTACGTTTAACCCGCCGTAGACTAGCAAGTTTACGGCTAGATATAAGTAAACTGCTAGTTCGAAAATACCAGAGTCATTCCATCTGTCCTGGGTTCGATTTCCGATCGTTTCACCGCCTCCACCCCACCAAGGCGCCCGAAAGGGGAATTGGTAGTTACTAGATCATGCGGTAAAGTAGGTCCGAAGAAGAGATTAGGCCCTCCGGACTGAATAGGCCTTGAAAGATGACTGGCTTAGCAGTGATCACCCGCAGGACTTCGTGTGCCTTGAATAGCGGGTTGTACCTTTACCTTTACTTATTATGAGCACTACTTTAGGCTGGTGGAAGTACCTCTAAACTTTTAGTAAAAAATTGTCACGTGCATACGTGGGAAAAATGGGAAAATTGTGAAATGGTGTACCGGTAAAAATATATTTTTATGAAAAAAATCTATGAAATGCAAAAAGTTTTCACTGTTTGCCAAGTTTTTCAATTTTTTCCAATTTCGATTTCATGATCAATTTCGAAATTTCAGTATTCGCGATTGTGTTATAGCACGATGTATGCTAAATATTTTTCACCAGGTGCACGGACGCTGAAATTTAGCATTGCCGGAACAATTTTAATTTCTTTGAAAGTGATTACTTGTTGCCATTTTTTTAAAATTTGGCAGAGTATAGGCCATTTTTGACATCTTTTGGCAGTTTACTATAGTGATAGTGGGCATCATGTCTTACTCCCGTTGTTATGATTCGTCGTCGTATTATTGTGTAGTGATCCTGGAACTCCTCTGAACGTACTCAGCAAAAATTATTTCCTCAGTCGGATTTTCCTGAGACCTGTTTTTAACAGTGTATGAACAACATTTACTGAGGGTAGAATCCACTATTTGCTACGTTTGAGCTAATTCATTCCTCTGAGAAAATCGAAATTTCCGACACCACTGAATTGGGGGGGGGGAGTAATAACTGTGTTTAGTGAAGCTGTAGGCTCCAAACGTGGCAGAGTTAATAGCCCATGTGTGATACAAAAGCTGGTGACTATGAGCCCGATCGGTTGAATTTTGAAAAAATTCGAATATTTATTTTCTCATTTTTCGAGGTACAAGAAGAACCTGGTCGGATTAATTTCGATTCAGTTCAACAGCCCGATGTCTTCTATATATAGCAGGCGACAGTTTAGTAGTTTTTTCATGAAATTTCGAGTTCTTCGAGTGAAGCTACAATTTTAGAAAGAAAGTTGAAAATTGTTAAAAAAATTTTTCACGATTTTTTCGAAATGATCATAATTTGTCCGATTAGGCTGAAACCTTGCCATGACAATTATCATGAAGACTGAAGATTATGGTTATAATATAATGGCTATCGATGCTCTTTTAGTCCCACAAAAAATCATTTTATTTTTTAGGTGGTTTTGAAAAATAGTGCACTAACCATTCTCGACCTCCTTCTCCAATTATTATATAACTTCACTCGAAGAACTCGAAATTTCGTGAAACACTAGTAAACTGTCGTCCACTATATATAGAAGACATCTGGCTGTTGAACTGAATCGAAAATAATCCGACCAGGTCATTCTTTTGCCTCGAAAAATGAGAAAAATAATTTTCGAATTTTTTTCAAATTTTAACCGATCGGCCTCATTTTCAGCCAGGTCTTGTGTCACACATGGGCTATTTCATCTGCTATGTTTCGAGCCAACAGCTTCACTGAACAAAAAAAGTTATGACATTTTCCCCCAAATTCAGTGATGTCGGAAATTTCGATTTTCTCGCGTCTGACTCATAATCGAGAGGTTGTCGGATCGAATCCTCTCCGATGTTGTCATCTTTTGCACAAAAGTGCATAGAAAATTTTCGTCCAAAATGAAAATGGCCCGAAATTGCCGTGCACTTTTTGTCCAAATCTTTTTTTAGCGCACATATTCTACATATAAAAAAATGCAGGATGTTTCCAGTTATTTTAAATAATAATCCGGAACGGCCATTTAAAAAAAAAGGAATAATTTCACTTTAAAAAATAAAATAAAACATTTTGTAAGGAAATATTTATGCCGCGCACCTGGTGCAAAATATTTAGTTTACAGCGTGCTATATTCGTTTTGACATCGAATTAATCTAAAAGCGTTAAAAAAAGGAAATTCAATTTTACCTAGTGCATGAGATTATTCTTTATTTATCCATCATTTTTATTGCAGACTAGTCAATTGGATGCTATGTGTTGTATTCAAGAGGATTGGGTTAGAATAAGAAAATTGTAGAGAATAAGAATATATTATCAATTTAATAAATTGTATTCATTACTTTTTTATGTTTTATTCGATTCAAGAAACTTTGTTTGCATTTTCATTGTAAATTACAAATTGTTGTATTCAGACCTAGAGATAATAATAGTAATCTTGCAGATGTAACTATTTAAGTTGTCGTTTTTCTTTGTATTATTGATTTGTATACATTATCGCTTTTGCGTTGAATTGTGATTAAACATTCCAATAAAATGTAGTAGACCGTTAGTAATAGTTTTGACTCACTTCTTTCTTACGCCTTTCCATTTTTTCACAACTGAATAAAATTTGTCCATGTTTAAAGGGACATTAACCCCTCTACTTTTCCTAATAAACATAAGGGACAAAAAATAATATTCAAAAAAGGGAAAAAAGATACTGTGGCTGAAGTGGAAAAATCCATGAATGTTCTTGTGTGTTGTGTTGATAGTCCATTATTCCAGTTTAATTTAACATCAACTGGAGTTAATTCAGAGGCAAAACGTGAAGTTATTATATCGTTCCCCATCCCTTCAATCAATAAAATGTCTGACCAGAGCCGGAAATTCGTTGAATTATTGTGCGTATTACCGTAGTTCTTTCGAGGTCCAGTTAAAGAATTTTAAAAATTTAAACGATCTTCTTTCTTTATATTTTGGCATATTTTTGTTCTGTCCGTGAAATTACGTCGTTGTTCAATGTTCAATGACGCATCGTATCAAAGCGTGTAATAATTCGTGACGGAAAACACCAGAAGCAGTCTTCGATTCAAGGAACTCTTCCCATCTTTCCAATTGTGGACGTACGTTTATACGAGCTGCAATAGGTCTGGTTTATCTTATTTATTGTTTTATTTATATTTGTTTTCGTCTTGTCGTTTAAACGCCCACCTCAACGAATAACACAAAATTTTGGTGAAATAGTTTAAATGCCTATCTTGTGGCCTATTTTCTGGGAAATCTCCTAAACACTTCTCGACATCCTCCTTAAATGTCCCATCTTTCGGTCATTGGTTCTATTTATGCCCTACCACAGCTAATAGATTATCTGCCAATGGTGAAACATTTACAGCTCGTTGTATGTGAACCGTAAATAAGGGACGTCCAAAATGACCGCGGTCTTTTTGGACATCCGTTATATACGGCTCACCCGGTACTTATTCTATTAATCTATACTACCATCAATCATTTGAATTCATTCTGTAACGTAAATTCTATTCTTATTCCTTACTCCGCACTACTCTATCGACTCCATTGACTCTACTCCATTTAATTACTCTATCCATTCAGTTACTATTCACAATCAGCAGAGTTCCTTTAGTTAAGGTTTGCTTAGGCTTAGAATCCACACAACTCTATTGATCCATTTAATTACTCTATTGATTTTTTCCCAATTCATTATATTAAACATTTTATAGAATAAAGTAATACACCGTCATTTACGGACACCCCCAACACGTTGCGTTAGATAACTTCACAGTAAAAATGATTAATTTAAACGCAGTAGCTTTATTTTTTTAGAACAAAACAAGGAAAAATAAGGTTTCCATTTGAAAATAATTGCCAAATTAGTTGTACATTTCTGAATTTCTACATAAAATGTTCTACGTGGAATCGAACTCGTGTGCAAAAAGTATGTGACGGATCGGTTGGAAATGAGAGTCCTTCTGCCTATTAATGGTTTTTTGATCGTGATGTGACGAGTGTTATTCACGAAATTGATAAATAGCCAAATTTGAAAGTTGATTCTTACTTAATCGACCATGCTGCAGCAGCGATGATCAGGCTATGTAGGTCACTCATCGTAGTTTCAACCATTGTAAATACCATTCCCTAGTTAGGTTTAGAATGTGCAAGACTATCGATCCATACCCTCAATCAGTAGAGTTCCTTTAGTTACGGTGTAAGCTTAGCATTATTGGTAGTCACGGCGGCTCAATGATAGTAACTAAGAAGCTCTTGCCTGAGAAAGAAAGTATCGCAAACTGAGTGATGATGAGCAGCGCAAAAGTTGATTACGGTATATCTGGGCGCTCGCTTCTGACTAGACCTATCATCGAGTTTTACGATTCACGAGACATGCCGAGATGGCTTAGTGGATAGAGCTTTTGTTTAGAGATCCGAACCTCGTAGGTTCGAATCCCGCCCAGTGCAAATCAACTTTGCCGATTTTTCGTAATGCAAGAGCCTTCAAGCCAAAGTTAAATGTAGGGATTTCTCTTCATTGAACCGCCGTGGTAGTATCTGCTCTATAGATCCATTTAAATGCTCTAGACCGCGGTTGTTTTGGACGTCTGTCATATACGGTGACCCGCACAGGACGGAGGCCTAAAATACCCGCGGTCTTTTTGGACGTCCGTTATATACTGTTAAGTGAAATTGTATGATTCATGATAAATCGAAATGACGAGATTAAAGATAATTATTATTCAGGTAATGCCGAAAAGAAAAGGAGACAATAGGGGAAGACCACAGGAGAATAACGTTCCGGTATACCATGAATTGATCTTCTAATTGATCTTTCATTCCATTTTAGGCACAAGAACCACCTGAGTGTATTGAGAGAAGAAATCCTCGTGATTATCTAGAATATATTAGGAAACCGATAAGTCAGATAACAAAGTTATATCAAAATTTAATTAATCGTCGTTTAGATTTTGTGGCATTCGATAAAAAAATTGTGAATGCTCTCCTCGGTAATCTGAAAGTTGTCTTGATTGGTGACTCTCGTAAGTATACTATAGATTGATAGATGATTTATATTGATTATCTTAAGTTATGCGTGGATTGTACAAGGATCTGGTATCCTGGGTCCAACATGATTCATTGTCTGATGATAGAGAAATCAAAGTGAAATGTGAGAATTCATATAGAGGAGATCGATTGGTATCAAATATCTTTCTTAATCAATCAATCAATCGATAATTCAGGTAGACTCGACTATGTTGGATGCAGATAAAGTGTTTCGACAAGTACGACAGTATCAATCTGATATTGTGTCACTTCAATTTTTCTTCACAACTAGGTATAAATTATACGAACTGTAACCGAACACTCGAATACACTCGAAAAAAACTACTCTTTAAATTAAAAAAAAAATCAAATGATTTTCATATACAGGGTGGGGATTAATTACGGTGACACCAAACGGATTATCTTTTTTTTTTCAAAAAAAATCGAGTTCCGTTCAAATGTATACAAAATAATCTTCAAACATTTGGGAATACAATAAAACAATCATTGCCCGATTCTGCCTGTATTGGTCTTGATGATGTCCTTGGGATGAGAGGGGTACGCGTCTCTCACAGCACGCGGGTAGGGCAGACCCTCATGATCGTGTTCTCCGATGAGAATCTGTTCATCGTGCAAGCCACCTATAACCCCAGAGTCACCGAGTGCTTACTACGGACCCCCAGGTTGCTAACTGCAATGGTCGGATTGTCCATACCATCTCCAAATCCCTAAAAAACTAATGGTTTGGGCAGGGATTTTCGCCTCCGTAAAGGCACGCATAGCTCTCCTGGAGCCGTTCCCACTTCGGGAACTCCTCGTGGACCTCCGAGTAGGTTGGAGCGCCAGTTTATAAGGCAAAGATCGTTAAGGCGTGGTGAAAGGAACAGTTTTCCGAATTCATCCGAGGAGATTAGAGATCCGTAAACATGCATTTGAACGACCGGTTCTATTGTTCGATATTAAAATGAAGAAAAGTCATTCGCGCGGTTGTTTTTAACCGTTAATTCAATGGAAATAAATGAGAATGAGTCGACTGCGTGACATTGCACGAATCAATTTTAATTATCATATTAATCCCGTGCGTGCGATTTCTCATTCATTAATTAGTGTTTGCGGATCTCTAGAGGAGATTATTGGCTGCCTCCTAGCCTGATCTCAGCCCCTCGTCTCTCTCCTGGGGCACCTTGAAGGATAGGTCCTGCACTCCTCCCCACACAAAGCTGCAGTTCCTGAAAAAAAATCCTTGGAGAAGGAGTGCTCGAAGATGAACATCACCTACCTGCGTACAGTGAGAGAGGCGTACCCCTCCTTTCTCAAGGATGTCATCAAGCCCAATGGAGGCAGAATCGGGTAATGATTGTTTTATTGTATTCCCAGATGTTTGAAGATTATTTGGTATGCATTTGAACAGAACTCGATATTTTTCAAAAAAAGATATTCCGTTTTTATGGTGTGACCATAATTAACCCACCCTGTAAACTGGCAACATTCTTCCATTGTCTAGTGCGAGTATTTCTTTGTTATTTAGCTTCTTGTCACCATGATCAAGGGAACTTCCAGTTTTTTTATTTTCATTGAATACATGGGAGCCGACATGAGGGGGGGGTGCCCCCGTAAACTTACATTAGGCCTTTTCGAAAATTAAGTGTAATAAAACGTTTAACTGAAACTTAAAATTTTTTGAATGCAGGATGTAAACTTGTAAAATTAGCCTTTTTTTCTATTTGCTGTGTATGGTTGAAGGTCAATCTAGTGGTTGTTATGTATTAGATGAAAATATTAATCGATCGATAATCGATAATTGATTGATTTTGTATTGTTCCAGAGTGATGAAAGATGACTTGGAGACTCTTTTAATGCAAATGAAGAATGTAGACGGATATCCAGATGTGATCTTTCTTAATTCTGCCATTTGGGATTTGACTCGGTGTGTATTTTAATATTAGTAACAAGGATACACACTTTATTCAATTTATTTATATTTTTACTTTTATCATATCATAAAATACGAAAGAGTGAAATGAGAATGCCGTAATTAATTTGGGATACGAAGAATAGTTTATGATTATGTTATAGATATTGTCACTTGAGTAATACAATGCCATATATGCAAACAGAACATCAGAAGAGAATTGAAGTTGATTCATTGGAGAAATTTCTTGATCGGTTTGTATTCTCATTTTTAATCGATAATGAATGAATAATGATATACAGTACAAGTATGCTTCTTCGTCGTTTTCGTGCTATACTTCCATCTCATACAATGGTGGTATGGATTTGTTTTCCCCATTGTCGTCCTAGTTCAATGCAAAGTGGTGGAATGATGAACTTACCTCTTGTTAAAGAACGAAATCATCTAATTAGGTTAATCAATCAATAATATATTTTATTCTAATCGATATCATATATAGAGGTCTCATGATCGATGGTAGTTACCGTATTGCTCAAGTAGTAAGACAAGCAGGATATGATGTAATCGATCTTGATTTCTATTTCAGAAATCATGCTATGTATCATTATCAAAAGTGAGAGATATATTTGATTACTGTATTTTAAGTCGTTCTACCTTATTCGTTCATTGATTCAGGCAAGATGGTATGCATTGGCATCCCGCAGGTCTTCGTCTTCAATCTCAATTAGTAATGCAATTCTTAGCTAAATCATGGGGAATTGATTTGTCTGATGAAATCAATAGGTGTGATTATCGATTTAATATAATGTTTTTTTACTTTCACCTCATGTCTGCATATTTGATCTTTGATCTTTTGTCGTATTAATGATTGTCTCATTTAGATTAGCATCAGTTAACAATTTATATTATCTGAAAGAAGCTGATATACTTCTCAAGAACTACGAACATTTGTACGTTATTTTCAAGTTCATCTTTTGCAATTTGATCTTTGATCTTTGAGCTTTGGTCTTTTCAGAGATTCATATCATCCGGAGAGTCTACAACAGGATATTGCAAGAAAGACGATGGAAGAATTACCACCAGAGTGAGTACAGTATCTACCCATTGGACTACAGTAATAATCATATTATCTTTAGTGTGTGTTATCGTGTCAAGAAGGTGATTGCACTTGGTCGAACACTTATTCCTCTATCTGATAAACTTGGAAAACGATCAAAGTGAGCTCTATTTTATTTTTAAATATGCTAGATTTTTATTAAGGTGTTGATACGGTAACTGGATACGGTAGATCCAGTTACCGTATCAACATCTTACAAGGAGAATGCTCCCAACTTGTTCTGACCATGTGAGATGACAACAGCATGACTAGAATAAGTTTTCGATGCTGTTTACGAATCCGTTTTCAAACGCTGCCCAATCGAGCTGAGCTTCATTAAAATCGATATTGAAACTTGACTAGTTGATTCGAAAATTCACATATTATATACTAAACTACACCGGCAGTTGTTTGGATAGTTGATAGGTTCATGAACCCATTAGGATGGTTTGTGTAAAAGGCCACACGAATTTCCGAATCAACTAGCCGAATTTCAATATCTATTTTCTCGAAGCTCTGCTCGATTGAGCAACGTTTGAGAACGGATTCGTAATCAGCATCGCAAACTGTTTCTAGGCATGCTATTGCCATCTCGGGGGCCTAGGCTAGTTGGGAGCATCCCCTTGTTAATAAAAGTAGACGAAAGATGTCAAATTTAATTTGTAGGCCATCTGATAATCTTCCACGAGTATCTCGTGTTTTTCCATCTGGATATAATTCAGATGTTGATCATGAATTATGGAAACGAAGAAGAAAAGAAAAAAGAAGAAGAGGAGAAAAAATAGGTAGAAGAAGTAGAAGCTGTGATCTAAAACCAAAAGGATTGATTAATAAAGTTAATCATGATATTGTCCGCAATATGGTTTGTTATATTATTTGTTCATTTTCTATTTACAATTAGTAAAGAATGGTTCGTTGTTTATGGAAATCCTTTGAATTAATCGATAATTTCAAATATATGCGAGGTCATAACAGTTGAAAACAAATAGTATACTGACAAACATTGAAATTTCGAAATTGATCTTTGGTTTTTGAAAAAGTGCAAAAATATGAAAAACCGGCACTTCTTCGGTTTCATTTCGCCCCGCTCCATTCGATCGAAAAGATCGAATGGAGGGGGGTGGCCAGAAACCGAAGAAGTTCCGAAAAACCAACTTCTCCCATTCTATTCATTTTTTAAACAAATAAGTTTTGTATTCACTATGGTCATACACAGAGAAAAGAGGTGTTATCCATATATTTAACATATGTTATATTTAACACTTTTTGGGTGTTAAAATAGCTCAAACAGTGTTAACAATTCACAGGTCTTATGTGCTGTGTATAACACCTCTTTTCTCTGTGTGTAGTGAAAACGATGGTGATAGTTACAAAGCTTTTAGTTTTTTTTTATAGAAAAATCGACGAAATAAATATATTTTCTATCGGTTTCAAATGTCCATCGCAATTTTTCTTTATTCAGAAATCATGAGTATCATTTAAGTTTTTTTATTTACGTTTTGAAGATGTATTTTGAGCACTACCTTTGGGTGGTGGAAGCACCTTAAAACTTTTGGCAAAAAAATGACGCGTGGGCAACCTTTGTCGCTGGAAAATATAATCGGTTTGGAAATTAAAACCCATGTTGTTTAGGAGATGTTAAACGAGACCTTTTCCCACCACCCTGAAGTAATGCTCAAAATATATTTTTGAATAAAAATGGAGCGAGTGAATGATTTTGGAATAATAAAAAATGCTTGGAATGGGTACTGTGAAACAGTGTGCTGGCATAGGTCGAATAGATGTTACACATTTTCATCATTCGCTATTATGATATTCGTTTTGACATCGAATTAGTCTATAAGCGTTACAATAAGAAATTCAATTTTACCGTGCATATATTGGTGCATATATTTCTTTATTTGTCCATTATCAATTACAGACTATTCAATTGGAAGCAATGTGTTGTAAGCAAGATGATTGGGTTAGAGGAAGAAAATTGTAGATTATTATCCATTTTATAATTTGTATTCATTACCTTTTTATGTTTTATTCATTTCAAGAAAACTTAGCATTTTCATTGTAAATTACTAATTGTTTTATTCAGACGTGGATATAATAATACTGTCAGATCATGTTTTATGTTACCATTATGAGTTGTCGTTTTTCTTTGTATTATTAATTTCTTTACATTATCACTTTTTCCATTTTTTACAGCTGAATAAAATTTGTTCATAATTGATTTTTTCTTGTTGTGAAAAAAAAAACTTGAAGAAATGTGATTAAAAAAGTATGGAAATGTTTAACATGGAGATATCAGACTGATAATATTTCACAATAATCATTTCTCAATGCTTCTTTATCTTCTTTCCTTGATGATCTTATCGTTTTGTGTAGGTATTGTGATCTTATGTACAAACCTACTAGTGAGATAAAGAGGGAGAACTGAGTAAATAAACGTGACTCTTGCTCTCTTTTCTCATTTCTCTTTTCTACTTTTGTTGTCTGCCAGTTTTGACATTCGATTTATGTTATTTATCCCAGAATGAGTATTGCTTCACTTCTTACTACATTCGAAAATGTTTTGCCAGAAAGGGAATGTCGTCGAGAAGGTACAGTATCTATAGAAAGATCAAAGATCATAAAATATAATTAAGGTGGAAGTATTCCTTCATATGTAGTAGGGGCATTACTTCGTAATGGTCCTGGTGTATTTGAATATGGGGAGACTCAATTTAAGCATTGGTTTGATGGAGAAGCTTATGTTCAGAAATATTCATTCAAAGATGGAAAGGTAAACAATATAATCCATCCATCAATCAAAAATATGTATAAATGATCATAGCTTTTTAATATTTTTAAGAACATCATTTTTGTATTCATATCAGTCAGAAAAGAGAGTTCATGGTATTTTAAGAGACCATTTCATATCAGAAAATGTCACTTAAAGTCAGATAAAGAAAAGAAGTCAACGCATTTTTATAATGGGTTAAAGATCAAAGATCAAAAATTGAAGACTTGCAGATGTTCTATTCTGCTCGAATTCTCGAGACGGACACACGTTTGAAGAATAAAGAAGCAAATAGAATAGTAATTGGTTCATTTGGTACAAGAGTAATACCTGATCCATGTAAGACTCTATTTCAAAGGTAAACGATTCAATAAATATTCTATGTAAGATATCCTCCACCATAGGCTTTCTTCTCAAAAAAGAGAGATCGACCAATTTATCGTTTCTAATGGAAATATAAATAAGTTTTGTAATATTTTTTCAGATTTGCATGGTTCTTTCAACGAGATCCCATTAGTGACAATACAAGTGTTGCATTTCAAGTTAGATTTCAAATAATATCACTCTATGTAATATATTAAAGTTTCGAATTTTTTTCATTTGAGGAATTAGGAGATTCCATTTATGCATTGACAGAGACTCCTTTAATGGTTCCATTATCAACTGAAACTCTCGATGTTGGAACTACGGTAATTACAGTATATTGTAATCAATAATCGATTGATTATCAGATGGAGACATCATCATCTCTGATATGTACGCCACCTAGTTATTGTAGTCTGACCTAGCGTACAACCGTTGACCCGTTGAACCCCTTGATTGCCTACGCGTCGCGGTCACGCACCACTATATAAGAGCTGCGGTTTCCCTTCCCAGCCCCACTTCTATACTTTCTCTCGCCTTGCACTGTTGTGCTTATTCGTCTCTATAATAAAGTCTCTATCTACTACACGAGTTGTGCCTAAGGACATAACATTTTGGCGACCAGGATTGTTTGACGAGCTAACGCGTAAGTGAATTCTTATTATTTCTTGTTTCTTTTGTTGTTTCTTGTTGTTCACTTTCTCTGTATTTGGTAATACAGAGTTAGGCAGATCTGTATTTGGTAATACAGATAATACTATACTTTGGCAAGTATAGGCAGGCTTGTATTTGGTAATACAAGTAGGAAGGCAGACTTGTATTGGTAATACAAGTAGGACGTTTTCGTACTAGTACGCCGAAGGCTATCGCGAATTTTTTTTGAGTGAACTCAAATAATTCGTAGTAAGGATGGCTGGTGTGGAGAACCCTGAAGCACCTACGTTGGCAACAGTATTGGAGATGTTCTTGAAGATGCAGGAGCAACAGAATAAAAAGAACAATGAAATACTCGAGATGTTAGCGAGTAGAGAGACAGTAGTTGTTAATGGAGAGATTCAAAGTCAAGTTACTCATGGACCATCTATTGATGCGATGGAAGCTCGCATTGTGAATTTCGATTATGATGCTGAAGAATGTACATTCGAGAATTGGTATGAACAATATCGAGATTTCTTCGAGTATGATGCGAAACAATTGGATGATGGCAATAAGGTTCGAATACTATTGCGTCATCTGAGTGTGAAGTGCAATGCATTGTATCGTGATCACAAAGCACCCGATGATGTGATGAAAATATCGTTCGATGATACGATAAAGGCACTCAAGGCTCTGTTTGGCAAGAAGGAGTCAGATTTCGAACTTCGAATTCGATTCTTCAAACTGAGCATGGCTATGAATGGTAGTACAGATGTGATGGAATTCGCATCTGAAGTGAATCGTCTGTACCAGAAAGGCAATCTGAAGGATGTTAAGGAGGATCAAATGAAGATCACTATCTTCCTTGCTGGATTGGATTTGCCAAATCAGAAGACGATACGTACTCAACTATTGAATGCCGTCAGTCAGAAGACTGATATCACATTCAAGGAGCTTCTAGACAGATATTCGTCGATGAGAGCACTTGAACGTGAAGTCTCAGCGGTTCAGAAGAACGCTGCGAATATGGTCAGAGAACATGATGATGATAAGAGAAAGAATGGTAAGAAGCCAAAGACCGAGAGATCGAAGGCCAATGTGAAATGTACACATTGCAGCAAGAATGGTCATACCGATGAGAGATGCTGGTTGAAGCATCCTGAAATGAGGCCGAAGAAGAACTTCCGGAGGAATCATTCAGTACAAATGAAGGATTGTAATCAGATTGAAGGCAATCGTGTGTATGTGAATGTTTCCATGGATGGAAAACAGATGGAGTGTCAACTTGACACAGGATCTGATCTGACGCTCATTTCGGAGGTTGACTGGAAGGAGATGAAGAATCCTGAGTTGATTCAAGCTCCATGTACCGTATCATGTGCAAATGGACAAGGTATGAAGATCCTCGGCAAGTTTCGCAGTAAAATGGAATACTGTGGAATGAAGTGTGACGCATGGATCCACGTCACCCCAAGACCGATTCGACTAGTCGGCAATGATGTATTCTTCAAGCTAGACTTGAAGCGAGCATTCTCAGATGAGAATGATGAAACGGTGATTGCACACATCAAGTCAGGAGACTACGCAGCCTGGGTAAAGGATGTCTTCCCAGAAGTCTGTGAGCCTGGACTGGGCAAGTACAATAAGTCTGCAGCGAAATTGTACCTGAAACCGGGCGTGAAGCCGGTATTCCGTAACAAGCGGCCAGTGCCGTATGCCAGCCAGCAGGTGTGTGATAAGGAGATCGATCGATTATGTGATATGGGAGTGATTTCCAAGGTGGAACACTCGGAGTGGGCGGCTCCGTTCTTGCTAGTCGCAAAGAAGAATGGTGCAAAGAGATTGTGTGCCGATTTCAAGACAGGACTGAATGACTGTCTGGAAGATTGCACTCATCCGCTCAAGCTGCCGGAAGACATATTCGCCTCATTGAATGGTGGAACAGTTTTCTCCACGATCGATTTCTCAGATGCGTACCTCCAAGTTGAAGTAGACGAAGAAGCTAAGAAGCTCCTCGTAATCAATACGCATCGTGGACTGTATCAGTACCGTAGATTACCGTTCGGTGTTAAGCCTGCTCCAGGTATATTCCAGTCGATAATGGACCAGATGTTGACAGGAATGAGCAGGACAGTGGCATACTTGGATGATGTCATTGTAAGTGGAAGGACGAAGGAAGAGCACGACGAGAACCTGAAGAGAGTTCTCGAGAAGATTCGCGAGTCTGGATTCAGAATCCGACCAGAGAAATGTGCATTCGGACAGAATGAAGTCCACTTCCTTGGATTCATCGTGAATGAATCTGGACGTCACCCCGATTCCAAGAAGGTTCATGCACTCAAAGAGATGCAAGTTCCCAAGGATGTAGCTCAACTGAGATCATTTCTCGGTGGAGTCAACTACTATGGAGCTTTCGTGAAGAATATGTCGGAGCTGCGTACTCCGCTTGATCGATTGCTGAAGAAGGATGCCAAGTTTGAATGGACTCCTGTGTGTCAGAAGGCATTCGAGAATATCCGAAAGGCTATCAGTGCTGAGACTGTACTAGCACACTACGATCCTAACGAGGATATCGTTGTTGCTGCTGATGCAAGCCAGTATGGTATTGGAGCAGTGATAAGTCATCGATACAAGGATGGAACTGAAAGACCAGTGATGTATGCATCAAGGCGCCTCAACGGTGCTGAAGAGAAGTACGCACAGATCGAGAAGGAAGGTCTCGGTTTGACCTTCGCTCTGAAGAAATTCCACAAGTATGTATATGGAAGAAGATTTCTTCTTCAGACTGATCACAAGCCATTGCTCGCGATTTTCGGATCGAAGAATGGAATTCCTGTGCACTCTGCAAACAGATTGCTGAGATGGGCTATATTCATGTTGAACTACGATTTCAAGATCGAGTACGTGAATACGAAGGATTTCGGAAAGGCAGATATGCTTTCTCGATTGATGGCTTCATTCACAAGAGAAGATGAAGACATGGTTATTGCTCATGTTGCAATGGAGGAGGACATTGAAGAAGTCTTGCGTCAAGGAGTGAGGGCGATGCCCATAACTGTCACTGATATTCAATCATCTACATTGAATGATGAGATTCTTCTGAAGGTGAAGAAATATCTGGATGAAGGATGGCCTCCCAAGCCTCCGAAGGATCAGAATATTCTACCGTACTATCTGAAGAGAGAATCGATTTCTTCTGTGAATGGATGCTTGATGACGGCAGAACGAGTGATCATTCCTGCAAGATTAAGAGAAGCAGTCATGAAGGAACTGCATCGTGGCCATCCAGGCATGGTACGTATGAAAGCTCTTGCTCGTTCATATGTGTACTGGCCCGGTATCGATCAGAATATCGAAAGCCTAGTAAGATGTTGTGAAGGTTGTGCAATTGCTGCCAAGAATCCGTCCAAGGCTGAGCCAATCAAGTGGCCAGAGACGAGTAGACCAATGGAGCGAGTCCATATGGATTTCGCAGGTCCAATGAATGGTCGGTACTACTTGATCATCGTGGATGTTCATGGTAGATGGCCAGAGGTCGTAACAATGGAGAGGATTACGGCTAATGCAACCGTCAAAGCATTGAGAGACTTCGTATCAAGATACGGTAGTCCGGAGACAATAGTCTCTGATAACGGAACTCAGTTCAAATCTGAGAAGATGAGAGCATTCTGTATGGAGTATGGAATCAAGCACATGTTCTCGCCGCCATATCATCCACAGAGTAATGGACAGGCTGAACGCTTCGTGGATACGTTCAAGCGATCACTGTTGAAGATGAGAGGAGAAGGTCCTGAGGATGAGAATGTGCAGAAGTTCTTGATGATGTACAGATGCACTCCTAACAATCAACTGAAGATGTGTACTCCAGCGGAGATCTTCCTCGGAAGGAAGATGCGATTTCGTCTCACTCTCATGTCTCCCAGGGAGGGAGAGGAGAGAGTAGTGAATGAGAAGGTGACACGAGAGTTCACCGAAGGAGACACTGTGTATTATCGTGATCGGGATGGTCCTAATCACGAGAAATGGTCTGAAGCCGTAGTGCTCAGAAAGAAAGGAAATGTGATGTATGAAGTAAGGAGATTGGATGGTAGTCTTGTGACTGCGCATACGAACCAGTTGAGGAAGCGATGGACTGAGGATTGTGATCCTCTGAGTGTATTGTTGGAGAGCTTCAATGTTCCCGCCGACAACGTCGTCGAGTGCAACGTCCAGGTCGAGCCCGCCAAGTGCAACGTCCAGGTCGAGCCCGCCAAGTGCAACGTCACGCCGTCTGCCGCTGATGCTGTCGTTACTGATGTTGATGTCGATGCTGTCGTCGTACCCACAAACAATGTGGAGAACAACAAGAAGAGTAATCCTAAGGCAACCGTGGTTAGATCCGGTTCTACAAGGCCTTCCCGTAGTAGACAACCACCATCTCGTATGAATATTTCATCTACTAGTGGTCAATCCTATCGTTGATTCATACTTTCCTGATTATTGATTCTGTACCATATTATATGTACATATTTACTATTGTCAGATATGCCCGTAGTTCATATCTTGTTACGGAGGTGATATGTACGCCACCTAGTTATTGTAGTCTGACCTAGCGTACAACCGTTGACCCGTTGAACCCCTTGATTGCCTACGCGTCGCGGTCACGCACCACTATATAAGAGCTGCGGTTTCCCTTCCCAGCCCCACTTCTATACTTTCTCTCGCCTTGCACTGTTGTGCTTATTCGTCTCTATAATAAAGTCTCTATCTACTACACGAGTTGTGCCTAAGGACATAACAATCTCTATTCTCTATTCATACATCTACAGCTCATTGTCATTATGATAAAGAAGGAAATGTATATAATATTGGATCAAGATTTGGAAAACCAACACAATATATTATAGTGAAAATGTCACCAAAACAAGAGAAAGGTATAAATCAACATATAATCAAAATATTTCATTTCTTAATACTCCATTTTATTTATACTATACAATTATATCAATCGATAAATGAGATTGATTACAGTAACCCCTGGAGAGGTCACATTCAACGCAGAAATGATAGCCAGTGTTGATTCATCCCCTGAAGGTTATCGATTGATTAGGAATATATTATTGATTGATTTATATTATAGGACCAGCCTACTATCATTCATTTGGAATGAGTGAAAACTATTTTGTTCTTATTGAATCTCCATTAAGATTCAGTCTGTTGTATTTGACATTCGGGTGAGTTACGGTAGATCAATCGATTGAAACTAATCAATAATTCAGTCGATTACTCGGTAAGACATATAAAGATGCTATGGATTGGGTTGATGGAATGAATACAGTGATTATTGTAGTCGATAGAAGAACGAATAAAAAACATCCTGTTAAGGTATGTTAAAACGTTTTATTGAATGATAAAAGAGAAAAATGAATAATTAAAGATGATTTCTGATCCATTCTTCACATTCCATCATGCTAATACATTTGAAAGAGATGGATATCTCGTAGTTGATTATTCCAAGTATTCTATTCTCTCCCTTTTCCCTTGATTTTATTATTTTTCAGATACCGTAAAGTAGAGAAACTTGATACCCTTCTTCTAGAGAATATGCGCAAGCCTGAATTCTATAAGGAGAAGGTTTCATACATTTTTAGACTGTGATATTTGATCTTTGAACCATTTAGGATGAAGATTTTACTCCATATCTCCATCGAATGATCATTCCTCTCAATATTGATGAAGATGCAAAGACTGGAGATGATCTACTCAAGGTTTTCATCAATATTATTATCTAACTTCAATCAATATTCAGAATATTGATTGGAAAGGAGATTGTAAGGCTATTCTATGTGAAGATGGAAGTATTCATTTATCAGATGAACGATTGAGTCACATATGTATATTCTCTAGTCTAATCTTATCAATCAATCTATATTATCTCAGCTACTGAATTTCCTCGTTATAACTATGATGAATACAATACTAAATATTATCGTTACGTATATGGGTCATCTATCTTAAAAGGAGTGGAGGAATCGAAGAAAGGAGTAAGAAAATATATCATAATACGATATTTATCGAGCGATATTTCTCGTTCAGATTGTAAAAATCGATTGTGAAGATAAACAAACACTATTCTGGTCAGTCGATAATCTAAATCAGATTCCTGCAGAGCCCATATTTGTTGCTAATCCTGAAGGGAATGATGAAGATGACGGTAGATATTATGTCTAATGTTATTATTGATCGTTTATGTTTAAGGAGTTCTCACAGTCCCCGTAATGACAACTGATGGTAGCAATCCTTATGTGGCTGTATTGAATGCTAAAGACATGTCGGAGATATCGAGGTAATACATCTGACACAGCGAACCTTACCGTATTCTTCAGATTCATCGTACCTGTTGATCGTATTCCATTCGGTTTCCATACTCATTATACAGAAATGCATACGATTGTACCCAAGAAGACCATGAGAAACAACTAATTCATACATATTTTCGATCTGTAATTAATGTTTTAGAATCGTTGTATAGTATATTGTATATCCCACAGTGTTTTAAAAGTTCTGTTAGCGACAAGTACACCACACACCAAGCGCACTACACGCACCACCTCACCGCACACAATGTGTCAAATGCACCCTAATTTTTCTTTTTTTTTCTTCAAATAAAGCAGCACTACCAGTACATTATTTTTCGCTGGAAATGCATCTATTTGCAAGCCGAAATCAAATTAATTGTTTATACACAAGTTTCATTTACAATTATGGGGATAATGAAATTGCATAATAATCAAGTGTTTATTATTGCTATTTAAAAACAGGCGTGGGTTTACACACCAGGGAAAGTGAAAGTTTCACTCTAAATGGGCAGTGAAACATGGTATCAATTGATTATTTTAGGGGGGGGGGGTTAGAAATCATTTCTAAATTTTCAGTAAAACCCACGTATGTTTGAAGAAAGCAAAAAAACAGGACAAGGGAACTTCATAAAAGAGAGAAAATGGGGAAGAGAGAAGAGAAAATGGGAAAGAGAGAAAGAAGTTGACCTAGAGGGAGGAAGGATAATATATTTATAGGGGAAAAAAACAAAACGATAAGGTGATAGAAAAAGAAGGGGGAATATACCTATCAACACCGTAATGAGAAATAACATGGAAAGTGCAATTGCTCTGGTATTTTTTTCCTATCAGGCCACCGGCAAGGTTCCTGGTAGGAAATTTACCGGGTTTCAGGTAGGAAACGCTGCAGGGTTCCCGGTAGCCTATCAGGAATTTGCACCACTCACTTCTCAAGGAGTTATTTGTTTCTTACAAGACTAATGAATTAACAACGAACAAAAATGGCAATATGTACAAGGTACAACGAGGAACGACCAGACAATAAAAATATGCACACATTAACGAAAAAAATCAATATGAAGTGGGAAAATTTGAGAACAATTACAGCGGGGACTTCGGGTCCATTCCAGTGGACGAATCAAATATAATTTCTTCAATGTGTATGTCAAAGAGCTTCTGCGTGTGTGTCGTCTGTAGATCCATTGGGAATGGGAGAAGAGAATGTGGTGGACGACTGATCACTGGAAAGAAAATGATGTTCAAATGATGTAGCGATATCTACAGTGTTCTCAGTTATTCCTACACTATCCCGAGATCTATTTAAAGTTAAATTTCCCGCGCTTCGTTTATTCTTTATTCCGATTGAAATCATCAGTAATCTTAATTATTCATAAGTAGAAACTGTAACAGTAGTCCCACTAGAACTCAGATCTACAGTAATCTCACTAGAGCTCAATCATCATACAGTAATCTTCACTACTGTTAAAACCTACAGTAATGCCATCTAGAGTTAGACCTACAGTAATCTAAACTACATCTAAGAGCTACAGTAATCCCATTACAGCTCAGACTTACAGTATTCCCCCATTAGAGCTCAGACCTACAGTATTATGAACTAGAGCTGAGACCTATGATAATCACTACCAGAGCTCAGACCTATGGTAATTACTACTAAAGCTCATAACTACAGTAACCCCTACAGTAATGCCGACTAGAGCTCAGAGCTACAGTAATCCCCACTGGAGCTCATACCAACAGCACTCCCATTACAGCTCTGACCTACAGTAATCCCATTAGACCTTAGACCTACAGTAATCTCTACTACAGCCCAGAGCTACAGTAATCCCCATTGGAGCTCATACCAACAGCACTCAAATTACAGCTCTGACCTACAGTAATCCCATTAGACCTTAGACCTACAGTAATCTCTACTACAGCCCAGAGCTACAGTAATCCCCACTGAAGCTCATACCAAAAGTATCCTCAGTAATTTCTACAGTATCCCGAGGTCTATTTAAATATAACTTGCTCGTGCTTCGTTTTTTTATTCCGATCGAAATTTACAGTAATCTTAATTATTCCTAGTAGAGCTCTAGTGGATAATACTGTAGGTCTGAGCTCTAACTGCAACAGTAGCCCACTATAACTCAGGCCTACAGTAATCCCATTACATCTTAGACCTACAGTAATCTCTACTACAGCCCAGAGCTACAGTAATCCCCACTGAAGTTCATACCAACAGTATCCTCAGTAATTTCTACAGCATCCCGAGGTCCATTTAAATATAACTTTATCGCGCTTCATTTTTTCTCTGTTCCGATCGAAATTTACACTAATCTTAATTATTCCTAGTAGAGCTCTAGTGGAGAATACTGTAGGTCTGAGCTGTAACTGTAACAGTAGCCCACTATAACTCAGACCTACGGTAATCCCACTAGAGCTCAGTCATCATACAGTAATCTCTACTACAGCCCAGAGCTACAGTAATCCCCACTGGAGCTCATACCAACAGCACTCCCATTACAACTCTGACCTACAGTAATCCCATTAGACCTTAGACCTACAGTAATCTCTACTACAGTTCAGAGCTACAGCAATCCCCACTGAAGCTCGTACCAAAAGTATCCTCAGTAATTGCTACAGTATCCTGAGGTCTACTTAAATATAACTTGGTCTTGCTTCGTTTTTTTATTCCGATCGAAATTTACAGTGATCTTAATTATTCCTAGTAGAGCTCTAGTGGAGAATACTGTAGGTCTGAGCTCTAATTGCAACATTAGCCCACTATAACTCAGACCTACGGTAATCCCACTAGAGCTCAGTCATCATACAGTAATCTCTACTACAGCCCAGAGCTACAGTAATCCCCATTGGAGCTCATACCAACAGCACTCCCATTACAGCTCTGACCTACAGTAATCCCATTAGACCTTAGACCTACACTAATCTCTACTACAGCCCAGAGCTATAGTAATCCCCACTGGAGCTCATACGAACAGCACTCCCATTACAACTCTGACCTACAGTAATCCCATTAGACCTTAGACCTACAGTAATCTCTACTACAGTTCAGAGCTACAGCAATCCCCACTGAAGCTCGTACCAAAAGTATCCTCAGTAATTTCTACAGTATCCCGAGGTCTATTTAAATATAACTTGCTCGTGCTTCGTTTTTTTATTCCGATCGAAATTTACAGTAATCTTAATTATTCCTAGTAGAGCTCTAGTGGATAATACTGTAGGTCTGAGCTCTAACTGCAACAGTAGCCCACTATAACTCAGGCCTACAGTAATCCCATTACATCTTAGACCTACAGTAATCTCTACTACAGCCCAGAGCTACAGTAATCCCCACTGAAGTTCATACCAACAGTATCCTCAGTAATTTCTACAGCATCCCGAGGTCCATTTAAATATAACTTTATCGCGCTTCATTTTTTTATTCCGATCGAAATTTACAGTGATCTTAATTATTCCTAGTAGAGCTCTAGTGGAGAATACTGTAGGTCTGAGCTCTAATTGCAACAGTAGCCCACTATAACTCAGACCTACGGTAATCCCACTAGAGCTCAGTCATCATACAGTAATCTCTACTACAGCCCAGAGCTACAGTAATCCCCATTGGAGCTCATACCAACAGCACTCCCATTACAGCTCTGACCTACAGTAATCCCATTAGACCTTAGACCTACACTAATCTCTACTACAGCCCAGAGCTATAGTAATCCCCACTGGAGCTCATACGAACAGCACTCCCATTACAACTCTGACCTACAGTAATCCCATTAGACCTTAGACCTACAGTAATCTCTACTACAGTTCAGAGCTACAGCAATCCCCACTGAAGCTCGTACCAAAAGTATCCTCAGTAATTTCTACAGTATCCCGAGGTCTACTTAAATATAACTTGGTCTTGCTTCGTTTTTTTATTCCGATCGAAATTTACAGTGATCTTAATTATTCCTAGTAGAGCTCTAGTGGAGAATACTGTAGGTCTGAGCTCTAACTGCAACAGTAGCCCACTATAACTCAGGCCTACAGTAATCCCATTACATCTTAGACCTACAGTAATCTCTACTACAGCCCAGAGCTACAGTAATCCCCACTGAAGTTCATACCAACAGTATCCTCAGTAATTTCTACAGCATCCCGAGGTCCATTTAAATATAACTTTATCGCGCTTCATTTTTTCTCTGTTCCGATCGAAATTTACACTAATCTTAATTATTCCTAGTAGAGCTCTAGTGGAGAATACTGTAGGTCTGAGCTGTAACTGTAACAGTAGCCCACTATAACTCAGACCTACGGTAATCCCACTAGAGCTCAGTCATCATACAGTAATCTCTACTACAGCCCAGAGCTACAGTAATCCCCACTGGAGCTCATACCAACAGCACTCCCATTACAGCTCCTACCTACAGTAATCCCATTAGACCTTAGACCTACAGTAATCTCTACTACAGCCCAGAGCCTACAGTAATCCCCACTGGAGCTCATACGAACAGCACTCCCATTACAACTCTGACCTACAGTAATCCCATTAGACCTTAGACCTACAGTAATCTCTACTACAGTTCAGAGCTACAGCAATCCCCACTGAAGCTCGTACCAAAAGTATCCTCAGTAATTTCTACAGTATCCCGAGGTCTACTTAAATATAACTTGGTCTTGCTTCGTTTTTTTATTCCGATCGAAATTTACAGTGATCTTAATTATTCCTAGTAGAGCTCTAGTGGAGAATACTGTAGGTCTGAGCTCTAATTGCAACAGTAGCCCACTATAACTCAGACCTACGGTAATCCCACTAGAGCTCAGTCATCATACAGTAATCTCTACTACAGCCCAGAGCTACAGTAATCCCCACTGGAGCTCATACCAACAGCACTCCCATTACAGCTCCTACCTACAGTAATCCCATTAGACCTTAGACCTACACTAATCTCTACTACAGCCCAGAGCTATAGTAATCCCCACTGGAGCTCATACGAACAGCACTCCCATTACAACTCTGGCCTACAGTAATCCCATTAGACCTTAGACCTACAGTAATCTCTACTACAGTTCAGAGCTACAGCAATCCCCACTGAAGCTCGTACCAAAAGTATCCTCAGTAATTTCTACAGTATCCCGAGGTCTACTTAAATATAACTTGGTCTTGCTTCGTTTTTTTATTCCGATCGAAATTTACAGTGATCTTAATTATTCCTAGTAGAGCTCTAGTGGAGAATACTGTAGGTCTGAGCTCTAATTGCAACAGTAGCCCACTATAACTCAGACCTACGGTAATCCCACTAGAGCTCAGTCATCATACAGTAATCTCTACTACAGCCCAGAGCTACAGTAATCCCCATTGGAGCTCATACCAACAGCACTCCCATTACAGCTCTGACCTACAGTAATCCCATTAGACCTTAGACCTACACTAATCTCTACTACAGCCCAGAGCTATAGTAATCCCCACTGGAGCTCATACGAACAGCACTCCCATTACAACTCTGACCTACAGTAATCCCATTAGACCTTAGACCTACAGTAATCTCTACTACAGTTCAGAGCTACAGCAATCCCCACTGAAGCTCGTACCAAAAGTATCCTCAGTAATTTCTACAGTATCCCGAGGTCTACTTAAATATAACTTGGTCTTGCTTCGTTTTTTTATTCCGATCGAAATTTACAGTGATCTTAATTATTCCTAGTAGAGCTCTAGTGGAGAATACTGTAGGTCTGAGCTCTAATTGCAACATTAGCCCACTATAACTCAGACCTACGGTAATCCCACTAGAGCTCAGTCATCATACAGTAATCTCTACTACAGCCCAGAGCTACAGTAATCCCCATTGGAGCTCATACCAACAGCACTCCCATTACAGCTCCTACCTACAGTAATCCCATTAGACCTTAGACCTACACTAATCTCTACTACAGCCCAGAGCTATAGTAATCCCCACTGGAGCTCATACGAACAGCACTCCCATTACAACTCTGGCCTACAGTAATCCCATTAGACCTTAGACCTACAGTAATCTCTACTACAGTTCAGAGCTACAGTAATCCCCACTGAAGCTCGTACCAAAAGTATCCTCAGTAATTTCTACAGTATCCCGAGGTCTACTTAAATATAACTTGGTCTTGCTTCGTTTTTTTATTCCGATCGAAATTTACAGTGATCTTAATTATTCCTAGTAGAGCTCTAGTGGAGAATACTGTAGGTCTGAGCTCTAATTGCAACAGTAGCCCACTATAACTCAGACCTACGGTAATCCCACTAGAGCTCAGTCATCATACAGTAATCTCTACTACAGCCCAGAGCTACAGTAATCCCCATTGGAGCTCATACCAACAGCACTCCCATTACAGCTCTGACCTACAGTAATCCCATTAGACCTTAGACCTACACTAATCTCTACTACAGCCCAGAGCTATAGTAATCCCCACTGGAGCTCATACGAACAGCACTCCCATTACAACTCTGACCTACAGTAATCCCATTAGACCTTAGACCTACAGTAATCTCTACTACAGTTCAGAGCTACAGCAATCCCCACTGAAGCTCGTACCAAAAGTATCCTCAGTAATTTCTACAGTATCCCGAGGTCTACTTAAATATAACTTGGTCTTGCTTCGTTTTTTTATTCCGATCGAAATTTACAGTGATCTTAATTATTCCTAGTAGAGCTCTAGTGGAGAATACTGTAGGTCTGAGCTCTAATTGCAACATTAGCCCACTATAACTCAGACCTACGGTAATCCCACTAGAGCTCAGTCATCATACAGTAATCTCTACTACAGCCCAGAGCTACAGTAATCCCCATTGGAGCTCATACCAACAGCACTCCCATTACAGCTCTGACCTACAGTAATCCCATTAGACCTTAGACCTACACTAATCTCTACTACAGCCCAGAGCTATAGTAATCCCCACTGGAGCTCATACGAACAGCACTCCCATTACAACTCTGGCCTACAGTAATCCCATTAGACCTTAGACCTACAGTAATCTCTACTACAGTTCAGAGCTACAGCAATCCCCACTGAAGCTCGTACCAAAAGTATCCTCAGTAATTTCTACAGTATCCCGAGGTCTACTTAAATATAACTTGGTCTTGCTTCGTTTTTTTATTCCGATCGAAATTTACAGTGATCTTAATTATTCCTAGTAGAGCTCTAGTGGAGAATACTGTAGGTCTGAGCTCTAATTGCAACAGTAGCCCACTATAACTCAGACCTACGGTAATCCCACTAGAGCTCAGTCATCATACAGTAATCTCTACTACAGCCCAGAGCTACAGTAATCCCCATTGGAGCTCATACCAACAGCACTCCCATTACAGCTCTGACCTACAGTAATCCCATTAGACCTTAGACCTACACTAATCTCTACTACAGCCCAGAGCTATAGTAATCCCCACTGGAGCTCATACGAACAGCACTCCCATTACAACTCTGACCTACAGTAATCCCATTAGACCTTAGACCTACAGTAATCTCTACTACAGTTCAGAGCTACAGCAATCCCCACTGAAGCTCGTACCAAAAGTATCCTCAGTAATTTCTACAGTATCCCGAGGTCTACTTAAATATAACTTGGTCTTGCTTCGTTTTTTTATTCCGATCGAAATTTACAGTGATCTTAATTATTCCTAGTAGAGCTCTAGTGGAGAATACTGTAGGTCTGAGCTCTAATTGCAACAGTAGCCCACTATAACTCAGACCTACGGTAATCCCACTAGAGCTCAGTCATCATACAGTAATCTCTACTACAGCCCAGAGCTACAGTAATCCCCATTGGAGCTCATACCAACAGCACTCCCATTACAGCTCTGACCTACAGTAATCCCATTAGACCTTAGACCTACACTAATCTCTACTACAGCCCAGAGCTATAGTAATCCCCACTGGAGCTCATACGAACAGCACTCCCATTACAACTCTGACCTACAGTAATCCCATTAGACCTTAGACCTACAGTAATCTCTACTACAGTTCAGAGCTACAGCAATCCCCACTGAAGCTCGTACCAAAAGTATCCTCAGTAATTTCTACAGTATCCCGAGGCCTACTTAAATATAACTTGGTCTTGCTTCGTTTTTTTATTCCGATCGAAATTTACAGTGATCTTAATTATTCCTAGTAGAGCTCTAGTGGAAAATACTGTAGGTCTGAGCTCTAACTGCAACAGTAGCCCACTATAACTCAGGCCTACAGTAATCCCATTAGATCTTAGACCTACAGTACTCTCCACTACAGCTCAGAGCTACAATATTCCCATTAGACCTTAGACCTGCAATACTTCCATCGCAACTCGGTAACCCCCACTGAAGTTTATACCAACAGTATCCTCAGTAATTTCTACAGTATCCCGAGGTCTACTTAGATATAACTTTATCGCGCTTCATTTTTTTTATTCCGATCGAAATTTACAGTGATCTTAATTATTCCTGAGCTACAATATTCCCATTAGACCTTACACCAATATTTTATTATAGCAAAACTAGGGTCTATTGCTCTTTGTTCATGAAAAAGCGATACCTTCATTCGCTGTGCGAGATTATCCTGTAGCTGGGCGGTCGGTGCACCAATCGACATTTGCGAGCACGCCGCAACTGAAGAATTACGGTGTCGGCTTCAGTCTGAAATTCGTTGGAAATCAATCAATAAAGATCATAACGATTTTTTTTGTAATCCCAACTAGAGCTCACATCTACAGTAACATATTCGCTAAATCGCTAGCCACAATGCGCCCACGTCACAGGCATGATGGAGGGAAATGCTGTGTGTGAAAAAAGGGGAAGAGGTAAGGCAAGGCTGGGCGCTTGGCAATCCTTAAGTTCTTTGTTGCAGATTTTACTGGAATTCCCAATTTTTTCGTGGCATGGCTATGCACAATACCAAGAAAGAAGTCAAGGCTGTGCGCAAAAAAAATCGTTTTCATGCGCACACCACATATGATTCCAACAGTATTCGTAGGATGATTCATCTTTATCCTTTATTTTATTTTTCCTTCATTTTTACTTTGTTCCGATAGAAAACAACAGTAATCTCAATCATTCCACCAGTATCCTGAGATCGGTTCAAATTTAAGGTTTAGCTTTTCTTGGCTTCAATCGAAATCTACAGTACTCTCAAATATTCCTATTATACGTGGGCAACCTTTGATGCAAGAAAAAAATGGATGGGTCTGGACAATGCCGCCCACTACAGTACAGTACAGTAATTTCCATTAGAGCTTAGACCTATGGTAATCGCCACTGCTAATTAAACAGCGATATGCAAGCAACGTGGTTAATGGCTTAAGAGACCGGCTCGGTAAGACTCGAGCATTTTGACCCCCTGCCGGACATTCGCCAAGACTTTCGATCTGGCCCTCAATACTTTCATCATAGACACATACCAGGGGGAGACCGATGAAAGTTATAGTGAAAATGCCCTTAGGCTCAAACCCGGCTCACATATGTCGCATAAAATAAAAAAATTGAAAAATTCATAACTTTTCAATCTTGATAGCTAGGACTTTAATTTCTTTTTACTGGTGAATATCATGCCATGCACTCTTATAAACACAGCCGAGCAATAATTTCATATCGTTCTGAATATGTTTTTTCGTGTCTGATTTTCGGATTTTTCGTCTACTATCCTCGTTGAACAGATACTGCAGGCAATGACATACTACATATTGTAGCCCTGACAATTCTGTATATAGCGGTCACATTCCCTTGACAATCCAAGTTTTCAGAGTCATCGATAATTGCAACCGAATGTGAGATATGTGAAAATTGCAAAAATCGAAAATTAAATTTCTCGAAATTCGCAGTAGTAAGAGTTAGCTTTATAATGTCATTTTACTCGTAGCTATGCGCATACACAGAAAAAATATACAAATAGATTCAGACTACATTTTTTAAAAATTGAGAAAAATAATTATTTTATTTTTATTTTTTCAAACTGCACATTGAGTCGACAGTCAAGTCAAGTTGATTCATAGGGCGGATGGTGGCTGATGCATGTCCGTTTGCGAAAACAACTGGCACGTGAAGAATCGTCGTTTCGCAGATCTAGAATTTATTTTTTAAATCATCAAACTTGAAAATTTATATGTTTCTTTCATATAAATCGGTTGGAAGGTGGCGTACAGCAACCAAAGCTGTACCATTGTTATCAGTAGGAGTGTACTGTACTGCACTACCGTAACCGTCAGGAATCACGAACTAACTTTTTTTTCAGTCGACGCATGATTCACATCCATGACCCCGGGTTCATGGTTGAGAATGGTTGAGGTCGAAAAATTCATGATGATCCCAGACTAAATACTATGTGGCATTATATCAACAGTGAGCCAACTTTTATTTTTATGGATACCATAACTCGAATTACCGTAATAGTAATGCACGCACCTAAAATTTTCGAGAATTTCACCACATTATTATTGGATACGGTAGATAGATTACGGTAATTCGAGTTATGGTATCCATAAAAATAAAAGTTGGCCCACTGTTGATATAATGCCAAATAGTATTTGGTCTGGGATCATCATGAATTTTTCGACCTCAGCCATTCTCAACCATGAACCCGGGGTCATGGATGTGAATCATGCGTCGACTGAAAAAAAAGTTAGTTCGTGATTCCTGACGGTTACGGTAGTGCAGTACAGTACACTCCTACTGATAACAATGGTACAGCTTTGGTTGCTGTACGCCACCTTCCAACCGATTTATATGAAAGAAACATATAAATTTTCAAGTTTGATGATTTAAAAAATAAATTCTAGATCTGCGAAACGACGATTCTTCACGTGCCAGTTGTTTTCGCAAACGGACATGCATCAGCCACCATCCGCCCTATGAATCAACTTGACTTGACTGTCGACTCAATGTGCAGTTTGAAAAAATAAAAATAAAATAATTATTTTTCTCAATTTTTAAAAAATGTAGTCTGAGTCTATTTGTATATTTTTTCTGTGTAAGCGCATAGCTTCGAGTAAAATGACATTATAAAGCTAACTCTTACTCCTACGAATTTCAAGAAATTTAATTTTCGATTTTTGCAATTTTCACATATCTCACTCACATTCGGTTGCAATTATCGATGACTCTGAAAACTTGGATTGTCAAGGGAATGTGACCACTATATACAGAATTGTCAGGGCTACAATATAGGGTGATGTAAACAATAAATTGTGGCAAACTTGTGCTTTTTGCAAGTGCGTGACAAGGATTGACAACTTTATCGCACCCAATTGCAGTCAGACATCAAATTTAATACAGATTGTTGTCAATGTGTCTTGTGGTTGCAATTAATGAATGAACTGTTGACAGACAAGAAAAATGAGGATGATACAAGTCATGACCAGAGAAATGTGCTTCTTTCTAGTCAGACAACAAAAAATCTTCTTTTTGATGTCAATCGATTCTTGCCTTCTCATTGACATCAAAACGAATATTTTTTGTTGTCTGAATAGAAAGAAGCACATTTCTCTAGTCATTCCATATATAATGAGACGATAGTTCATTAGTCAGAGCGGCGCACCTCAGACAGGTTTGGTGACGCGGCGGAGAGTGTAGCAGAGAGAATCATTTGATGCCATCTCGCACGCACACCCTCTCTAATGCAGCCCACCAAACCCGCCTGGCATCCGCCTCGCCCTCTTTATAAGTTGGAAAACGTGATTAGCCATTCATTGTTGCCGCGCTATTAAAGAGGCTGAACTAATGTTTTCTGACATGTATCATCCTCAGTTTTCTTGTCTGTCTACAAAATAGCCACTATCTGTTGCCACATTTATTTATTTCATACATTGACTACAATCGTTCTACTTTTTGAAGTCTGACAACAAATTTCTCCGATAAAGTTGTCAATCGTTTGCCGTTGTCACACACCTGCAAAAAGCACAAGTTTGCCAAAATTTATTGTTTACATCGCCCTATATGTACTATGTCATTGCCTGCAGTATCTGTTCAACGAGGATAGAAGACGAAAAATCCGAAAATCAGACACGAAAAAACATATTCAGAACGATATGAAATTACTGCTCGGCTGTGTTTATAAGAGTGCATGACATGATATTCACCAGTAAAAAGAAATTAAAGTCCTAGCTATCAAGATTGAAAAGTTATGAATTTTTCAATTTTTTATTTTATGCGACATATGTGAGCCGGGTTTGAGCCTAAGGGCATTTTCATTATAACTTTCATCGGTCTCCCCCTGTTATGTGTCTATGATGAATGTATTGAGGGCCAGATCGAAAGTATTGGCGAATGTCCGGACCATGCTCGAGTCTTACCGAGCCGGTCTCTTAAAACGTTCATCGATAATTGTTAATTCGTCACAAAAAATGGACTAATAGAAACAGTCTACCTGAGAATAAACCTATTTTTACGATCGCACCTCGCATATCAAGAATGGTGAAATCATTTCATCATCATAAGTAATAATCAATAACATAAAAATGTTCTCCAATAGCCACACTACAAAATCGCTCACCTGAGCTACCAGCTTCAGTCTGCTTATGTTGTACATCATCGTTCATCATATCGAAGAAGTCATTGCCCGGATCTATTAGAGATGCATTAGACAATCAATACTACATGAGTATCGTACGCCAATGACAAATTATACAATTTACCATATTGATTCACCACATAACGCACAAAACTGTGATATTTCAAAACTTAAACTGCATTTATCTTTTCACTTGAAGCACACTTGTAAGTCTACTTAAAGTGATGTGTGCACAATAATGCATTTCATCAAATGTTCTTTCACTTGAAGTAGACTTAAGGTAAACATCAAGTCAGTGATTTTAATAAGACTTTGTATTCTTTATTTTACATGGGCGGCATTGCCGCTAGCGGCAAGACCCACCCGATTTTCCCCAAAATCGCTCAAAAAGTGATCCGCGAAGTGAAATTATTAAATTTACATGCCCCATATTTTCCTCCGACCCACCGATTTTACTTTCCAGCGCCGCCCATGTGTGATACAAAAGAACGTTCAATAATAATGATAACGCAATAGTAAATAAAAAAAATAAATAAATAATACCTTGTGAGTTAACACTCATATTAAGTAGAATATCAGGATCAATTCCTTCTATTTCTCCTATAGTTGATGAAACCATCGGTGCAGTATTCTCTCTCATATCTTTATCGATTAGATTCAGCACGTTCTGTAATCAATCGATGATTAGGATCATTTCATTCTACTGGAATATCATTATTCAGATCAAGTTAAGCATATCCCCATCCCATCCCAGCCTTCCCATCGGGGTCTTGCGCATAGCCTTGTCTCGCAAAAACTGGAACATTTTCTGCCAAAAATAGCAATGAGCAAAGCATTGCCTTCAATTTCCCCAAGTTGCGCACAGCCTCCCCCCCCGTGCATAGGTGGGCGCATGAAAACGAATATTTTTTGCGCACAGCCTTGCTTTTCCATCGCGGCCTTGCGCATAGCCTAGCTTCGAAAAAATCGGAAAATTTTGTGTTGAATTAGCCACAAAACAAATTTCACATAGTCATGCGCACAGCCTTGCCTCCCGATTACCCGATTTGCGCACAGCCTTTCCCCCAGCGTGCCCACCTATGCCCCCGTGCCAAACTCTGCGATAGTGAATTGTGTAAGGGGTGAAAACTGCGCAGCATTCTAGCCGGGAGGACACGCGGGAACTGAATCTGAAACATCCACAGGATACTCGAGGGACCCCCTCTCTAGTCTAGTGTATATAGGATGGATGAAGGCAATAACAACAGTGCAAGAGGGGCGCTACAGGCTCTTTCACGCTCAACATCTTCGGATGAAGCAGACTAAAACAGGGTTATAATCCACAGCGTTCTCATGACTATCAAAGCAAGAACGACCGCTCAACATACAAACTCTCTCGAATACAATGGTCTCTCCTTTGTCTTGCTTTGGAAGAAAAATAGCTTGGACCAGAATACTGTGAATCATATAACTCACATAGCTTACGAAACAATGTTTACTTAAATCTGACCGATCGCATTTGTTCTGACAAATAAAACTGGGTAACGCTAAGATACGGTAGTTCACACACATGTTCCTTATCCTTGTTGTACGTTGGGTGGTGTTATCGTAATCGGTGGTGTGCTATGCTATGTTACAGTAATCGATAACATGACGAATGTCACCAAAGTTAACTTATGTTACCCTCACGTAACTTATTTTACGTTAACATGACTTAATTTAACTTTGCTTAATTAACAGTACTTAACTTATTCCTTATGACTAGACCTAAGCCTTAACTTATAACTTAGCAATGACGACTAGACTTATGAGGACATATGAGCTAACTTGGTAAAGACCGCAACCGAGTAAGCGCTATTCAAAGTTCAACTCTCCTCCAAACCTGTCTGGGGTATGCCGAGCAGTTCAATGGCACTATATATACCCCTTCTATTGTGTACAGGGTGACCAGAAAATACGTGTGCACGATAAAAACGGAATATCTTTCCAGGAAAACAACGAAATTGTATAAAAAATATATTAGAGCATATTCAAACTAGTTGGAACAACAATACATACTCAAATTTCAATCCTTCCTCCCCGCTCCTTGATAACCTCCTTTAGTCTCTTGGGATAAGCAGCGATCACAGCACGCAGGTAGTTGATGTCGATTTTCTCCCATTCCTTGATCAGGGATGCCTTCAGTGAGGCCAGGTTGGGGTGGGGCTTAGAACAGGCTTTGGCCTCAAGAACTGACCACAGGTAATAGTCCATTGGGTTAAGGTCGAGTGAGGAGGCTGGCCATTCATCGCCCGCGATGAAGGAGGGGAGATGGGTTTTGCACCAGGCCTGCACTGTCTTTGCTTTGTGGGCAGGGGCTCCATCTTGCTGGAACGTCCAGGAGGTAGTTTGAAAGTGCGAACGGGTCCAGGGGATAAGATTCTTCTAGAGGATCTCTTCCTTGTAATAGGTCTGGTTGATTTTGACCCCGGACGAAAACGAGAGGAATCTTGCCAGTCGCGCACACACCGGCTCATACCATCAACTGGGCAGGGTGGGAAGCCTTGTTCACGACTCCCACCTTGCTCTTAGCATCCACGGGACTCACAGCAAGCACACGGTTGCTCTGGGCATTGTGGCCAGCCTCCACCGTGAAGAGCTTCTCGTCGGTGAAGAACGTGGTCATGTGCTCCAAGGTGCGCGTGCTTGCGAGGAGGGCGCGGCACTTCTTCAGACGTTGCTCCTTGTTCCTCTCACTTAGGATCGCAGCCTTCGTAATACGATATGGTGTGATTCCCAACTTCGTCTTGACAATGATCCTCATCAATTATCTCGAAACGTGCATCTCCTTCGCCATCTTTCGCATCGAACGGTGAGGATCGCGGGTGATTCGCATCTTGACTGCTTTCATCTTCTCCGGAGTGACAATCCAAGCCTTTCTTCCTCTCCCAGGCGGTCCAGTATATCTCCTGTCTGATGGTGTCGGCGAATGGTGTTGTATACTGTGTTCCGATGGATTCCAAGCGATAGAGCGATGGCTGCGGCAGACTGTCCCAGTGCATGCATAGTTATGATTGAAGAGCGTTGGGAAATGGGCTTTGCCATTTACCTGAAAATGAACCGATTCGAACGAAAATTTGAACATAGGTAAACGAAACATCAATAAACAAAATGACGAACGGGCGAAACACCAAAACGGCGCCTGCGCCCGGTGCGCCATGCACAACAAGTGCACACGTATTTTCTGGTCACCCTGTATTTCACGTGAACAAACATCTAGATATCGATTTCCCATCGCCAATAGAAGGAGAGTAAAAAGAGGGAGGTGTGAAAAATAGACGAGAAATAGAATAATACAATAGCAGACACTGCAGCAAGAATTCTCTCGCCGGTTGTCGGCTCAGAAATTTTGCCGGTGAATCTATCCTATGAGATGACCAGTTACCATGTCTGAATGCACTATGAATATAAAAGTTAAATCTTCCATGCATCATACAATCTAGAGCATCTCCATTTTCCAGTGTTGTTCAGGTTTAGTGATTGGTTCAGACTCCTCTCTCATTCTAATAAAATGGGATGTACAGTGTCATGATCCAACCATAGGTCAAATAACTACAGTCGCGCCGGAAAGTCAGTGCCAACTTTTTGTTTTTGCTATATTTTGTGAACCAAGCGTGCTATCGGGCCGCTCTCGCGAGTTCTTGTGCAAAATTTATCGAGGAATCCGGCCCTTATATTGAGAACTCATGAAAAATTTTCATTATTGCGTAATGATGACGCAATCGAAGTGCACTTTTTTGAAAAATCATAACTCAGATGAAAATTTTTTCCAGCCTACCGTTCTTCTATAAGTTTGAGATCTTCGTGTCGGCTACTCAGAAAACTTTTTTTTAGGTTGCTGCGATTTTTTTCAACCGCAACGGCCTTGCTGCAAGATTTCGGCTGCAAACTCATATCTCACAAGGGAAGTCAGCGGAGTCAGTCCGGGCGTTCGGGATGAGGCATACACCATTCGATAGGTCTCCAAAAAATAAGAACTTTTTCTATTAACCATTTTTCCTGAGGACTCCTAGGCGCCGAGATATTTGCATATTCCCCTCTCGCTTTCTCCCGTGTTGAAAGAACAACCAGTCTCGCTTCGAAGAGAGGAAGTGTTGACCGAGTGGTTCCAAGTGGCCTTGTCTCAAAATATTTTGCTCGTATTCCACTAACGGTGGTGGCATTGGAAAAAAGTGATGGAAACGTGAGGTTCTTACTCACTCGGCCATCACTTACTCTCTTCGAAGAGCCAAGAGACTGGTTGTTCGTTCAACAGAAAGCGAGAGGGGAATATGCAAATATCTCAGCGCCCAGGAGTCCTCAGGAAAAATGGTTAATAGAAAAAGTTCTTCTTTTTTGGAGACCTATCGAATGGTGTATGTCTCATCCCGAACGCCCGGACTGACTCCGCTGACTTCCCTTGTCAGCTCCAAGACATGCTAGAGACTCATTCTTGGGATCAAAATGATCCTTATGATGTCCCAAATATACCCTGTAAGTTTGGGTCTTGATCGGACCACAATTGCCTTCAGTACACCAAAAAGTCATTTTTTCCGATGACCTCACTTTGAGGGCCTACAAGTATGAGAGTGATTTTTCTAAAAATGTGGTTCTTGTGCTAAAATATGCCAAATCCATCCCAGAAGTCATCCTCTCACTTTGGTGAAAACAGCTTGCTTCCCTTCTTCACGACAAACGACAAGCGAGCTTGCTCTCATTTCGGAGACGCATCTCCAGCCCCTTCCCTCCCTCCCCTTCTCTCTCGCTTGTAAGGGGAGGGGCGCGCGCACGCGCAGTGAGTGCGTGCGGGAAAGACTGATGTGACACCGAGGGGTTGCAACATGGGTTCTCCCAAACTTGTAGACTTATTCTATGATGGATTTGGCACATTATAGCATAAGAACCACATTTTTAGAAAAATCACTCACATACTTGTAGGCCCTCAAAGTGAGGTCATCGGAAAAAATGACTTTTTGGTGTATTGAAGGCAATTGTGGTCCGATCAAGACCAAACTTACAGGGTATATTTGGGACATCATAAGGATCATTTTGATCCCAAGAACCAGTCTCTAGCATGTCTTGGAGCTGAGATATGAGTTTGCAGCCGCCATCTTACAGCAAGGTCGCTGCGGTTGAAAAAAAATCGCAGCAACCTAAAAAAAATTTTCTGAGTAGCCGAGGCGTAGATCTCAAACTTATAGAAGAACGGTAGGCTGGAAAAAAAATTTCCTCGGAGTTATGATTTTTCAAAAAAGTGGACTTCGATTGCGTCATCATTAAAGAAGGGGACCCACGAGATTTGGGCTGTGCTATCGACATGAAGAACGTGGGACATAGGAAGCGGCATTCCTTTCTCTATTAGATTTGACTGGTTGAACACGTATAGCGTGTGGCTCAGTGGTAAGTAGTCAGCGCTTGTAACCGCGCCACGTGGGTTCGATTCCCGTTTGCAATTTTCTATATATTTGTACTTCAATTTCAAAAACTCGCGCCTTTCCCTGGACTTATAAATGAACTTTAAGCCCGAATTACGGTATTCCGGGGCATCTCAAATTTTAGAGAAAATTGTTTTTGTACACAAGGAGATGTGAGCCATAGTTCTACCCATAGATGGGCACGCTGGCGGAAAGGCTGTGCGCAAACCCGGGAAATGGGAGGCAATGCTGTGCGCATCACATTTTTTTTTGCAGATATGACTGGAAATTTTCCATTTTTTGCGAGACAAAGCTATGCGCAAGGCCCAGATGGGAAGGAAAGGCTGTTCGCAAAAATAATTCGTTTTCACGCGCCCACCTATGGTTCTACCTGACCAGTTTAGTCACGAAAAAACTCGTGGGTCCCCTTCTTTAAGCAATAATGAAAAATTTTCATGAGTTCTCAATATCAGGGCCGGATTCCTCGATAAATTTTGCACAAGAACTCGCGAGAGTGGCCCGATAGCACGCTTGGTTCACAAAACATAGCAAAAACAAAAAGTTGGCACTGACTTTCCGGCGCGACTGTAGGTTGTCGATTTTCAAAATACGGACAGGTTTTTCGATTTTTTTGCGCATAGAGAAGGGGGGAGGCCAGAGAGCATTGTCAGAGCGGTCTCAAAATAGCCCGGAGTGTACCTTTAAACGGTGAATCTTTGTCACCAGACTTCGACTTGCGACAAATCTCTACACCGTCCAAGATTGGCCTGGTCGGAAACCGGGACCGAGACCATAAACGGTACCTTACCATCGGTATCGGTTCCATCCGCACCATCATAGTCCACATTCAGACGAGGTCCGACCGAACGAAGTGGAGCCTGAACACAATGATAATATTATTAGGTGAAAGGTAAAACGTAAAGATAAATTCCGCTATTCAAGGCACCCGAAGTCCTACGGGAGACCAGTGATAATTCAATTGAATTAGAAAATAAATAAATTTTAAAGAATATTTTTAGAAAAACAAATAAATAAATACCTTGGTAATATGAGGATGCGGGAAGGCTCCGTTCGTCGCCTGCAGCACATCACAGATCAGCCGCCACTTCTGCAAAATAGGAACAATACTATCTTGACTGGACACAGTAACTACCGTACCCCTCTAAAACTACCGTAACTATCGCTCACAGATCGGCGCTTGTTCCGCAAATGCCCACGCTTGCCACACCCCCTTTCCCAGGGAGAGGCCCTGGGAGGGGGAGGGGGTGAGCCCCAGCCGGCTCCTGCGCGGTGACTTCTCCAAGTAGATGGAGAAGTCCGGGGCAGGGAAGGGACTTAATCGTGAAGTTCCTTCACCAAGACAAAATTCTCTCGAAGGGGAGAGGCGCAACTGATGAATCATAGACGAAGAATGAGCGCTATTTATAGGGGGAAGTACAAACTACAAACCTCGCATGTGCATTCTCTAGGATCAGCACACTCTCTCGCTCGCTCTCACTCTCTAGCTCTCTCTCCTCTCTCATCTCCCCTGCGTGTCTGACCAGGCTTGTCTGTATACCTGTGCTCTAACCCACTTGAAGGAACAGACAATGTCATAGATAGAGTCAAGGAATGAGGAAAAGTGTTCTAAGGTGCATGAACGACTTATTTAAATGAGAAACATTTGAATAACGAGTGCGATAGATTGAGAGATGCACTAAGAGATTGACAGTAGGGACAAAATGATTGGGAATTAATAGAATGACAAGGAATGAAATGATAAATGATCTATCAATAAAGCAACTGTCTCCATCCTGTCTAAATACCGTATGTCTAAAAATTGAAAGAAGTATCCGTCGAATAGTACACAGCGACTACAGTATTCGTTGACTACAGTATCCATCTACTTCGACTAATTTTCTTATCCATCCACATATTACTCGTATTTCGGCGAGTAAGTAAATGAGTTGTGGCTGTTTTCCTTTACTAATCTATCCGATTTCAAAAGGTAGTAGTCATAACTGTGACCCACCCTTTGACCTACTGGTAATCTACCGTAATCCTTAATCATACAATTTATTATATGCATAATATGTGTATGAGTGTTCCAATATGTGATTATGAAGCACTCGCCTTCATCGCTTCTGCTATGCTTGGCTCCGTTCGTGTCTTTTATCCACGATGACGTCATCATCTTTCCTGCAGCACCGCCAGCAGCAGTAGCGACAGTCTCATCGGTGACGCTACTGCTCACGCTGCGCTTGCGCTTCACCTATAACATTACTAATAGTTAGCCGGAGTCTCAATGCCAGGAAGATCAGATACAACCAAGTCCCAGATAGGATAAGAACTATCTGAAACGTGACACTACAGGGAGAATAGATCGAAGAATTTCAAGTTGCGTCAAAAGAGTGGTAGTATATGTGTTCGCAAGACCAAACGACCATAGACCAAAGATCAAAAGATAATGGATAGTCAATCAAAAGATCAAAGATCACCTTCTCGAGTATCCCCTAGACCTTGCCCATGGTTACGGTAGCCTTCTCGCCATTCGTCATATCCACGAGCACTCGCGCCACAATGGTGTCATCATCCACTTCCTCCTCAGCAGCAGGCGGCTACTGTAGACGGCAGGGATACGGTAGCGTCGGGTACTGCAGACTTGGTGGGTACTGTAGTCGCTTCAGCTGAAATGCGACTCAATCGATAGCGTGGTCTGACCCTACCCATGATTTAATTCTACATATATCCTCGTCTACAGTACACATTGCGCTTCTTACCTTACCTTACCGTATCCAATATCTACAGTAACCCTTTCGTGCATGGAGATTCTCTCTACCGTAAGCCTACCGTACCTCTGACAGTTTCAGGCGGGAGCTCTTCCACCGTCACTCCCGCATGCTCCATTATCAGCCGAGTGAGCGCGGCTACCTCATCAGGGGCATCCATCTGAATCAATCAATATTATAATCAATAAATCAATAGTAGTTCCATAGGTCGAATATCTAGGTGTCGGTTTTCAAAATCCGGTCAGGTTTTTCGATTTTTTGCGAAATTTTGGCTCAAAATCAGGTCAGGCTTGGTACTTTGTAAAATACTTTTCGACCTATGAACAGTTCGATCGCAAAGGCAACATTTAGGAACAATTCCATTTGGATCTTATAATAAATAACCTCCTTCTCCTTATTCATCGTGATCCACGCCGCGAACAGTTTGGCCATTTTGTCGCCCGATGTTGTCAGCGTCTCCCACAGTGTATCTCAGATACGGGCAGCTGCAAAGATCAAAGATCACAAGATAAAAGAATATAGATCAAAGATCAGTTTTACAAAACAATATAATGGATTATTCAATCATTTCATCCTATTCAGATCTCAAATTAAGCATGTACATGTAAAAGTATTAGGCTGATTCATAAGTCTTGCCGCATTTTGGAGGGTTATGTTTGAGCTATCATTGCTCACTCGTATCAATTACACCTTTCGTTATGGCAATAAACATCTCACTACTCTTCCGCCGTACCCAAGAGCGCCGGGAGTATCACTGGCCATGTACTGCACGGCGTGCCACATCTCAACAAGCAACTCATAATAAAAATTTGCATTTAAACGAACGATCATAATAAAACAATGCACTAAAACTTCCAATATATCAAATGCTATTTAAATTCTTATCAATAGGCACACCAAAGGAAAACCAGAGAAAACTATTCTCGAATTGCACACTCTCTCGCCATTTTTTGTTTCTTTTGATCACAACATTATGAAAATAAATAAATAAATAAATAATTCTAAACAGCACCAACCTGTTGTGGTAGTGCAAGTAGTGCTGATACTGCTGATGACGCAAGTGCAGGAGGGAACCGTGAGAGTGGATGCGCTCTAGGACGCGCCACGCACCGACCGCCCGATATATTGGCGATGGCTGTCCGCAGTGCGCCGACCATACTGCAAATAATAAAACATAGCTAAATAAAAGTTTAGCAAACAAAATGACGAAACAAAACAGACGGCAATTTCCCACTCGCACTTTTAATGTTTTGGGCGCTGAGAGCGAACGAGACATGGAAATTGCGCTTAGAGCAAGAAAATAAGAGCGAGTGTTCTAGCAATAAATATAAGACGTGCAAATAATAAGGTTTAAATAGAACTAAAAAAACAAAAATGGAGTTGGAACTACAGCGACGAGAAAACAGAATCGTAGCAAAGGAGAATCGGCGCCAAACGACGAACAATTTATGAGCGAGCATCATAAAGATGTTAAGAGTACATCTCAGTATGGAACAGAGCAAATAGTATAACGTATACGCACTAGAGAGAGCAAAAAACAAAATGCCTAGAAACAGACTTAAATAAAACACAATTTTCACTGCTTTCCTTGCGCGATTTCAGATGTCATGCGCTTAGTAATACGAAACATGATCAATGGAATCACATAATCGCAAAAAGACTCAATAAAATCAATTGAAAACTAAAGTTAAGCAAGAAAACTAGCCTCCGATACACCAATTGGTGCGGCGGGTGCGCACATTGAGTACTTGGTGCAATTTAATTAGTAAAACACACACGATGAGCGCTAACAGAACTTTTCTTTGGAAAAATAACATTGTGATCCTATTTATGGTGAATATTTCATATACTTCATAAATCGAACTAACTTCGTCTTGTTATGTAATGAGTTATATGTACAATACTATTTGATATGCTATACATATTTAAATCCAATTTGTTCAAATGAATAAAAATTGCAATTTTCAATTGACCCAACCAGTAGGGAATGCTCCAACGAAGCATTACGAGTATACTGTAATCAGAAAATTTGTATCCCTTTAATGGTGTACCACACGCTAATTTGGCTCTCCGATAAGTGATTAACGACGCGCATTGGTTGGTCAAATATGATTGCTATGACATACATACGACGATGTCGCATAATATTTCCCTAGTTTAAAAACTTTTTTTTATTCATAGTCTGTGTTAACCAAATAATGTGTCAATGGTTTTTCTTCTTGCTCCTCTTTCTTCCGTGATAAATTATAATCCATTGATGATGAAATGATCCTATGATCATTTAAATGATTCTTTCATCACGAATTCGTTATGGTGACGGCAAATTTATCCATGTTTTGGGCAAGATATGCCCAAGATTGTGTATGCAAACGTAACCGAGTGAGGGTTTACATTTGTTTGTTTGACATTCCCCCATAAGGACTAATCATGCCCCTAAAATTGCATTCGCAACCATTATTTGTCCGAAATAAGAAAGAGGCGAGAAATGCCAGTTTCCAAGTTTTTTGATCCTGAAATAGATTATCATAACAATTACATAGAGCACAATGAATACCTATTCGTAAGGGAAATATGAAAACTCTCAAAATGATTTCATGATACCAAAATTGAGATGCCTTTCATTCATATTCAATAGATCTACAAAATTGACTTATAATATTATACATTTTGGTGTCTCCAACAGATTTGCCTAATTAGATTCTGACCCTTGTTGCATTTTTTGTTCTGTTCACATCTGTCTCATCTGGAAATAATTGTCTGATACGATGAATAAATATAAGGACTTCAATGTAATATATTATATATGTCTACATTACATATCATGGACCATTCACAGACGAACATTTCTCATTTATTTGTTGTAGGTCACGATCGATATGAATTGTCTATGCCCATTCCCTCTTTCCTCTCCATCACATTTCTTCTTCTTGGCCAACGACTCAACATATGAGAGACTACAATAAATAGAGAGAGTAGCAGACAACGAGAGACCACCAAATGTGATGTAGAGAGTGTGTTGAATGAAGAGAGTACACAAGCGGGAAGAGAAGAAGATGAAGGGAGCAAGGCCAAATCGATTGGTTCCTTCTCTTCTTCACATTTGTGCAATGGGATGAAGATATTTGTACCCTTTGCCTAACTCACTCCATTACAATACGTAAATTCAATTTTGACTAAAACGAATCCTTTATTATATAAGCTTTATATTTGTTTTATCTTCGTGGAATGTTTCGTCTCTTTCCTCTATTGAAATGCACTATCATCATGACTAGCTTGTTTTGGCTTTCTTTGCGAGAATAAAAAATTGGGATCTGACAGATCTTTGTTTGTTAAAAATTTAATTTTCGAGATTTAGTTTTGATCTTTTTATTCTTCTTAAATGTATTTTAATTTTTTAATCTTCAAAGAACTAAATGAACTGAAGAATAACAGCTATTATTTTTCTTATTTATTATTTCGATTTCAATTGATGCACATAGGCTTAGGATTGTGCGATTCAGTTCTGTGTTTTCCCAACATCGCGAGAGCTGACAGAGCCGTAAGCTATATTACGGGGGGATTCGCCAACCATCGATTCCGCAACGGATCATAAATCGGTTGGGAAGTGGCATATGGCAACCAATGTTGTACCATTGTAATCAGAGGGAGTGTACGGTATTGGGCTACCGTAACCGTCAGGAATTGTGAACTGATTTTTTAGTCGACCCATGACTATGGTTGAGAATGGCTGAAGTCGAAAAATTCATGATGATCGGAGAATAAATACGAGTTGCAATTATGTCAACAGTGAGCCAACTTTTATTTTTCTGGATACCGTAACCCGAACTACCGTAATCTAGCTGCATTACTTTATAGTACTCAGGCAAACAGTCGAATGCATTTTGCAGCTAAGAGAAGGCAAAATGGTACAAAAAAGGCGCCAAAAATGCATTTTTCAGCCACAGCTTCGAAAAGGCTTCAAAAAGTTAAGGCATCTTAACTTTTTGATGACTTTCCTTAACTTTTTCGACGGAAAGCTAAGAAAAGCCTTGAAAATGTTTCAAATCACGAAAATGTCCCAGCGTACAGCACATTGCGGTCGCGCTGCGCATGCTCGATTCGAAATTGAATTTAACTTTCATTTTTACTTTTTTCGATTTAAATGTGTTTTATTTCAATATTACTTTTGTGTATTCTGATACAATCGAGTAGTCGCACGCCGTATGTCATATTCACGTTATTTACTCTCTCTTAATCAGACAGTTTCATTATCTCACTTATTGTTCCGTACAGAACTTACTCTGGTGTTGAAATCCATGCATGATCACGGATACAAGTGTAATCATGCATGATTCGACGTTCCACGCATGATCATGCATGGAATATCCGTGATTCGTGAGCATGCAAGGATCTTCCGTGATCATGAATGTATTTTCAGTGATATTGCGTGGAATCCCAGAATCCATGCATCATCACGGATAATCCTTGCATTATTCGAGCATATTCCATGCATGATCATGCCATTAATTGCACAAATTGTCCGTGATCGTGCATGGATTCAAGACATAAGTAAAGTGACTATAAATTATGATTCCAGGTAGTTAAAATCATCTATCCAACAACATTCATCCCAGAAAAGCTGATTAACGAGTATATAAAGATTGTTGATTGTCGACTAATGATAGAGCAGCTAAAATGGGAATAAGGAGTAGAATATGCCGACCTGCTAGATCTATTCTGCTCACTTTATAAGGAATATTGATTACTTTATCAATAACGTGAGTATTCTCTTTGATTATTATATCTAATGGTATAGTACTTATAGATGGTTTGTATGGATTAATGATATGATAGAAGCTACTCAATCTTATTGCTCGCCACAATTATTATATAATGGACAATATATCTGTGGTCCAAGAAGTTTCGTTCTCCTCACAGAACAACTTTATGCCTTGGAAGATATGCTGATGCACAACAGGTATTTGTCCAATTATAGTAAGTTGTCTTTATTATACTCCGGTATTTTTTACTTGCGGGGCACATCGTTCAATCCCGTGGTGTACGCCGCGAGGTATACCGCGGGGCAGAACACTTATACGGGGTACCTCGCGAGCTGCAGCCTCTAGACCGGGAGCCCCGCGAGGTGGACGACCGCGTGCCTCGCGGGGCAGGATAGACGGTGTGAGGCCAAATCTCGCGGGGTACACCGCCAGGTGCACCCCGCGAGATTTGGCCTCTGAACGGGGAGCCCCGCGAGCAAAAAATACCGGAGTAGTTGAATTGTAGCATGCAGTATATGAAGATGCTCGTAGAGAATGATTGTATGGAGATTCAAAAGTATCTCACGGGATTAATCGCATTTCTCCCTATCAAGGTATTATATCATGCCAATAACCCCAATAATAAATGATTAATTGTTTCAGGGAAGATCTGGTGCTATATTCGTCACTCATCTACATCATATATGCATGGAAAGAAGTGTATTGAATCTGGTGAGATATCAAACATAAAATGTGTCTCATATTGATAATATTGCAGGTTGTTTTATATTCACCTGAAGACGAGGAAAAAACAACTACTGCTCGTTGTGATTAGATAATTGAACTCTTGTAGTTAATGTCGTATACCTTATTTCGCCCATTTCTGTATTCCAACGCCCTTTAAGTTTCCTCATCATCAATATATTTACCTTGTGCACCTCTATTTGCAACTTTTTCACCCCTTTTCTTTTTTCATTGACTATCATCCTTACCTCCCTCGTTGCAATTGATCATCCATTCCATGATCACGTATTAACCATGCTCATTATTTGATAAATCAAAATACTGTACGTAAATCGCATTAGCCAATGAGCATTTCATAACAAAACAACCAGGAAAAGCCACAGAAAAGGCACAGAATAGCCAAGAAAAGCCACTAAAAAGGTAAGGAACAGCGGCAAAAAATGCATTTTATAGCCTCAAATTGCTACAGAAATGCTACTAAAAAGGTGAAAAGTCACGAAAAAGCTAAGAAAAGCTAAGAAAAATGCATGCAAAATGCCTGCGCAGGCATTTTTTTCGACATCTGAAATGCATTCGAGTTAGCTGTTACATGCATTTTTGTTAGCTGCAAAATGCATTCGACTGTGTGCCTGAGTATTGTGGCGAAGGTCACGGCAAATACCTGTGCGTGCATTACTATTACGGTAGTTCGGGTTACGGTATACAGAAAATAAAAGTTGGCACACTGTTGATATAATGACAACTAGCATTTGGTCGCCATGAATTTTCGACCTCGGCTATTCTCAACCGTGGTCATGGGTCGACTAAAAAATCAGTTCGCAATTCCTGACGGTTACGGTAGCCCAATACCGTACACTTCCTCTAATAACAATGTACAGCGTTTCGAGGGCGGTCGTGGTGTAACAGAGAAAAAGGTAGAGTGAAAATGAGAGAGAGCACGTAAAAGTGAGAGAGCACAGACGACGAGAGTACACCACGGAGCAGGCGTACCGTAATTTTTTTTGGCATTTTGCCAAAATTTCAATGCGCGCTCTCCCTATGTTAGAGAAACGCTGTGCAATGGTACAACATTGGTTGCCATACGCCAAATCCCAACCGATTTATGATCCGTTGCGGAATCGATCGTTGGCGAATCGATCACCCCTTATATTATTAATGTCAAAATATTTTTTCACTATTATTGATAATCTATGTTCGACATTTCCTTGATTTTTAAAATTATTTTTTACGAGTTATACATAATTCGAAACAATAGGCTTCCCCTTGCTGCTCCGTTTGATACTGTATCTCTTGTGGGTTTTGCGCAGCATGCCGCCAAACACAATTGATTCCGCTTTATCCGCTAAAATTGTTTACTTACTATCGATATTTCCTTTATTTTTGACAGAACCCCCATTGCTATTTATACATTAAGTCTCTTACAGCGCACTTTAGCGATGATGAAATACTTTTCTTTTGTTATAATTAATCGCACCTAGGTGCACCTATCTCCTTAATTTTTTGATGATATTCCACAAATATTTAATTATAGCATGGAAATGGATATGAACTTTCGTCTACGAGAAATGATGATTCTTCGTCTTGAAGATACAGTGGGAGATATGAAATACAGGTAATAAAATATTCTAAAATTAGATTTTCTCAATATCTCAGTTGAATTTTGTTTAGTGTTTATCTTCTCAGGCACACAGTCGAATGCATTTTGCAGCTAACAAAAATGCATGTAACAGCTAACTCGAATGCATTTCAGATGTCGAAAAAAATGCCTGCGCAGGCATTTTGCATGCATTTTTCTTAGCTTTTCTTTGCTTTTTCGTGGCTTTTTACCTTTTTAGTAGCATTTCTGTAGCAATTTGGAGCAATAAAATGCATTTTTCCTGACCATTTTTATGGCTTTTCTTAGCTATTCTATGCCTTTTCTATAGCTTTTCCTGGTTACTTTTTATGAAATGCTCATTAGCTAATGCGATTTACGTACAGAATATTGATTTATCAAATAGTGAGCATGATGAATACGTAATAATGGAACGGACGATCAATTGTAGCGAGAGGTAAGGATGATAGTCAATGAAACAAAGAAAAGGGGTGAAAAAGTTGGTAAATAGAGGTACACAGGTGAAATATATTGATGAGGAAATATAAAGGGCATTGAAATACGGAAATGGGCGGAATGAGGTATACGACATTAACTACAACAGTTCCATTATTTAATCTTAACGAGTAGTAGAAGATGTCTTTTCCTTGTCTTCAGATGAACATAAAACAGCCTGCAATATTATCAATATGAAACACATTTTATGAATGATATCTCACCAGATTCAATTCACTTCTTTTCATGCATATATGATGTAGATGAGTGACGAATCAAGAACCAGATCTTCCCTGAAACAATTAATCATTTATTATTGGGGTTATTGGAATGACATAAAACCTTGATAGGGAGAATGTGATTAATCTCGTGAGATACTTTTGATTCTCCATACAATCATTCTCTAAGATCTTCATATATTGACTGAATACTACTATTCAACTATTCATATAGTAAAGAGAACTTACAATAATTGGAGCAAATTCCTCTTGTGTATAAGCATGTCTTCCAACAAATAAAGTTGTTCTGTGAGGAGGACGAAACTTCTTGGACCATAGGTATGTTGTCCATTATATAATCAACACCTTCCCTATAATTATAAATATATTAACTCTGAATGAAAAAAAATGTTTGGTATTACGTAGAACTAACTCTTGAGTATGCATTTTGTAAATTATATTCAAGTCTAACCAATTATAACATTCTTAAGCTTCAGGAATGTTCAATTGTAGCGAGTAATAAGATTGAGTAGCTTCTATCATATCATTAGTCCATACAAACCATCTATAAGTACTATACCATTGGATATAATAATCAAAGTGAATACTCACGTTATTGATAATCCAATCAATATTCCTTATAAAATGAGCAGAATAGATCTACCAGGTCGAAATCCTCTACTCCTCATTCCCATTCTAACTGCTCTATCATTAATCGACAATCTTTATATCCTCATTAATCGCCTGTTCTGTGATGAATGTTGTTGGATAGATGGGTTTAACTATCTGGAATCATAATTTATAGCCGCTTTACTCTGGTGTTGGAATCCATGCTTGATCACGGATAATTTGAGCAATTAATGACATGATCATGCATGGAATATGCTCGAATAATGCAAGGATTATCCGTGATAATGCATGGATTCTGGGATGTCCCGGGATTCCATGCAAGATCACGGAAAATACATGCATGATCACGGAAGATCCATGCATGCTCACGAATCACGGATATTCCATGCATGATCATACGTGGAATGTCGAATCATGCATGATTACAGTTGTATCCGTGATCATGCATGGATTTCAACACCAGAGTAAGGTCTGTACGGAACAATAAGTGAGATTATCGATGATGAAACTATATGATTAAGAGAGAGTAAATAACGTGAATATGACATACGACGTACGTCAAAGTTACAACCACTCGATTGTATCAGAATACACAAAAGTAATATTGAAATAAAACACATTTAAATCGTAAAAGTAAAAATGAAAGTTAAATTCTATTTCGAATTGAGCATGCGCAGCGCGACCGCAATGTGCTGTACGCTGGGTCATCTTCGTGATTTAAAACATTTTCAAGGCTTTTCTTAGCTTTCCGTCGAAAAAGTTAAGGAAAGTCATCAAAAAGTTAAGATACCTTAACTTTTTGAAGCCTTTTCGTAGCTGTGGCTGCAAAATGCATTTTTGGTGCCTTTTTTGTACCATTTTGCCTTCTCCTAGCTGCAAAATGCATTCGACTGTTTGCCTGAATTCATACGCAGCTTTGTAGATATTTATAGAAAAAGCTAACGATTCTAACAACAAACTACTATTTTTTTCACTGACTAATGTAAATACTGTGAAGCTTTTAACCAATTGGAAATGAATTAGCATCATTCATTTCCAGAGCAACAACTGATCAAATGGGATTGATTGTTCGTTCACTTTGTGAATGTAGTATGTGGTTAATTAAAGATTGGCCCAATCAAAAGGTTAGTTAATACAAGAATTATTATAGCTGATCCTTTATGAAGGAATCTGTGAGTATTATTGTAGTATATTGAGTAATTAATATTCAGATAGATAATTTGGAGAAGATTCGTTCATGTCGAATGGATTCATTAGGAAGATTAAGACAATTATTAAGATCTAGACCACCCAGGTAGATCATTTATACAATACAGCCCGATCGAGTTTTATACATACGTCCCGCGCATAGTTTATTTCAGCGCCATATGATATATTTTTCGATTCTAAAAGTTTTAACCATGAAATTCCGTGACTAAAGAAGATACAACAATATTTTTTATTAAAGATGAAAAAACAATTAAAAGAAAGATCACACTGGTCCAAAAATGATGGGTACTAATTTACTGTAAAGTTTTTCTTTATTAGCACACTCGTGTTTTATAATAAGTACCCATCATTTTAGGGTACTTACTTACTGGGTGATTTGACTTTTTTCTGTAGTCATGAAAAGATATATTTTTATCACAGAAACTCATGGTTAGGACTTTGAGAATCGAAAAATATTCATACTCCGCTGAAATAAACGATTTGCGCCCCAGCGGAACTGTTCTACAAAAGTCGACCGTGCAGTACTGTAGTTACTCTTTACTTTGATTCTATTGATAAAGATAATATGATTTCAGACATTCAGAGATGGATACATTGATTCTTCTATTAGCCGATGCAATTCTCACTATTACTGAGCAATGGCCTGGAGGACAACATGTATGTAACATACTTATGATAATTGATTCATTCATTCATTTGTGTAGGATATTCCTTCTTCATCATCATCTAATCATCAAACTATTCAACATCAACTTTCACTTCCTATTACTACTCCATCAACTACAACATCTATTCATATTCCTCCAGTATATGCTGGTCAAGGTTTGATACTTCATCTTTCATCCTTAATATACTCATCTTTCCTAACACATGATTCATGCTGATTCATCATCGCTGCCGTTTTATGAAATGAATAAAGATTTTTTTTTAAATTTCATTATTTGTTATCGTTGAGGTATCAGAGAATGAGGAGATCACAATAGAAGCTAAAATTGTTGGTTCACTCTAAACATATTTTAGAATTTTGAAAAATGCTGACCAAGCGGCTAACACTTAACAATTAAAAAAATATTAGACTACTGCCAGAGTGAACCAATGATTTTAGTATAAGTCAACGATAACAACTAATGATGTTTAAAAAAATCTTCATTCACTTCATAAACTGGCATGGAGGAATGATAACAGATGAATCATATCCCACATTAGGGAAGACGAGTGTGATGCACTGTAATATTTGATCTTTGAATAATTATGTATCTTTGACGTTTAACTGATCTTTGGTCTTTATTATATAGCTAATGTTTGATCTTAAATCTCTGATCTTTAGCTAATCTTTGATTTTTGTCTATAATTGATCTTTGATCTTTTAAGTAGGCCAGTTATGTAAACCTCCTCCTTGTAAACTACCGAGAAATAAGAATGCAACATGGACTGTAGATGGATATCAACAGGTTACAAATTATCATTAAACTTCATGAAATATGAAATGTTTTCTTACCAATCACTATTGAATATGCATCATTATTATTTTTCTTAAACAAATATTGTTCTCACTATTCTAAACTATATACTATTATAGAAAGAACCTTTAGTTGATCTTTGAACTTTGTTATGTCATATTTGTAAAAAAAAGAGATTGAAGAATCAATCAATTACTTAATAAAAATGCAATTATTTTTTAGTCTATAAGAAACGAATGGGTTATCTCTCTACATTTCATTTGTTTAAAATTCTAAAATATGTTCACAGAAAAAAATGTCCGTGAAACTGTCCCCTGACGGAATTATTCCGTCACATGGAATTATTGAAAATTGAAATTATTCCCTAATTTTAAGCGATTTGTTTTCAGCAATCATCAAACGTCCCTCCATCAATGAATACTCAACCATCTCTTTTAATGAAGAATCCTATATATAATCCATCTTCTCTTAATATTCCTCCATCTTCTTCACCCAAGTTAACAAATTCTCAAGTTCAAGATCGACGCACTTCTTTTGTATGCTCACATTTATTTTATAATTATATTGTGGTAATTATAAATTTGTATTAGATTGGAAATGAAAATGAGATAATAAATGATACTATGATTGTAGCCTCAACCAACTTCAGTCCTATGGCAGTACTTTACTCGATGTGAAATACAAGGAGCATTAAAGGTAATCTCATTGGATTATTGGCCATTTTCCCGTCATTCATATTAACTGATTTTTCGAAATTTTTGTTTTGACACGATTGAATATTATTTCCTCTCCAGTTTGTATATTACTAATTACTGTATGTAAATAGGATTATGAATAATAGATTTCTACTTAAGGATATTTAAAAAAAAGTTAACTGTTCTTTAATTTCAGTCAAAATGTAATATCTGTAGTAAGTATGTCTCTCGTGCAAATCATGGAACTTCTTCAATGAAATCACATCTTAAAGTTCATCATCCAACTCAATTTTCTACACTCAATCAATATTTTGATGTGAGTTATGATTAATTGATTATTGATTAATCAATTCTAATTGTTTAGACCACACCAGATCCTCCTCATGTCTCTCCTCCATCTACATCTGAACATAAGATTGAACAATCTGATACAACTCCAGATTCATCTCAAGGTATACAATAGATCATCGATCATTCCATCATTATTGATTGATTTAAGGTGGTAATACTTCACTTCGAACTGAATTGTGTAAAGAATACAATACTGATTTGTGAGTTGATTTTTTTTTGCAAATTTGAAAAAAAAACTAAATGATTATTTGCAGTTCTCTGTTTAATAATGGTGGAGCTGTGAAGGAAGAACAAGAAGATAATATGGAATTTGCAGTTGATGATTCTCAGGTTTCATTTTTAGATATTGAAAATAAGTATTCTTTATTGTAAATTTATTTAAAAGTTTTCAAATAGCTGTTTTCGCGTATTGCATCTTACTATAATTATAAATGTAAAGATTGAATATAATAAAATAATAATTACAGTATAATAGATCAATGGAATGTGCAAACGAATCTAATGATGATGATGAAGATGATGAGATTTCATCTATTCCATTGGTATCAATATAATAGATACTATCGATTATTGATTAATTAATTTCCTTCTTTCAGCAAAGACGATTCGAAGTTTGGATTTATTACAAGAAGGTATGCTTATCTTGATATTCATTCAATCATTCTAATAATTCTTTATTTAGATCGATAAAGATGAAGGAGATCCAATCGCCAATTGTACACTTTGTTCAACTCAAATCATTCTCATCAATAACTGTAATACAATGTTATGGAAACATTTGATTAAATATCATATTGATGAGTATAATAGACTTAATCGGAATAATGATAAGATTTAATACTTTAATATGTTTATGATTATTCTAAATAAGTTTTGATGATCTTTTCCACATTGTTAGACCACCCTCAATGTCTTTCGGTTAGAATTAAAGAATAACCAATCGTTCTTGATTAATTTAAATTTTCCTCTTTAATTGGATATTCTTAATCTTTATTTTTATTGTTTTAATCAATATTGTTTATAATAAAGATGATTCATATAAGATGAAGGATTGTCTACACTGATGGAATTGGTAATAAATAGAATGGAATTGTTTATTTGCCCTCCACATATATTCTTATCATCTTTATCATCCTGATATTTTCATTTCTACTCAGTAACACCCATACATTCCTATACTATATTCTTTACTCATTCAGAAATGTTCAAACTTCTCATATTTTCTGTTTTATCTTCTACAGTGACAACTCAATTCCCATATGATATTTCAACTGTAAGAACTACTTCATAATACATTGTTGTCCTCAATCATTAATTCAGATATTGAAATTTGCTCCTAAATTCAATCCTGGTGAATATATTGATTCTCTGTCACCAGATTGTGCTAAAGATATAGTAACATGGATGGGAGATTTTAATCAAACAATGAATGCTCTAACGGTAGATCAATCTATTGATTGATAAACTAATCAATACTTTGATTGATAAACTAATCAATACTTTAATTGATAAACTAATCAATCTATTAATTGATAAACTAATCAATACTTTGATTGATAAACTAATCGATACTTTAAGGGATGTGCTATTGCTACTCGTTTAGGTCAAACTTGTGACGATCATACAATGAATATACTGAAAAACAAACAATATTCTCTTATGTGTGAGTAGAATAATCAATAACTACAGTAATCCACAAATGAAGTACAGTACCCGCATCATCTGCAAGACCATCCTCATTCCCTGAGATACAATTGGCATTATGGGGAAACTATCTACAATGCAAAGATATCAGAGTACAGTATGCAGATATGGATGGAATGTCAATAATGTTTTCAGACAGAACAATTCAAGACGGAGTACTGTTTCATGCATGTAAATGTTGATTATCTAAGAGTAATTCCTCCACAGATGAGAGGATTTCTCAAAGAAGTATTCATTATTTATTTATTTTCTATTAATACAATTAATAATAATTTCAGATTCCTGATCCACCAAAAGAGAGGTGTGGTCATGCGGATGTCGGAATATTCAAAATTGCATTGTGTCTACCAAAGAGTTGTAGTTACCAAGAAGTTCAATCTTATCAATCATTCTGAGAATTGATCTTTGATCTTACAGGAACGTCTTTACTCTTTGATATCAAAAAAGACTGATGATAAACTTCGTGTGTGTGGATTGAAATGTGCTCGTCCTGAGAGAGAAAAGAATACATTCTTTTGGGTTGTCAAGTACAGAAATTGTCCGATATTTGTATAAGTGTAAGATACTTTAGTGGGATACTTGCTGGAGTAATTATATTGTGCATTATTGCATCTGTAATTGACTATATGGCGGATAGAAAATTTGGAAAAGAAAAAGGAATAGAAATATTTGATACAAATGAAGACATAAGAAAGAAAACATGCAAGTTTTGATTTCATATTAACTTATACAATCAAGTTCCTTTTTTCCAGTTTGGCCTTTGATCGGGGCTTTTTCGTTATACTCAAATTCTGGGAGATTATTAAGGCCACAATCAAAGGATTGTATAAAGTTGATCTTTGATCTCTATAATGGAAAGGAGATTTGTCATTTAGGTCCGTCTCAGCCCTAAGAGTATTGACTATGTTATGGATAATAGTTGGTCATTCCATTATTTCTGATGCTGATTCTGGTTTGAATTTTAAATAGTTTTCAATATTTTTTAACCGATTATCTTAACTCTACATCTCTAATTTTCAAATTTGAGCGATTCTTTTACTTTGATAATGTAGCAATATCATATCAGATAATCCTCTTCGTTTTATCAATACGACTGATTTCTTTCCTAATACAATTCTCTTCAATGCATTCACTTCGGTTGATACATTCTTTCTAGTCACTGGCTGTGTTCTTGCTTATATATTCTTCAAGGTCTCAATGATCTTTGATCTTTTAATAGTGAAGATGATATTTCAGAAACTAGAGAAGTATCCAGATTTCAATAATAGTCCATGGGGATGGATAGTATTCTATATTCATCGATGGTTCAGGTTTGACTGCGTAGCCATTGAACGGAGTATCATGATACACTTACAGAATCACTCCAGCATATATGTTCTTCATCTTCTTCATGATGGCTTGGATGCCTCAGTTGCATGGACCATGGACTGCAGGTTTGTCTGCGTAGATTAACTGAGTATCATCTGATTGTTAAGGTTCTTCTATGAATACTACAAAGATAATAGAGAATTGTGAACTGAGATGGTGGTCTAATCTTCTCTATATTAATAATGTATATGATCATATGTTGGAATCAGTAAGGATACTGTAGATTATGATTGTCTACAGTAATACTCTCAGTGTTATGGTGTATCGTGGTATCTAGCGTCAGATATGCAATTGTATTGGATATCGCCTATATTTCTTATTGCTTTTATGTATTCAAGTGATAATTCATAAATTATTTCAGTAATACAAGTAGTGTACTTCAGGTACCGCCGGATTCTTATTATCATTCTTAGTAAGTGTATTATCAATTGCTGCTGGATTCTTCTTAATGTATCATTGGGATCTACCTGCTGTGGGAGTCAATCGAAAATCACTTTATGAGTTAGTTTCAATGGAATACAATACAAATACAGTAGTGCGCGTTAGCCTTTTCAAAATGCTCCCAACGGTACAGGACCCCACCACGCGAGGAATAGAGCGCTAAAAAATTATTCTGAAAATTTAAAGACTACCGCACAAAACAATGCGCGGTAATTCATTTTTTTGAAATGGTGTGATCATTTGTTTTCAATTATGAATAAAGAACTATTCAGATCAACAAAAAAATTTTTTGCTATGGCGTTATGCCGCGTGATGCATTTTGAAAAAAAAACCTAACGTGCGCCACTGTACGTTCACATTTATATCATACATTTGAAGAGTCAACTTTAACAAATTGATGTATACAAAGCCATGGAGTCGATTGATTCCATTCCTTGTTGGAATATGTCTTGGATATATCATATTCAAAGAAAGGAAAGGATCTTTTCGTATCAAGAAACATTTTGGATTTGTTAGACTTTATTATATTTGAATGTATACGTATATGAAATTCATTCAGATAATATCATTGATTGGATGGATATTATCATTTGGATTAGCTTTCTCAGTCATATTCAGTTTATATGATTCAATAAGAGGTCATCTATCCCATATAAATTTAATCATATACTATCTAACTTATATTATGTTTAAGGTGTTGTTGATCTAACAATATTAGAACGTGCTTCATATGTGAATTTCTCCAAAGTTGGATGGGCGCTTGCAGTGGCTTGGGTCATTTTCGCATGTGAAATCGATCGAGCAGGTGCGATTATTGATTGACTTTCACGTATACGAATTATGCGTTTAGGTCCAATCAAACCTTTTCTCGAAAGTGATTTCTGGGCTCCATTCAGTAGATTGACATTCTGTGCATATATTGTACATTGGTTCGTTGAATTGAAATAGTCTACATGATATAAACTCTCATTCTAGGTTCACCATTCACTATTACTTTGATAGAATGGATCGACCATCTCACTCTTATACGTTATGGAGATCTGTTTGTCTGCGTAGATAAGAATGGACAGACTGAGTATCATTTAGGTTCTGTCTACTGGTCTACCCATATGTGTTCTATCATTCTTAGCTGCTTACTGTTGGAGTCTTCTCATTGAACTACCATGTGCAATACTTGAAGATTTTATCCTAGGAAAAATCTACGAGGTTTGTTCCAATAAATAACCGTATACATAGATACGGTGTTTATACAGATTTCTGGAAAGAAAGGACCTGAATTGATGGCCTATCACTCATCTCCTGTGCATAGAGATGATAAACATATTCGTCCAATGGATATTCAATCTATAAGTGTTCAATTCTATGACGATGTATGTAATTCACTATTGACTAACTGAGCATCGAACAGATTATTACAGGAAGATCAAGGGATAATTACCAGAGGAAGTGCTGCTAATACTATATCTAGTGCACGGACACAGACAACCGATTCATGTTGGTTAACAAATTGATTATTAATTGATAATATTGATTTCAGTGAGAAAATACAGGGAATGGCACGATCGAATGATGAATTTGGAAAATGAAAAACTTCGTTCTAGAAAAACTGTGTCAAAGATGTGATCCACCTTTGATTTGATGCATGATAAGCATAATAAAGTGTTGATGATATTTTCGAAAGCTAATAAAATAAATAAATAAATATTTAAAAAAAGATTTTATTTATCAAATAAAAAAAATAAATTGAGTCCTGAAAACTCAGGCAAACAATCGAATGCATATTGCGGCAAAAAAATGCATGTAACAGCTAACTCAAATACATTTGACAATGAGATGACTTAAGAAGACTTGAGAAAATATTAGAGAACAGATACTCGGGTGTCCCTAAATGACCCAATGCCCCCTCCCTAAATGATGGCCCTGCGGCCCGACATCTCATATAAATCGTATGCATCTATGCGTATGCGTAATCGTTTTGGATTGATTTACACATCCCTCTCTTTTTGCTTGTCTCTTAGTCATTTGCATATATCCTCAAATATAGCCGTGAGCACAATGTTCTATAGGCTGTGAAAGCAAAAACGACCGCTCAACATAGAAACTCTCTCAAATGCAATCGTCTTTCGCTTGTCTCGCTATGGAAACAAAATGGCTTGAACCAGAATACTGTGTGAGTGGCATCTTCTGAAAACAAAGAGAGTGAGAGTGAGAGTGATAGAGATGGAGATAGAGATGGAGTGGTAGATCAGTCATAGTCCGCGTTCTATCGGCGTATTCCGGCACTGGCTGGAACTCTTTTTTCCGAAAAAAAATAAAGAATTTGTGGTTGTTAATGTTTGAAATCTGTGTTCAAGCCCGCGAAGTTAAATGGGCGGGGTCAGCATCGCTATATGAGAGGAATCGCGAGAAAATCGACCGTTTCGGAGGGTCCGCGGCGGTAGAAATTTCGACCCCCTGAAAATTTCAGATTAAGTACTTTGAACGATGCTCTATCGAACTGCGTTGTCCGAATTTGCATATCTGCTCTCATTTTCGAGTAGCGGTAGGTCAAAGTTGGCTGGTACGGTATTTTTTCTCGAGTGTGCGTCAGAAAAATGATCATAACTCCGTTCAAAATAATGATAGAAATTTTTTCAAAAAAAAGCATCGAAAGAGGAGAATTTGGGCAACATTTCCCACTTGATGACCTCATTTGTCGACCATGCGCCGGTGCGGGGCGGTCGGTTTTATGAAAAAGTGACGTAACTTTCCTAATCGGAAAAAGTGCACTTTTCTTCTATGCGCGTTTTGTTGCACCCATATGTGTCTAAAAATGACCCAAGTTTCAGAGGATTTGCGAAATGCAAAAAAAAGCGTTGATTTTAGTGACGCGACCTCGGACCTGTCAAAGGAAAGAACGGCTTATTCCTTTATCAAGAAACAGCAAAGGAGCTAAAATGACTCAAAAACTTCCGAAAAAACACTACGAGCTCAAAATACCCATATATGACAGTTATTTGAAACACAAAATCACCGAGTTCCGAAAAAATTGAAAAAAATCATTTTTTGCTTTTCCACGTGGAAAAAAACGTTTCAGTAATGTTAATTATTCTTTATAATATTTCTTATAATGTTTTTGAACATTTATGTTTTTGGAAGTGAACGCCTACCTGCTCTTAGAGCCGAGATATCCGCCATCGAGATTACACGTGCGCGCCCCAACTCCGCGCGATGTGTAGCCATAAAATGATCGTTTTCAAGCTCAAAATGACTCAAAACAACTTGCTTCATCATTCTTAGCACGAAAAAATACCTTGGAACACGTTTTCTGTGTCTGTAAAAATCAGCAAAAGATTTGGATCGAACAGGGGTTCGAACACGCTCGGTGTTTGTAGAGACCTCTTTACCTCGACGTCTCGAATGATACACAGAAAACGTGTTCCAAGGTATTTTTTCGTGCTAAGAATGATGAAGCAAGTTGTTTTGAGTCATTTTGAGCTTGAAAACGATCATTTTATGGCTACACATCGCGCGGAGTTGGGGCGCGCGCGTGTAATCTCGATGGCGGATATCTCGGCTCTAAGAGCAGGTAGGCCTTCACTTCCAAAAACAAATGTTCAAAAACATTATAAGAAATATTATAAAGAATAATTAACATTACTGAAACGTTTAAATAACATTAAATTTATCATATATAAAACAAAACATCTTTCGCCTTATTTTACTTCATAAGTCAAGTTGGTAAGTCAAGTTCAGTGCGCGCGCGATGACTCTCTGCGTCTCTGCCTATCGATCTCGTCTGATCATCTGGCCACTCTATCACTGATCTAGCACTGTAACGGAACCACTTTCTATCTTGTAATCAATACTAAAGTCATCTTGTAATCAATAAATAGTCACATTTCATATCTTAAATGTTAGATTTATCTTCTTTTAACAGAAAATAACAAGCGAATTTCAACAACCAAGAAACTGTCGAAAACCGTTATTTTCGCCCATTGTTCGAAAAATTGTGGACAAAGATCAAAGATCATACTTCAGCAATAGAGTAGCAACTTTTGTGGACATCTCTAACATACAATAGTCACATTTCAACAGCTATACGCTTAACTTTTGCAGCTTTGACATGTTACCGTAATCATCCGGTATTGACTTTGCATGCGCTCTTTCTGTTTCTGCATCAATAAACATTGAAAAATCATTGATAGTACATTCAATACAAATACATAAATAGCATTTAGGATGTTCTTACAATTTTAGGGAAAAAGTTATTTTGTGATTCATGATCATTCTGTGGGACCTCTGACATACACTACACGTTATCGTAGGGAGAGAGCGTAAATGCATCAAGAAAAAATGGCAAAAAGAGATTGGTTCTGTTGGGCGATTTCTTTTTCTAATCCTTCTCGGGGGATCGGGCCTACTATCCACTAGGCCATGGGTCCTGTTAGAAAACAAATCAAATGAACTACATATACTCATCCGCTCCCGTACTTATAAAGCGATGCATGACTCCGCCCATTTTTTGCGAACCTTATTTATATAGCGACGCTGACCCCGCCCATTTAACTTCGCGGGCTTGGACACAGATTTCAAACATCAACAACCCCAAATTCTTTATTTTTTCGGAAAAAAGAGTTCCAGCCAGTGCCGGAATACGCCGATAGAACGCGGACGTCGGAGTTTGGCGGCGTCCCATTCCTGAAGAACATAGAGCAGACCATCAACGACGACGAGGACGAGCTTCCGAAGACGAAAGTGACGATTCGTCCTGCAAAACAGCAAATTACGAGATTCAACGATTTGAGCTTTGTGAACGATAACTTTGTATAAAACTTCGGTTTCTGTCAACGAGACAGATCGGTGAGCAGTGAAGAGGACGTTGGCAAAGGCAAAGTCAAAGACAATGATGTAACGAAGGTGAAGCATATTCTAACATAGGTTCTGTTCAAAAGTCATGAAAAAAGAGGCGACAAATTCTCCACAAAATTTTCGTCTTTTCGCGACTTGAACATAACATAACAGGAAAAAGAATCTAAAGAGGGCTCGTACCTTCAAAGAAGCTTCAGGACCCTGCAGGGCTCATGAGTCCACCATCTGATGCCATCTAGGCAGAGACGATAGCTTTCTAGACGACCTTGCTCCTCGGCAGGTAGGCGGTAGGTAGGCGATAGGTGTCGTGCCGACCTCTGAAATGGATTTGAAATGATTTAAATGATTATGTAAACAAATTGAGACCACTCTGCACACTGACCACACTGTCTCGTGGGCCAAAGGACAGTCGTGGCCACATTGCGCACATCGTCTGGGGCCGTATCCATGGCGTAAAGCGTAAAAGTTGACATAAAGCATACGTCTACTCTCGTGACGTCACCTTTATCGACAAATTGTTTGTAACGCTTCATGGATACGACCTCCGAATTATTATTGAATGCGGAGCAGAAGAATATGAATAAAGTTGAGAGATGGCTGGAAGAGAGAGAAATACAACACAAACAGAGAGATGCAATATATCAAGATGTAGATGCACAAAAGGATGGTAGGCTCACTTCCCTTCCTTCCATCTCTCTCATAAACATGATAGATTCATGGTCTACCCTCTTCCTTAGTGCTCGATGGGTATGATTATGGATGTAAGAGAGATAGAGGAGAGAGAGGAATATATGGAAAGGAAGAATGACTGATAATAAACGAACGACAGAAGATACATACATAAATGAGCTTTGAAAAGGAGAGATTGAAAGGATGACTGAAAACTGCAAATGTAGGAAACAAAGTGAGGACACGTAGTATGTTTGAATATGATATTGGATCATCATATGCAAATGGCAATACAATAGAAGGTCTAGACAACAACAACGATAACAAATGCAAATAGACAACGACAAATCCAAAATTGATTGGTGACTAGGTATACCGATATATTCATTCGATAATTACGATAGATAAAGGTAGAGTGATGGAGGGAGACAGGAGTGCAGGGAAAGACAGAGATAGGTACGTAAAGAGGAAGAAGGAGAGGGCGAATTAACCACGAAAGTAACATCAAAAAGCATAATGGAACGTGATGATAACTGAAAATGGCGTGAAAATCAGACAGAGAAGGCAGGGAACAGTCAGTCAGAGAAAGAGACACAAGACGATTCATCGATCGATGTATAAGAGACGCTATGACTGATCTACCACTCCATCTCCATCTCCATCTCTATCACTCTCACTCTCACTCTCTTTGTTTTCAGAAGATGCCACTCACACAGTATTCTGGTTCAAGCCATTTTGTTTCCATAGCGAGACAAGCGAAAGACGATTGCATTTGAGAGAGTTTCTATGTTGAGCGGTCGTTTTTGCTTTCACAGCCTATAGAACATTGTGCTCACGGCTATATTTGAGGATATATGCAAATGACTAAGAGACAAGCAAAAAGAGAGGGATGTGTAAATCAATCCAAAACGATTACGCATACGCATAGATACATACGATTTATATGAGATGTCGGGCCGCAGGGCCATCATTTAGGAACGGGGCAACGGGCCGTTGTCGTAGCCGCGGCCGTCATTTAGGGAGAGCCATGATACTCAAGACGATTGATTAGTTTTCTGAATTTACTTCTACCGCGGTAGTAATTACTAGTAAATAGTATAGTATAGTAGGGAAGCAGGGTGAACTAGGCGAAGTATACTATTTGCCCATTTTGTCACCAACTGGTTCGAGAGTGGTCGGTCGATTAATGTTGCCGCGCTTTTCGTGTCAGTGTTTTTTACTCGCTTTAAGAAAGATTTGTGTTTTCTCGTTCTATTTTTCACCATTTTATGGTAAACAGATAGGATGAGCCGAAAAGGCGATGGTGGAAGGTCTACTGACAGAAGCAAATCAAATTTACTGGTAAGAAATTTCTTCATTACAGTAATGGAATTACTTTCCTACCTTGATTCATTCTAGGAAAGACTAGAAGAAGAATTTGAAGAGGGTGAGGCATGGACACCACCACGTACATCAACAATTATTTCCATTTGTTTTAGTGGAGGAAAGATTGCTTCCGCTGTTTATGATCAGGTTTTTATTTTATCATTTTCTTATTGAAAAAATAGTTTGTAGGCTAATACTACTATTCGGCTTCTTCGTGATGTTGGTGAAGAATGTCATTTTCCTGTTCTCACAAGTTGTAAGTACTTTTTCCCTATCTATGTCTCTCTATTCTTTATCTTGAGCTCTCCCTAATAGCTCGATTATTATATGCCCTAATCCTAAATCGGTTAATAATTCAATTAAGTGAAAAAATTTGCATTCAATCATTTTGTTGTACGTGTCCTAGTATAAGATACTCATCACATACCCGCAAAGAAAAGTTCTGTTATTATAATGGTATGAAACCTTGATTACAGTGCTCGAGCAAGTAAAGCCTACTGTGATTATTGCAAATCGTGGACAAGATGTATCTATCATCAACTTCCTTTCCAAAGCATGTGAGAATTAATTAATTAAGACAAATCAATCGATAATATGAATATGTAGGTGGATTGACTCTAGCAGAGGACGAAGATATGACTACTACACTTGATGAAACAATGAGAAAAGATGATAATTCGCTATGTGAAAATGTTTGTCATCTTTCTATATTTCTTTAATTAGTAATAATATACTAGAATTTCGGCACCCTCAAAGAATCTTTTTATATAACGTGTCGATTTTCGAAATATGGTGGGATAAATATTCTGTGTCATGTACATACAGAGTGTGTACATAGTAGATAGATTAGTTATTGAATCCTTTTATTGTGTTCTTAGGTCTTTTTTGATTGATAATTCAAATCTTGAACATATCTATAGACTCGTTACGTACCTCCGAAGTCGTTATCCAATCATCCAGATGGACAGATTATGGTACTGCTAAGTATGATTTCATAGACATAATTATGATTATTATAGAATCAAGTCGAAGAAGATGATGAAACAGTTAATGAAGATGGAGTATTGAAATGGGTTGTAGAACAAAATGAGAAACGAGAGAATAAAAGGTTTTGTAAATCAATATCTTGAATTAATACAGTAATTCGTTTTTTTTTCAGACTAGGATCAAAAGCTCCTTCTGAACAGAGCAAAGGTTCATTTAAGAAGAAGAGTCTCAATGATGATGAGGTACGGTAGTTTTCTGTTTAAGACATTTATTGATTGGTTGTAGATTGAGGATGATGAAGAAGAAGAAGATGAAGGACTTATTCATGGACTTAATGCTACTCTTCACTTTATGAGCAATGTTGCATTCAGTATGTTGATCTTTGATTTTCGCCCTCTAATCAATCAATAATCAGACTGTGAGAAAGCTCTTGCTCGAGTATCTGAACTCTTTTCATCTGAAGCTTTATCTGAATGTGAGAATGATTTGATCACACGATTCAGAATCGATACTATGGCTGTTAATATGGTAGGATAATATATAATTTACAATATAATATGGATTGTTTTAGGTTCGTTCATTAGGAGCTCTTCTTATGTATATGGATTCATCGCGAACTGGAGTAGAATTTGATCTTCCTTCTGCTCGAACTCCCATTACAGCAATCAAGACACTACTAGTGTACTATATTCTTTAAATACAAAATCAATCGATAATATTTGTAGTCAAGAAATGGTTGAAATGGATGCATTGACTTTTCGTGCATTGGGTATCTTCGCTCTTGATCATGGAACTGATGTTATTGTAAGGAATGCTGAACATGCTAAGGTATACGGTACATTTATATATTGGATTATGGTATTATATTCATATTATATTGTATTATATTCATTAGTGTAGTTCTTTCACCAGTATCGGTACAATGATTCTTTTCATTCAATATCTTATTTTTTTGCATTAGTTTCTTTTCCTAGACAATAAACAAGAATCGGTTCTCTCTATTTGGACTATGCTGCAAGTGTCGGAGTGCTCCTGGAAAAAGGATGTTGAGGTAATGATCTAGCAAAAGAGGTAGGTCTTGGCCGGGTTCGAACCGGCGACCTTCTGCGTGTGAAGCAGACGTGATAACCACTACACCACAAGACCACTTGGTTTGTATGTGAACAGTTTGACAGAGATACTCTCGTCTATTCATTTCATGTATACTCTGATATAATTTCTTTTTTTAGGAATTGGTTCGAGCGACCGACACGAGATGAAACTACATTAAAGAATCGATTAGATGCCATAGCATTCTTAACAAGTGAAGCTAATCAAGATATTGTTAACTTTCTCCATCGTAATCTACAACCTATTAGAAGTCTCAAAGTAACACATAATCAATCTATTCTATCTTATTCTCATATATAAATTATAGACAATAATGAAACGATTACGAGCATCTAATATGAAATGTAGTGATTGGTTTGGATTACATTCCGTTAGTTATTATATTCTATAATTGGAAATCATACCATACTTCATTGTCATTATAATTATCATTTATCTTTTTTCATCTTAGACTGTATTTCATCTTCGTTCAATTGGTCAACTCATTCGATCGGGACGATTTTCTTTGAATATATTAACTGAATTTATTCCATTCTTTGATGATCGACTGGCTGAAGTTTGTAATGTCGTTACTGCACTTGTAAGTTATCGATCATTCTGATCATGTATAAATGACTAATCAATACTTTCATTTAGATCGATTATTCTGAATCTCGTGTTGAGAATAGAATGGTAGTCTGTAAAGGAGTCGATGCTGATCTTGATCTATGTATTCCATCTATTATCTCATCATATCATGAATGAATCAATTACAGTGAAGGATATATATCGTGAGCTTCCACAACGATTAACGAATGTTGCACGTTCAGAAGCAAAACGATTAGGTGCTGTACGATCATGTGCTGTAGGATATGTACCTATGGTTGGATATCTACTACAATTACCTGCTGAATTCAATTGTGATCATTATGAAGAGTATGATTAATGAAGAGATTTCATTCATTTATAAAGATTATCTTACAGTATCCAATTCATTTATGATGATGGAGAGTTTATTCATGTGAAAAGTGATCGTATGAGATTACTTGATGAAGAGATTGGAGATATTAAAATGCAGATTATTGATCGAGAAACTACGATTATGTTAAGGTACTATTAATGTCTTGTTTCATTTTATGTGTTTGTTGTATTACTTTATTATCTAGATATATAGATGATTAATTATCAGATTGGAGCATCAACTCATAGCACGTTCATCTCTTCTATTAGATTGTGTACGAGCTACTTCTGTTATCGATTGGTAAGATATTTATTGATATCTCTATTATCAATGATATCATTATCTTGAGTTGTCTCTCAATGGCGAAGACTGCTAAATTGTATGGATGGTGCAGACCTCATATTGTCAATGAAAGTCGTATTCATGCATCCAAGTTAGTAGAATCAACTAGAGTATACGTATATGATAGAGTTCTTATTGTCAGAATTGTTCATCCTCTAGCTCATTTGACTGTGGAGAAGTCTTTCGTACCCAATGATATCCAGTTTGTCTAATTCATATTTCATTATTTAATATATAGAAGGAGTTTATTGTAGATCTGGTGGTAAAGATACGAAAGTAAAGATATTTACTGGACCGAATGCTTGTGGAAAGAGTGTCTATCTCAAACAGGTATACTGTAGAAACTTCGATCGATTATTTATCGATTAATAATTTCAGATTGGTATCCTATGTTATCTCGCCCATATTGGTTCATTCGTCCCTGCCTTTCAAGCAGAGGTAATCGATAATGTAGTAACGCCAATCAATAAATTATTTATTTTAAGATTGGTCTTGTGTCGGGAATTCTTACTAGAATGTATACGGTAGATGGAGTATTAGATGGAATGAGTACATTTGCAAAGGATCTGTCTCAAGTTGATCTTTGATCTTTGATAAACGTTGATCTTTGATCTTTATAGCTCTCAATAGCTCTTCGTCGTGCAACAGGATCTTCTCTTGTAATCATTGATGAATTTGGTAAAGGAACAATGACTGTTAGTTTATATTATAATATGTTTTGTATAGGAAAAAGAAATAGATCAATAGATTTTATGATCAAATGTACAATACTGGTGGTCTTATAGAAGAAGAATTGAATTATTATCGATTAGGAAATATTAATCTGTCTTATGAGAGACTATCTGACTCAGTGAACATATTTTGCTTGTGGCTTGGCACTTGGCCAGAAAGTGATATGAACCGATCGGCCCTAAATCGTGCACAGTTGTAGTATGGGCTGACATGAGCTCACAGACGGAGTTTGGGTTCGTCATATCTGCACCCTCGCTAAATAACGTAAGTTCGATAAAATGGCATCAAAATTTCAAAGTTTACAGATTCGTTCGTTATGTGTATACGACGAAGGGCAATAGTAAGCAGGTGAATTCCACCAAGTATCATCCCGATCCAAAATCGTAGAGCCGAGAAAAAATAAAAATAAACAATAAAATTATTCTTTTAATTTTCTTTTATATTTTCTACAATTGCCTCTCGGTGAGGGTCATTTTTTATTCCTTCAATTTGACGAGTATTCATTAGTGTAACTACTGTATGAAAATGAATTAAAACAATTTGGGAAAAAGTTGCCTTGTTCCCGAAAAACCACGATTAATTCGACTTTTATTGCAAACTGAGCCGATTAAGCGTGTGCCGGATACGGTAATGCAAATGCGGAAATTTAAAATTCGGCAATAACTGTTTGTTTTCATTCGATTTCGGTATTATATTATTGTTTTCTTTTATCATTTGTTAGGTATCTGAATATCTGAGGGGTAATATCACACTATTTTTTGAAAAAAATATCAATTTTGAATTTTTGAATTTGCATAACCGTAACCGGTAAATGCTTATTCGCTCAGTTGGCGAAAAAAGGCAAATTAATCGTGGTTTTTCGGGAATAAGGCAACTTTTTCCCAATTTGTTTTAATTCATTTTCATATAGTAGTTACACTATTGAATACTCGTCAAATTGAAGGAATAAAAAATGACCCTCACCGATAGGCAATTGCAGGAAAAGTAAAACAAATTTTTTTATTTCTTTTTAAAATTTTTTCTCGGCCCCACGGTTTTGGATCGGCATGATACTTGTTGGAATTTATCTGCTTACTATTGCCCTTCGTCGTATACACATATCGAACGAATCCGTAAACTTTGAAATTTTTATGACACTTTATCGAACTTACGATATTTAGCGAGGGTGCAGATATGACGAACCCAAACTCCGTCTGTGAGCTCATGTCAGCCCATACAACAACTGTGCACGATTTGGGCCCGATCGGTTCATATCACTTTTTGGCCAACTGCCAAGAGAATGTCACTTGAGCCAGAAAGTCTCTCTTATCTTCTCATTGATATTGATTCTTCTTTAACTGCACAGATCTCTTGTCGAACAGCATTCAGATAGTTCATCTACAGTGGGAGATTAGAATATACTGTACTATCATACATAAATACTATTGTACCTTTGATTTACGATTATTATGTATTCTAGTAGGTGTCAACTGGTTTCGGATTATCTCAATTTATTAAATTAGAGAATATCGATCTGTGTTTTTACACTACCTTAGTTGTCAGATTGCACCATCTTGCACGTGTTTCAGCACGAATGGAGCGCATTTCCTAAATTGATTGAATAGTATCGATTATTGATTGACTATTTATCGATCATAACTAGATATATTTACTTACATTAGTTATTTTATCTTCATTCTTTATTAATTCTTCAATCATTAATATCATATCTTTGCCCTCTAATCGTTCAAGATTAATCAGTGGAGAAGAATCGAATAACTTAATCATTCAATATTGTGATTTAATAATCAATAAACTACCGTACCTTGAGTTGAACGCATTGTCCATTATTGATTAATCTAGCTTCATCGATCCTAGTCTGCTTGAGATATTTGATCTGCAATATTTTCTAGAATATCATTTCTTTGAGCTCACTTGGTGTCATACGGTACATGAACAACAGTTAAGACATCGGCTCAGTAAGATTCCAGGAAGATTCCTATTCATTTGGGCTGCTTCCTTGAAACACAGATGTGGCGGGTTTTCGAATTTTAAAAACTCGATTTTCACCAAAAAAAATGGTGCGACCTAGGACCGATGTTAGTGTCGATTAATTATAAGTATAAATAGACAACAAAAACTGGCTATACGAAGGTCCGGAGATCCGATCGCAAACTGATTTTTTTACCTCCTCAAAACATTCTAAAATTTATTAAAATTTTAAAACAAAAAAGTGCAGTCCAATTTTTGCCTCATCTTATAGAGCAAAAAATTCGAATAAAGGAAAAAAATCAAAAATCGAAGGACCCATCTTTTGAGATAAATTAACCTGAAGATGACCCGAAAATAATTTTGTTTTCAAACCCCCTCAAGTTTGTACTCATATTGAAGAGCTCGTCATGTAGAACAACTTTCATGTTGAACGTTTTGTCTGAAACTCATGTACAAGAGAATTATATGAATTAAGATTTAATGGATCCTAATCGTTTAGATTGTTTGTATCTTGAGAACAAACGACTTTCATAGACTATGACCAACATAAAAAATGATGTACTTGACGAGTGCTTTAAAATGAGTATAAGTATGACAAGGTTTCGACAACTTTTTTTTCAAGTCCATTTCCAGGCCATATTATTCAGCATGGAGGTCTACAATTTTTTCGTGAAACAACAAAGTAAGTATGGATTTTTGCGTTCTACAATATAGGCGTAATCACTTTGTGAACAAAAAATATTTTACTTTCGTTTTACACAAAATTGGGTGAACAACCGTGTGAATAAAATAAACTCATGTAGTTCTTTTGTACATGAGTTTCAAACAAAACGTTCAACATGAAAGTTGTTCAACTCGATGAGCTCTTCAATATGAGTACAAACATGAGGGGCTTTGAAACCAGAAATATTTTCGGGTCAACTTCAGGTCCATTTATCTCAAAAGACGGGTCCTTCGATTTTTGATTTTTCCCCTTATTCGACGCGGAATTTTTTGCTCTATAAGATGAGGCAAAAATTGGACTGCCCTTTTTTGTTTTAAAATTTCAATCAATTTTAGAATGTTTTGAGGAAGTAAAAAATCAGTTTGCGATCGGATTTCCAGACCTTCGTATAGCCAGTTTTTGTTGTCTATTTATACTTATAATTAATCGACACTAACATCGGTCCTAGGTCGCTCCATTTTTTTTTCGGTGAAAATCGAGTTTTCAAAATTCGAAAACCCGCCACATCTGTGTTTCAAGGAAGCAGCCCAAATGAATACCCATTTTGTGATGGGGGCCCATGGGGGGGTATCCATAAAAAAAAATTGGGCCAAATCGGTGAGGTCGATGTCCGGGGTCACTGGCTCAACCCTCGAATCTTACTGAGCCGGTGTCTTAAAAGTCCCCACCGCACTGCACGAAAATACCGAACCTCGTAGGTTCGATTATTGCATGGTGTAAATCAACTTTGCTGTTTTTGTCAGATCGGGAACACAAAAGCCTTTTTCTCCATTTTTATGCATTTGATGAACAGATTTGAAGTGAAATGGATCTATCCACTATCATATCTATTATACTTTCACTATTTTCATTCATATATCATCTCTATTATACTACACTGCATTCATATATCATCTCTATTATACTACACTCGCAGTGAAGCATAATAGATATTTTACTTCAACAAACAGGTTTGTCTAGCAAAATATATCATTTTACTCTCACTCATCTATCTTTCTTCTGCTTATGAAATATTAGTTCACTTATATTATATCAGGAACTCACGATCATTTTATAGAAGTCAACTAGAGTATATATAGATGATTCCTTATCTTCTTCTAGATTTATATAAACATTGTCATCCATTTTCAATCGATAGTATGTACCCGTGAAGCAATCAGAAGCGATGAAATCGATATACTGTAGAGATACTTTTGATTACTGTCTATGAAATAAATAATTGATTGATTACCATAAGACGACGTTTGATTGAACTACGATGGATTGTCAGATCGATCTTACTCTTACTGAAAGATAGATTTATATTTATAATAGATGAATGATATAATATGAACTAACCGATTGGTTCCATATTCATGTAGAGGAATCTCTTCTTGAGTATATATCATTGATGAGGGTAGATCATTCATTATGAAGAAGATGAATTAAATAGAATAATGAAGAATATATGGAAGGGACGCTATGTATAGATGTATAAGGAATAGAATGAACAGACATTGATAGAAAGAAGGAGTTGATAGCCAGTGGGTATGATTATAGATAGATGGATAGATGAGAGGTCAGGATGATGACAATGACAATGGGTTAATGTCTAAATGATACGATACGGTATTCATGAACATAGCACATTATTCTGACAATCAACTATATTAATTATTTAATTAAGGAAGTTGGATTATCTCTTCTCACTTCTTCCATTGAACATCTTGTTAATAAGGTATAAATATTCATTTCAATATTGATATAAATTGACTCCCCAATTATTTTCCACTTGTTCATAATTGTCTTGTCTGACATCGTAGCTTTAATATGTGTTGTATATATTTTATATCTTGTTACGTAGTAAGTGTTTTGATCATATATGGGATAACTAAGATAAGCAATAGTACACGTACATGTACATTTACTATTTGTATACTGTATGAGTGTATTAGAGATTGTAGAACTAAACGGAAGTTGTTAAGGAGAAGATGAAGTTAGAAAGATAGATAGAGATAGTTGTAAGAGAGGAGAAAGATTAAAAAAATAGAGTACGTCATTTAATGAATGAGGAAGTAGATAAACTATTAAGATGTTTAATGGAAATAATGATGATTACTTGTAATTGTCATGTGCTATTAGTATTACATTCCATTGTTTATACAATACATAATAATATATTTAATATAGATGTATTTCTAGGGTAAAGAGGATTGTCCACATCTCCTTGTATCCACTCATTTCCATGCTCTACTTGATCTACTTGAATTAGACCATGATCAGATCACTTATCAAGTAATCGATATCGTAATCATTCCATCTACCGTAATACTTTACAGACTCTGGAGGTTCTTCGTCGTGGTGCAATACTAAACTTCCAATATCGATTAGTTGAAGGAGTTGTCAATTCATCATTCGCTGCATTTACTGCTGCAAAGGCAGGAATACCACAGAAAGCTGTTGAGAGATCAAATAAGGTATTGTACAATGGGATACTGTATATTGATTGATTTAATGAAAACCTTTGTATTTTGAATGATTTATTTCATTCTCATCTATATATCCACTCCGTTATATCTAAATACAGTAATCATTTAATTATATTATTGATTCTATTAATATTCGTATTATAAGGTGTATGAACATTTGAGAGATGGAGGACGTCTATGTGATATTCGATTAGAAGATAAAAAAGAAGAAGAAAGGTAATCATATTCCTTATCCCTATTCATTATTCCTCTATCTCCATTTTGTTGTCTACATACATATTTCTAGAATTCCTATAGAGTGTTTTTCGTCTAGACTAGACTTATAATAAATTATTTATAAATAACAATAAATTATTTATGAATAACAATTAGATATATTTATCCATATATTGTGGTACTTTTCTTTATTGTGTCCAAGATCGCATTCCCTTACCTACCCAATATCTACACACTTTTACACATGAAATGTAGTTCGACATTTTTATGGTTATCTATTCTCGTTATACAAGGTATTACACGAGATTGTATTTTTTTAAATTTAGTGTCGCTCACTTTCCGTAACACCCACTCATTCTGATGTATCTCACATTTAGTTGTCATCTTAACATTGTGAGAGAATCCATTAATCTTTACTTGTAAAGTAGCTACGTAATATGCCCATATGAAAATCGTTAGATTAAGTTTGCTTTGCTCATGAGATAATCTACTTTCATTCCCTATTCATATTCCAATGTAGTCTACCACACATAAGCGATTAGTTGTCGTATATGATAGATACGTAATGCACATCTCCCTTCCCTCTGAATATGAGACCCTCGTGGTTAGGAGTAAGGATTATTAACCTACGTAATAGAGGAATTGTATTTGATCTATTTCAGGAAGAAGTTATTGATTTCTCATATGGAAGAGATGATAGAATGGATTAAAGAATGGAGATTAGAAGATAAATCAATGATCAATGATAATAATGGAGATAATGATATACCTGACATTATAATCAATATTCATCAAAGGGTAATCATTCTCATGAATTCATTAGTCTTGACCATAGGTCGAAAAGTATGTTACAACGTACCAAACCTGACAGGATTTTGAGCAAAAATTTCATAGAAATCGAAAAACCTGACCGGATTTTGAGCCAGATTTGCCAAAAATCGGAAAACCTGATTTTGAAAACCGTTAACCTAGCTATTCGACCTATGGTCTAGACTACCGTACCCTTGAATTTTTTCCAAATATTTGTCTTCATCTTCTTTAATACGTTCAAAGATTCATCTAAGTACACTAATGTAATGTTTATATGTGAGAGATGGTCTAACATCCATTGGTACATTCATTTACGTGTACATTCGAAGATTCATTTATATGAATGAGGAAATACGAAATATCCATACATAGTTAGTAGTAAAGAATGATAGATGATGGATATACAATATATGTACTGAGATCCCATGAGGATAGACAAAGATCTATACTGTTTATGGACACTGTTTATAGTGAATATATCTTAAATGTACACAAGGAAATCAATCTATTTAGATATAATATTATAATTATGATGACATTGATTATATCCAATTGATTTGTTTCATTTATAGCTCTCACAAATGTTACCTAATGATAATGAATGTAATGATATGAATGAAGAAGATGATGAGGAAGAGGAAAGAAGAAAAGATATGATAGTAGAAGTGAAGGAGAATCATGAACTAATGGATACTGTAGGAGTAGAAGAAAATGATGGAGAAAGAGATAAGACTGTAGACGATGTAGTAGTAAATGACGAAGAACGAAGAAACGAAGAAATTCAACAAAGAAATGAAGAGGATGAAGAAGATAATACACAGAATATAGCTGATTGTACATTCCCATGGGAGAATGAGAGTCCTATCACGAAGAATAAGAGGTACGGTAGATCCTTTGAGTGTACTGTATCATGATGAGATATGATTATAGAGATGATGATGATAATGTATTGAATGATGTAACATTTCCATGGGAGATTGATACACAAAATGATACAATAGAAAGAGATAGAAGTAAAGATAATGAATCGATATTTATACTCAAAGATAAGGTACTATCAATTCATTCATATACTTTATAATCTTGACTATTTTAGACAATGAATACATCTACCATAGGCAAATCATTAGATGATAATATTGAAGAAGAAGTTACTGGTGATAAGGTAGTTTGTATCTATCATAGTCATTTATCTACTCTACATTCATCATATATTGATTATATAATTGTGTTGATTATAGTCCCATCGTACACCTCATGAATCAATATTAGATATATCTACTACAAGTATTCTTAAAGGAAGTACAGGAAGACATGAACGGACTCGTGATAGGAGGTACGGTAGAATGAGATAGGATACAATTCTATCTTTGTTGAGTTTGTGTATTCATTCATTTACCGTATCCTTTATCTTGACACAAATATCATTCTTCTATTTCATTCTGAAATTCATCTTTTATTATTATGAAAAGAAATTTGAATACATAATTCTGCTTTTTTGTATTCAAAAAGGGAAATGAGAAAGTGTATATCCTCAATTCTTAACTTCCTCTTTTTTGCTTCTTGCAACATTTGTCGTCCATTCGCAATAATTCTCCATTACTTGAATATTCATTAAGTGTGAGAAAGTTGTATTAATTGAGAAAGGATAGATTTATGAAGTATCTATTAGATGTACAAGTATATTCAATATCCATTCATATTATCTCTTTCATTATTAATCACATTTACCTATTACTCTATTCCATCCATTCATATTTCAATATGATCTTTAATCGTGTACGAAATAATTCAAATGAGATATAGTAGTTAATATCTCGATCTATTCATATCTCTTTTAATCATTCAACTATACTATCAAATGTAATAAGAATCAATGATCATTCTCATTTTGTCTTTCCTTACTATTATTAACTCTTACTATGGTATGATGTTTTAAGAAAAGTTTAACATTTAACAAGTGCTAAATATTGAAAATCGCTGAAAATCACTAGTTTTTATGAGTAATAGTTGTGAAGAGTGAATGAATGAATGATATATGTGATATAGGATGGAATGATATCATATTCATTCATTCATTCATTAGAATGACGTGTAGTAGTTATATCACTATCCCATCTTCTTGACCCCATCATTAAACTATTTATCCATTATCAACGTCACTTTAATCATTTATCCCATTAGACTATATCATGTGATTTAGACTCAATGAGATACTTTCATACTATCTTCTCATTCAATCTCTTATTCTTCTTCCTCTTATGTCTATTCTCTTCTTTACTAATTCGTTTATTTGCAAGTGAAGCGTATTTGATTGTAGACAGAAAGAGTAACCGTTCTTCCTCCTTTCAACTCTTATCTCCACCCTCGCTCTTAATCTTACACTGAAACTATCTGACTAGACAGGTTCTGCTAATTTCCAAAGGGAAAATCACTAATTTGAGATCATCAAAGGCTCATGATACCGTAATTTAATTAGAATTGTCTCTTTTGATCTACCCTTCATACCGTATTCCTCTTAGTCTTTACAATTACAGTAATCTATCTGTGAGCTTCTCAACTGCAGTAACAATGATGATGACAGAGAAAGTGGAGGAATACATTGTTGAGGTAAGATAGAATTATGATAATGGGATTACGGTAGTGACTGAGGTGATGTAAAAAGGGGAGTGAGGCAATTCATAGAACAATCATATCGGACAACATACATTTTCGGAGCCCTCGCCATTGTTCTCAATATATTGACATATATATCAATTTTCGAAATATGGTGGGTCAATTTAGAAAATTCGCCTAACGTGGGCCATATATAGTGGGTCAATCCTCGCATTGCGAGGGTATGAAAATGAATGATCGGATAACCGACCCCACTGGCATTTACAACCTCTCCTCGGAATTTTTCGGGCCGATTTCGACCCGGGGGATTTTCTCAGCTGGTAATTGTCGGATGGAAAAACTAAAAGTAGGTTTGGAATAAGCAAAATAATCAATATGCCTTAAAAAGTGAAAAGTCGAATTTACAGTTTTAATAGGTGGAATTAGGGTTAAAATGAGTAATTTTCGCAAGTATTTTTCGAGCATCCATAAAACATAAATCGGAATTCGGACCTAACTTGGGAATGGTATAAACTCACATATCCCGATTTTCACGAAAGTTGCAGGGTTTCTAAATCGACTACTCGACCTAGCTGCAGAATTTTTAAGGTGGTATAATGTTATGCTAGCATATGCTGGTATTCCGCAAGGGGCTGGTTCAATTCCCCTCCAGTGCACTTCTTTTACTGAGTCATGAGTTATCAATTTTTTTAAATGACAAAATATCCCTCCGGAATACCAACCAAACATCATAACACTTGACCACGCTGCAGCTCGGAATGGAAAAAGAAGAACATGTTCATATCGCGCGAGGATATCAGCTGATCAATTACTTGAAAAAAAATTTAAAAAATGCTTTTCGCCGAGCTATAAAGTAAAACATTTCGCAGGTTTTTAATGCATATTCGGAATTAGCGTATTCGATTTAGGAAACCCTGCAACTTTCGTGAAAATCGGGATATGTGAGTTCACACCATTCCCATGTAAGTTCTCACTCTCATTTGGAATCTGATAGGTTGGTCATTCACCCGAGAGAGAGAGTGAGGTTGAAAACAGTCTCTTGTCGGACATCTGAGATAAAAGGTCCAGAGGGAAAATGATCCGTGAGTCGTTCCCACCACTCTAGTCATGACTTCTCCACTGGAAGAGCGGACATTTGCTTAACATTCATATTCCACTGAAAAGAATTATACTAATGGCAATGATCTTTGATCTTTGTAGAGACCTTCTCCTAAACGTCGAAAAAACAACTACGATCTATTTGAAGAACTCATTCAAGGTTAAACAGTATTTAGTATTGAACTTGTAAATAGATTTAATGATTTAGGATCAACGAAAGGTCTGAAGTGTCTACATAAAATGAATGAAGACCGTAATGAGGAAAAATATGATGAAACGATGAGAGAAGAAGGAGAAAGGAATGAAAAAGAAGATGATGAATATGATAGAGACACATCGCAATTAACGATTGCTGTTAAACGATTACGATCACATTAAGATTACGGTATATGTGCTTTATTTCATTGGATTACGGTATCTCTTATAAGTGTTGGTCGTCATTTGAACTCTTTCTCTCTTTATCTATCCTTGATTGGATATTCTGTGTGTATATATAACTACTCTATGTACCTGTGTATATCGTCGTGTACTATATTTATCTTTAATCCTCATTTCATTTAATCTACATTACTTTTAACTATGTACTTCATAATAGATATCAGATGAATGATATCTATGAATGTGAATGTAGTTAGAATCATTATTGGTCTCTATCTGCTCTCTATTCTACATTTTCATTCATGTCTATTCATTCACTTAAATCTCACGAATCAATTTCACTCTCACGTTTCAAATTTAGTTAGTCATTCTAGAGGGATGAAGAGACAGACAGACACTAACTGAGACCATATCTATTTTGTGAAGATGTATTGTATTCTTCTCATGAAATGGTTCTGATTTATATGTGATATTGATATAAGATAGATAAGAAGTTATATCGTGTAGATTATTCTGCACGTTATCTCATTCTTTACATCATCTCATCTCCAATATAGAATACCAAATGGCACGTAGACAGATAGATACAGTAATCACTCTAATTAATATTATCTTTCATCTATCATTAGATATATTAAGATGAACATAGATAACATTAGATACTATCAAGTTCAAATTTCATTTGTTTTTTTTTCATGATAAACTTAAAATTAGAAAGCATAACTACAAAGATAAAATGTGGATTACAGTGGAGATTAGTATATTCTAAACCTAATAGATTACGGTATCCAAACTATTTATGCGCTCATTATATTATTTCTATAACTTTTATTAAGCTTATCAAAATTTTCATGTAAAAAAGTTTGATATTGGCAATGTTCCTTTAGACTTAAATTTTTTTAGATTAAACTTTTTGATTTAGATTTAGAATGTAATGAAAAAAATAAATAGATATTCAACACATAATCTCTTTTATCGTCTTATAATATGTGTCATTTGATATCGTGAGAGATTGATCGTGTCTCATCATATGGTCTTGTATACAATGATAAGATATTATGATCATCTGAAGAAAACTAGATTTAACCATTCTTTATAGACGTTATTAAATCTAAATACTTTAACTTGTGTTGGCTGTTTTATTCTTAGATTTTTCTGTTCTCTGTTATTTCTGTATATTTCGTTTTGATATTCCTGTATCATATTGTTTTGTTCTTGTTCTTGTTGATTGTTTCTTTGTGAATTTCTTAATTTGTGTTATAATAATCTGAATTGATAAGAAAGTCGTGTTAGCGTCTAATAGCGTAAGAATAACATGACGTTGATAGGGAGAAGGTTGAGGGTGAGGGTTATTATGGTAACAATATCTCAATCACTATTTTTTCTCGCTGATAATATGTTATCCGCAAAATGAGACGAATTAAAAATGACGATATGTGTATGACGATGTTTAAATCGTACAGTGAAGTCTCAGATGTATTGGCATATTCTTATCATTATAGTACATGAAAGATTGATAAGAAGAATCAGATGGGGTCACATATTAACGTAGATAATCCAATCTCATTCAATCGATATTCTCCAGAGCTAAAGCTAGTTCTCCTACCGTATTTTCACCTAAAAGATCTTGTACACGCTTGTTTTCCTTGTATATTAAGTCATTTTTGGAACATTCTCGATTATACATATGTCCTAAGCCTGAATTTTTTAGTATTTCAATTTTTATATTTTAGTTTTTAATATTATCTAGATCAACTATGCGGTGGGTCACCAGATCTGTAGCGATATGCGATGATTCTATTGATCCTTGTTTCTTGCAATAATTCATAAAGCCTGATCCAACTTTCTTCGCAAATTCGTCCTCCCATCTCAAGCCGGGTCTTCTTGTTTGTTTTAGCCGGTTGTGACATGGTAAATTATGTACTCAACCATTTTCTTGTACATGCCCTGATATGTAATGCTCACTGCGTAGCGCATAATAAAGTATTATTAAAATTATATCCGATAAGTATTATCTTTAATTTCAACAGTAATTCTTATACAAGATGAAAAATGTCTGATTGATGCACTACAAAATGATAAACAAAATCTCTTTGCAACAAATATTTGGGAAGATCAACTGATCGATTTTTCAGCGCATTATCAAGTTCACAAAATTAGATAATGTTCTACAATTTAAAAAATCTATTGTTGTCATACATTAGGTGGAAACAAATAGCGACTCAATTACATATCTACAACACAAACATTGATAATACATAGCCCATGGATCAGAGCAAAGTCAAATACTACCTTCTCTGAATGTATCATATTTCTGTGAATGAGTGACAAAGAAGTAAGAATTTAGAACGAATGTCAGAGACAACATATATGTAAAGATATGGTAAATATGAATATTTCAACATAATGTCCCCATACCGTAACCATGATAGATATGGAGAGGAACTTCTATGAACACAAACTACAAAAGTCAATTGCGATTTGTCGTTTCTCACGTGCGCAATGACTAGACGAAAGGAAGAGGAAAGAAAAGATAGAAGGAGTAGATAAATAGAAGAGAGATAGAATAGAGATAGAGAGAGACAGTATAGTTTATGATCGCTTCCTTTCTTCCATCATCGTTCCTCTCTTTAGTGTTCTGCAAATAAAATCCACGATGATATTTCCAAAAGTCACGTAGACAGCCTCTTTTTGAACGTTCTTTGATAGTAATGAATGATGCAAGCTGGAAATGTGATTAGATCATGTAGATCTCAGTGGCTAATATTTGGGAAGTTAATCTAATTTAGCGAATCTGATAGTTGTTGTAAACAAAGTAATTGATCTACAAATGGCACTTACTTATTTGAAAAGAATGACAAAAAATGTATATGAGTTTTGATCACTGACATTGATTTTTTTATAAATTTGATTGAGTTCTCTTCTTTCTTTCATTTTTCTGTCATTCATGTGATGGTTATAGACTGGTCTCTATTTGATCATTCGTCACTCCCAATGACCCATTTACCATTTGAAGTATAAGTCTACTCTTGAACATCCATCGTATATTGATGGATCAATATCATTTCATCAATTATGGGTAGCGAACATATCGATAGGAAATATCCTCAGTGATGTTTCAACTATACGAAATGCTTTACATTATGGATTGTGCTTTACATTATTAAGTAGTAATTTATTCCGATAATAGCTATACTCATAGAACATAAATATGACGCGATGTTCTCCTGAATATTGACACAAATACAGCACATAAAGATATCACACACACCATAATCAATGATCTATAGTTGTGATAATATGTCTGATTGAATGAAGGAATGTCCTTTGACTCTTCACATGTTTTGTCATACGATATTAACTACTTTCTAATAATAGTATACAGAATAGAGATACTCATTGGTTACGATTAATTGAATGAAAAACTATGATAGTATAGTCATCACGAGAACTTGGATTGGATATGGAATGATAAACTACAAGGAATAAGTACATTATCATCAATTGTAATGAATCAATACAACAAACTACCAGTTTGTCATTCCTTCTTTTTGATCATTTTCATGATTGTCACGTAGACATTGTCTGTGTACGTGCAGATCATTACATTTTATTGTGAATGGGCGGAGTTTCATCCTTTAGTCCCGCCCCTTATGCACCCATGGTGTTCTACGATATAAGAGGAAAGCTTCAATGAGATACCTTTAAAGCACTCTTGCTTTCTATTCTTCATGTTCAGATTCATTTGTTGATTACTGTAATAGTCTATTCTGATTACTGTAGTCATTTACTGTAGACTAATACAATATTATCTGATTACTGTACTGGTATGTATAGAATACTGTAGCCATTTTGCCAAAATTGACATAGTCGCTTAAAATAATTACTGCTGACAAAAATTCCCATTATATCATCTAATTATGGTAATTCTTTATTCCGAATTCCGTAGTTGACTCCTGAGATTACTGTAGCAGTCTTTTTATCATTATTTAATACATTTACGCAGGTTATTGTAATCTCCTGTTTTCCCGTATTTTTTAAAGTTTTTTTTACTGTGGAAATATAAATTTAAAGCCATGTTCATATTTTCATCTTTATTTATTCCGATTTATGCCAAAAAAGGGAAGATGTATGTGACAGCTTAATGACTATTGGCATTCGAATATTGCACTGCGGGTATGCCAGAGGGAAGGTGTTATATTTAATTATAAAAGAGAAATGAGAAAGGAAAAAGAGTGATTGGTATACGGTAGTCTCCATCTTATCATTGTCACGTAATCAACTATATCAATGAGAGTGAACAAGTATTGAGTGAGATGGTCTTATTCATTCACTTCTTTATAATGATCTTTGATCTTTAATCGTGTATTGATATGTGTTCCGTATGATTATAATGAACTCTTCATCTATATATGATCATGATGTCTATCACTTTCATTAACTCTTCGTCTATTCTCTAAACTCCTCCCCTTCTCCATCTCTTCTTCTTATTCACTCTAATCATGAACAACTTCAGTATGGTTGTTCTAACCAATCAATCATCTACAATATCGGTGTCAATTCTATCAAAAGTGGCTGAATCACGAGGAGATAGTATTGATCTACCTCATCTTCCTCTTCTTCCTATCAAGACTACTTATGATACCTGCCCTTATTCATTCTACACACTGAGTGCAGCTACACAATGGATCCTAATGGTCTTTCTACCCATTGTATGGGTACTTACCGTAATCTACGCTACCGTAATCCCAAAGAGTCGTGTCGGAATCCTCTCAATCAAGAAATCATATCAGGTTAGTATTTTATTGATTGATTACATTCAATGTTTTGACTAGTTGTGCATTGTGGTATTACGTGCGATTGATTTGATATAAAAGGAGCTCCATTCCATTTCTTTCCTTATAATGTCACTTGAATAGTCACTGTTCGGGTTGTTTCCATCTCTCCCTTTGCCTTCTCTCCCTCTCCCTCTACCTTTGCCGTCTTTGCCTCTTCCTCTTCCCATCTTTATCTATACTCGATCTATCTACTCTTTCTCTTCTTCTGTCTACTCTTTCTCTTATCACGTAGACACAATTCTCTGTTCTTCATCATTTCATTCATTGAGGGTAAAGCACACTTAGTGCACTTGAACTTATGTCATAGTGCAATGGAAGAGTTTGATGCAACAGTGAAATTTCCTTTGATAATGGCAATGTATGAAATGCACCGTAGAACCAGAGATCACATTAGACTGTTCATGTACAGAAAGAGATGAATGGGAAAGAGAGAACGAAATAGACAAAGAGAGATTAGTATGACGTCATGGGTCTAAGAATCAATGAAAGGTTATTGGGTACAGTAACCCGTTCCTAATATACAGTATTCCATATGAAGTACAGTAATGAATTGATTGATTCAGGATATGGTCAGCGGTCGCCAATCTCGTCTAAGCTTCTTGGACATAATGAGAGTTGTTGCCATCTTATGGGTTATGATGAATCATACCGGATCAGAAGGAAGAATCGATATCCTTGAACGATTACCATCTGCTGTTGCATTCAAGGTACGGTACTCTTGTTCAATTGGGTCATACTTATTACTTTTTATAGACTGCTGTACATGAACATCCAATCTTCGGTGCACTTCTTGGTAATTCAGCTCTAGGAGTAGAAGTATTCTTAGTATTATCTGGTCTTCTGGCTGCTCGATCATGGCAAAAGAATCATCATCTTCCATTCTTTGTAAGTATATCATCAATCAATATTAATGAACTGAGACTATAGACGATGAAGATGTAGTATGAGATATACATTGATTCCCCTCCTCTCCCCTCCTCTATCCTCCCCTTCCCTCCCCTCCACTCCCACGCATTGTGAGAGAAAAGAAAGAGAATAGAAAAAAGATATAGGAAGATGAAGCGATAGATAGATAGCCTCCTTTGATCTTTCAATTGAGATAAACAACGTAAATCATTCCATATTTGGGATAGTACATATTAACCATTCATTTCTATTATTGGATGTAAATTAATCTATTCAATCAATATTTCATTTCAGTCTCATTACTCCAAATATGTCTACAGACGTGTATCTCGTCTTGTTCCATCTGTTTTCATATTCATAATGATCGCTGCTGGTCCTCTCATCAAATATCTCCTTCCGAGGTTCGGTTGCATACTGTAATCAGCATCCAATCAATCAATAATTCTATTATAGATTCGAATCAACAATGATCTCTGCATGTGGAGTCAAGGGTCTTCTCGCTCATATTCTCTTCGTCGGTAATTGGCAAGAGATTCCAACATGTCTCGGTTACCTATGGTGAGTGATTAATCTATCCTCTCTTCTTTCTCATTCATTATCATATATTATCTATTCCTTATTATAGGTATATTGGACTAGATATGCAATTACATTTGATGGCTCCATTCTTTATGTGGGCATTGAATAAGAATAGTCGTGTAGCTATTGGAATAGTAGCTTTCACTGTATTTGGATCATCGATCATTCGTGCAATCTACTGTATCACTTATGATATATGCAATAAGAGTGATGTGGATATACCGGTATGTTTCATTTATTCATATATTATTCATTCTCATAATTTATTATTCTTCAGTTCATATCATATCCTGATTCTGATCCAATTGCTATTCGTTCTGTATATCTCGGACTATGGGAGATGTATGCTAGACCCTACACAAAGTGTGGTCCTTTTCTTATTGGTCTAACCTTTGGATGGATATCTGCCAGTTGGGAGAAGAGTGCGGCTAGAATCTCTAAGAAGTACTGTATATACCCATTTCAAATACTTACCGTAACCAGCCGTTGTCACGACTTATCGTAATCTTTGAGCATACTAATTGATATCCTCATTTAGAGTAGCGTGTATGATGTTCTTCTGTGGTGGTATCATGGCCATTCTTACAATCTATGCAATTCTCCCTGAGTATTGGTGGCCTGATATGTCATCCAATATCTACAATGTCACCTACACTGCTACATTCCGTTCTGTATTCGCTACTTCTCTTATTTGTATGATTGCTGCTCTCACTCAGACTACAGAACCGTGAGTTTCCCATCATTTTGAATAATCAATAATAATTGTAATCATTACAGAGTATACGTTCCTGTATTCTGGTCTGTACTAGCTCGTCTAACATTCGCTGCATATCTTCTTCATATGCCGGTTGTCTACATCTTCAACTATCTTGATTATCTACAGAAAGCAGAAAGTGCTATTGCTCTTCTAGTTGTCCTTCCTGGTAAGAATCATATGATGATCATCTTTCCCCTCTAATCTTTAGTGATTAACCCTCCTTATCTCCATAATTCTCAAGTACTAATTCATTTTCATTTCAGCCGTAGCAGCAGTTTCATTCACCGTAGCCATTCCATTCTATCTATTAATAGAATCTCCAATTGGACGTATATCTGTAATCTATGAGACATATCACAATACTCCTTCTTCATCTTCAATTGAGACAAGAACAAGTGATGTTAATCATAATGTACCTCTACTAAACTCCAAGTTAGAAGAGTAGATCTAGATTCAATAGAACTCCTTTGAAGCGATTATTTCCTATATACCAATGCATAGTAATGAATTAGTATTATGATCTCAACTATCAATAAGCCTCTAGGCAATTTATTCCTTTTCCATTACTAGTCTATCATTACCTTAATCTCCCTTATTACACTTAAAGTGCTCTTACTATTAATAGTTTTGTATTATATTATCCTAATAAGTCTTGATTGTTTATTGATTGATAGATATTTCCCCGTTATATTCCTTTATTGATTACGGTTTGTACTACCGTACCCCCGATGATCTCTCATCCAATCAATACATTGTAAATATTGAACCAATTTATACATTCCAAATCCCATTTATAATACTTTCTATTCTTATTTCATTTATACCAAAGATGAAGTTGTAATAGTCATCTTCTTTATTTTGCGATCTCCGCATATATCTAAATTGTATGTACCACACTGGCATTTTATATGTATATTTGTCTTTTAGCCCCTTAAGCATACGATTATATACACAAACTTATTGTTTGTATCAATATTTGGAATACAATTTATATATTTGTTGCCTCCGGGCTATAAACAATTGTAATTTATTCCTATACTTATGCATATATGCATTACACATTAAACCACAAACAATATCAATAATTAGTTTCTCTTCTTTCTCTTTGAAACAACGGATGATTTTGAGTGGAAAATGAATCGGAGAATGTTAAGAGTACTGTAGAGGATAATGGATACTGTGGTTAGAAGAGTAATCAATACAACAAGAACGATATCGAGATTCCAGTAGATGAACAAAGGAAGGTCGAGACCCTGCAATTTTAAATTTTGTGGTTACTCAATTTTCAGATGTTGTCAGACACTGCCTTAGTTTTTGATAATAATGTTTATGTAATTCAATTCGTGATCATAAAAGAAGAAACGATAAATCTTTCATCGTTACCTCATTATCCAATGATGGAATATTCCCGAACTTTGCTACAAAATCAACATTCTTTACAAGAATTTCACGTGAAGAAAAAGGTCTCTCTTTAACAGTTGAAGAAACGAATAATGCTGCCTTTTTGTACCTCAACAAATATCATTTGTATGTTATGTTAGGTCATTTAAAAGGGATGAGTCACAGTCTATAGATCAAATATGATCTCATTTTGTAGTGTAGTCTGCAGTAAATTCGCCCTGTTATACCTCTATATAAATCTGTGTGTGCCCGTCTTCAGCGAGAGATAAGGAAGTATGTAAAAAATCGTGAAAACAAAATACTCTCTAATTTGCATGGCAAACGATTTTACAACTACCTCAGCTCTCGACTTAAAAGCAAGACTAAAATAGGATGTTTATGTGATACCTCTGGAAATTCACTATTATCTGAATCATCTAAGGTTAATGCATTGGCCGACTACTTTCAAACCATGTATACCACTGATGATATGACCCGCCCTCATGTACTTGCCTCTGTTCCTCAATCTTTCTCCGTACCTATAATCATGCCTCAAGATGTTTGTTATCTTCTCAAACGAGTCAATTCCTCATGTTCATTACCTTCCGATAACATCCCTTCTATCATTTACAAAAATTGTTCCTCAACCTTAGCCTACCCTCTTTCTCTTATCTTCAATTACTCTTTCATATTGGGAGAGATTCCGTCTATATGGAAAATCTCCACAATAATTCCTATCCCCAAGGTTTCCTCGCCATCTATTGTTTCCCATTTTCGTCCAATCTCACTCACTCCCATTGCATGTAAAGTTTTAGAACGTTTTCTCAAACCGCGCATTATGAAATGGTGCAATATCCATAATATAATTCCTCAGGAACAATTCGGTTTTATATCCGGTAGATCAACTGTATCCCAACTCCTGCATTGTACTCAGGCATGGCGCAACTCTATTGATCGCGATCTCTGTACTGATGTAATTTATATTGATCTTGCTAAGGCGTTCGACTCTGTTTCTCATTCTAAACTTTTACATAAGTTGGAGTCTATTGGTATCAGGAATAACATTCTTGCGTGGTTTAATTCATTTTTAAATAATCGATCTTTTAGAGTACGTCTTGGTGATTCCCTCTCTTCTGAGAGGGATGTCACATCAGGAGTACCACAAGGTACAGTTTTGGGCCCATTACTGTTTTTGATTTATCTTTCGGAACTACCCAGGGTTATAGATCCTCTCCCTTTAATAGATATAAAAATTTTCGCTGATGACATCAAACTATACTCTACATTTAGTCCATTACAACCATTAGCTTCTCATACTCAACTTTCTCAGGGTATTTCACTAATAGTAGAATACTGTCAAAAATGGCAGTTGACAGTTGCACAAAACAAATGCACTGTACTTTATATAGGCAAAAACAACCCCTCTCTTCCATACTCGATCCACTCTCATCCTCTACCCTCATCTCTATCTACCCGTGACTTAGGAGTCTTCCTTGACCCTCTTCTCAATTTTTCCTCACACATCTCTATTATTACAAAGAAAGCCACATCTTTAGTTTATCTACTTTTTCGTTCTATCTCTTGCACTAGACCCGGTGTTTACATACACGCCTTTAAATGTTATATCCTTCCCATTATTGAATATGCATCCCCCGTATGGTCCCCTTCATCTAAGGGCCTTGTTCGTAAATTAGAGAAAGTTTCACATCTTTTTACTCGTCTCCTATTTTATCGCTGTTTCCATAGAGATGTATTCCCTCCTCAGTATATTGATAGATTAGCTCTGTTCAATCTACCTACCCTTTATCATAGAAGAACAGTGATCGATATTATTTATGCTTTAAAGATTCTTCGTTGTGAAGTAGATCTTCCATCTAGCCATTTCTTTGTTTTTAAACCTACATTTGGTCGATTATCTTGTTTCGCATTTCATATTCCTTTAACTAAACGTGAAAACCTCCGTTCCTCTTTTTCAGTTAGGTGTGCCCGTTTCCTGACCAAATTACATTGTGTTACTGGTTCACCCACCCTATTACATAGCACCCCAATTATTAAAGCTAAATTGATTTCTTGCCCTGACCTTATTGAAAAATTAGGAATTACCATCACATCACTTTAATGCACTTCCTCATAGTAGACTCGATTCAATCCGATATATATTGAATCAATGCGGACTCCTCCCCCGCTAGGTCTTGCCAACCAATCCTAGATCATGTTGATCTTTGATCTTAGTCTACATATGAAGACCTGCACTCCCCTCCCTCTTCTCGCTTCTCTATCCCCTATTCCTACCACCCACTTTCCCGATTCTCTTATTCACTTATTTATTCTTTGTTTCAAATGTTGTCACATCTTTATTGGATGTATGATAAATAAATAAATAAATAAAATAAATTGTTTGTATGACAAAAAAAGAAATAAAATTATTTATAACTTTAAAATGAAATAGAAATTCTTTCATTCACTGGCCATGCAGCTAATTTTCAAGATTAACAATTGGGAATGTTTTCATGTTTTGTGATCTATTCATTCTCTGATTTTTTTGTGTATAAAATGGATAGTAATTGTTGGTCAATCATCAGTTTTGGAATAAAACAACAATTAACTTCATAGTTCTCTTCATGTTTTCTTCAACTACATACAAATATAGACTACAGACAATATAACTATTAATGATTAGATTAATACTGGTGTGGATATAAATGTTATGATGGAATACAATTATACTATTTTTATAATAATTTTCTCGTCTTCATTCAGTAAATGATTATTTCTGATAAGACCAGACATCGATTTAGTATTATAAGAATGATAATGTTGATGTTTAGTGATAAAATGATGATACGAATACGTGCAGAATACAAGAAATATTAACATTGTGAAATACAATTTGATAAGGGTTTTTGGTTTTTGTAAATCTGTAAAATAAACATACTTGTCATTATTGAGAATTTCGTTGACAGCTTCTTCAATCTTATCAGCATTGGATAGATCATCCTTCTCGAACACAAATCCTACAAATATTTGATTCAATCAATCGAAGCAAAAGCAAAAGCAAAAGAATAAGCAAAAGAATACATACCAAATCCTAATTTTTTGGCAATGGCAGCATTTCTCGGTTGATCGGCAAAGAGAGGAACCATAATTACAGGAACTCCCTATAAAGTATTTTAATGTCTTTCTTCTCTTTTTTTAGTTTTGAAGTTTTAGATAAAATTTTAGCTATATTTATTACTATAAATAGTATTGAAGGTCAATGTGAAAGATAAATTAGTTAATACGATTTTGTTTTTTCATAGAGCATACGTAGCCTATTTATGTCCACTTCTTCTAATTTGATTGTCTAGACTATAATTGTATTGTATCATTAATATACTCTTCTCATTATTCAAGTATTTCCATCCCACTTGGAAGATGATTGAATAATGGAATGTTGATAAGGTATTTGGGGTCTAGACTCATATGAAGTCGTTAGTATAACACAACTTATCTTATCACAATGTCTCATATATCATCATATCAATTGAGTCTAGTCTATCTATAATCATACGAAACTACCTTATCTCCAACTTCATTCAATGAAGTCTTTCCTCCATGAGAGATGAATGCAGATATACGAGGATCACCTCAAATATTTTATCATTTATGTTTTTCATATAATCAAAATAATTTCTTTACAATTTTAATAATGCATAAATGATGAATGTATATGTATATGAAACGTACAAATCATTGATCATTAGCTTTTGTAGTTTGAATTGAAATGTAAACATTGAAATGATTATTATTGTCTATGTCTCTCTATTATCTATCATTCTATTCATTATCAATGAGAACTAACATCGTATGGAGAATAACATATTCTTCCATTATTATAATAGAGGGATCCTCTTGCAAAGGGCGAACACATTCGCAGCTTAGTATTCAGAATAAACAAAATTTAAAAATAAAATATGTAAAAAAATCTTTTTATCAATTTGTTTTATAAATTAGTCTAACAAGTCTAACAAGGAATGATTAGAACTTACCTTGGAGTTATGACTAGTGACAGATGTTTGGAAAAATTATTACAGGTTCTTTCTCATCTCCATTTATTTTATTGGATTTTGCAATGTGAAAGATCAAGTATTTACTAATAAAAAAATTCAGAGTGTGTGAAGTTCATTATTAACTGCACTACACTCCCTGCGAATTCTCTTAGAGATGTCTAACTGGTCTATTTCGCGTTTAATGGCTCGTTAAAAAATAGTGGAAAACCGAAATCGGCGACTTTCCACCCGTTAAAAAAGTACCCGGAAAGTCGAAAATGGAAACACGAAATTTGAATTCGCGCGCGCGAAAAGAGGTGCGGGAATTCAAATTCCGACTTTCCGACAGCGAATTTCCGCCGATTGCATATTTCAGAGAGCAGGAAGTTGAATTTCACCTTTTTAACTGCTAAAAATCGATGGTGGAAAGTCGGAATTTGAATTCCCGCACCTCTTTTCGCGCGCGCGAATTCAAATTTCGTGTTTCCATTTTCGACTTTCCGGGTACTTTTTTAACGGGTGGAAAGTCGCCGATTTCGGTTTTCCACTATTTTTTAACGAGCCATTAGATAACCTATGGCTCACATATTTGCCTTTACTGTGTACGGTTCGTTGTTGAGACTGTATCTGACAACTGTGATTATCTAAAAATTCCCTCGAATTCTCAATTATTTGTCTATTTTCTCGAAGCCCATGAACATTAAGCAGATTTTCTCAAGGGCTTTCCATTCAGAGATTCATGCTGGTTCGAATGGCATGTTACTAGTTATAACTCCACCGTAAATTCTGATCATTCCATTATAAAATTAATTAAGTTTGCAAACCAAGTAGATCATTTTGAGGTATCCATTTTCTCAGATAAATATTATCATGTCCATTCGTATGAACTGCTTCTTCTGGCTTTTCATATTTCCATATAAAAGTAACCTGAATAATATATGAGTAGAAGACTATACTAGATACTTCAATGAAGAGTTACATACATTTGGGAATCGACTGAATGCTTCTACTATAGATCTTTTGTATTCTGTTGGTAAAAGATATGATTGGGCAACTGATCCAAATGATAGAATTATTGATTTTGGACGAAGATTAAGTAGATCATCGTACTCCTTCAAATAGAATCTTTGTTGAACTCATCTCAATTATTTAATTTTTTTTATTTATAGAAATGTAATGCCGTCGTTACAAAGTATATGAGATACGGCAAAGTAAAATGGTTCGTTATCATTGAAATTGTGTGCATTCTAATAAGAAAAACATGAATGAATTATAATGAGAGTTGGTGATAAAGTACCTTTGTGAGTGGTTTTGATTCTCTTACTCCAATTGCTCCAATATCGATTACTTTTCTAAGTGTTGGTCTAGCTATATCAACAAGAGGATCAGCTGCTGTGATAATCAATGATGAAGATGACATTATTGACTGAAATCATAAGTCTACAATCGAAACGAAGAATGAATTATTGACTCACTTCAACATTAGGAAAATCATTTCCATATTCTTGTTTGAAAGCCCAGTCAGCACCTTGTGCAGTTTGTATATTGAAATAGAAGTTAGCAAATGAACAAACGATATTCCATATGCGAGAAGAAAAAGAACGATCTATGTTACCAGAGAATGAACCTAGAATAATATAATATATATTTCAATTATAATAATTCGGAATAATTCGAAGTGTACATATTTATTCAATACTGTTCAAGAGTAACTTCTATTTTCTTTCATTCATTCAATAATTTCATGATAAATAGTTCTAACTATGTATAGTAGATAATGGAAGAGGAGTTCCTGTAGTCCATGATAGATGATCAGACATTGATGATGATGATACTGTTACTATTGTCTTTGCTCCAATTAGTTTTGCTATTCCTAAATAATACCAATGATAGAAATGAAATAACGTAGAATTCTTACCGAATCCACAATAATCAAAGTTTTCAGTAAGGACAACATCGAATTTTGATTCTTTTAGTTTATCCAATAAATCTTTTTGTTTAATTGTATGAAGACATTGAAGGGCAAAGGCTTCTTTCAATCGAGGGGTTTGCTGAATATTCACTAATTTGGATATCATTTCTAATTCCTTGATATTGGAAAAAACGATAGAGAAAGATATATTATAAATTATAGACTAACTCTAATAATACTCATAACGTCTTGTGATGATCCTCTAAACATTGAACTACTATCATCTCCTTCTTCATTCCATAATTCAAATGCTTTATCATTAGGAGATGAATATACTATATGAGATCTCGTTGTTCCATCTCCAACATCTAATCGAAGAATCGATATGAGAGTTGTCTCAAATTACATACGTTATCAATCATTGTCTGCTTATTGTTAGGGGGGTAATCTTTCTATCTTGGCTCTAATCATTGAATCATATCACAATCATTAAACAAACAATCATCCATATAGGTACAGTCATTGATCATATCACAAAATAATGATTGTAATGATGTAATGAAGTGATTATAAAACTCACAACATTCATTCCAGATTCTGATAAAATATCAGATAATCTTCCCATGAAATTGGCATGGGAGAATCCACTTTTGATTGAATAAACGAGAACATTTGGAGGTGGTCGATCATTTGTTGATGCAAGGGGAATAAATGAGAAGAGAAGAGGAAGAATGAACATATCTATCAATGATATCAATCAATATCAAACTAATCATTTTCTATGTACTGATAAGAACATTTGTAATGTCACAAAAAGAGGAAGTCTGAGTGGATGATCTCTTCACTCTCATTGATAGAGAACAATACAATGTGATATTACAAAAAATACGATTAATATACACGAAAAAGGAGAATTTACGATTGATTATAAATTCTATAATAGTAATAGATAAATAGAATGATATGAAAAAAGAAGATAATCTTTTGTTTCATTGATCATATCTTATCTAATCACAAGTGACATCTACCATATCACTCCACTAATTTGCACTTTCAAATCAACTTATAACATAAATGCGTGCTATGTGACACTGAAGTGTAGTGTAATACTTTATTTATACTCAAATGTCTTTGTTGTCCCATGAATAAATTAATGAAGTATGAGGGCATGTAAGAAAGAATATGTACATATGAGTAATTCGAGGAAACATATTATTACGGAAAATGATATTATTATTAATTGAATCCAATAGTCATATAAAGATCATTAATATCTCCATTATGTGAACTATCATAAATAGAAGATGATCCATATCCTTCTGATATACCATCAAATCTTCTAAAAATTCCACCATTCATTCCTTCACCTTTTCCACTAGGTCCGAAGGGTCCCTCTCCACCTCTTCCTCCTCTTATTTCGGGTCCAAATGGTTCATCATCTCCTCCTCTTCGACCTTTTCCACTAGATCCGAAGGGTCCCTCTCCACCTCTTCCTCCTCTTCTTTCGGGTCCAAATGGTTCATCATCTCCTCCTCTTCGACCTTTTCCACTAGATCCGAAGGGTCCCTCTCCACCTCTTCCTCCTCTTCTTTCGGGTCCAAATGGTTCATCATCTCCTCCTCTTCGACCTCTTCCACTAGGTCCGAAGAGTCCCTCTCCACCTCTTCCTCCTCTTCTTTCGGGTCCAAATGGTTCATCATCTCCTCCTCTTCGACCTTTTCCACTAGATCCGAAGGGTCCCTCTCCACCTCTTCCTCCTCTTCTTTCGGGTCCAAATGGTTCATCATCTCCTCCTCTTCGACCTCTTCCACTAGGTCCGAAGAGTCCCTCTCCACCTCTTCCTCCTCTTCTTTCGGGTCCAAATGGTTCATCATCTCCTCCTCTTCGACCTTTTCCACTAGATCCGAAGGGTCCCTCTCCACCTCTTCCTCCTCTTCTTTCGGGTCCAAATGGTTCATCATCTCCTCCTCTTCGACCTCTTCCACTAGGTCCGAAGAGTCCCTCTCCACCTCTTCCTCCTCTTCTTTCGGGTCCAAATGGTTCATCATCTCCTCCTCTTCGACCTTTTCCACTAGATCCGAAGGGTCCCTCTCCACCTCTTCCTCCTCTTCTTTCGGGTCCAAATGGTTCATCATCTCCTCCTCTTCGACCTCTTCCACTAGGTCCGAAGAGTCCCTCTCCACCTCTTCCTCCTCTTCTTTCGGGTCCAAATGGTTCATCATCTCCTCCTCTTCGACCTCTTCCACTAGGTCCGAAGAGTCCCTCTCCACCTCTTCCTCCTCTTCTTTCGGGTCCAAATGGTTCATCATCTCCTCCTCTTCGACCTTTTCCACTAGATCCGAAGGGTCCCTCTCCACCTCTTCCTCCTCTTCTTTCGGGTCCAAATGGTTCATCATCTCCTCCTCTTCGACCTCTTCCACTAGGTCCGAAGAGTCCCTCTCCACCTCTTCCTCCTCTTCTTTCGGGTCCAAATGGTTCATCATCTCCTCCTCTTCGACCTTTTCCACTAGATCCGAAGGGTCCCTCTCCACCTCTTCCTCCTCTTCTTTCGGGTCCAAATGGTTCATCATCTCCTCCTCTTCGACCTCTTCCACTAGGTCCGAAGAGTCCCTCTCCACCTCTTCCTCCTCTTCTTTCGGGTCCAAATGGTTCATCATCTCCTCCTCTTCGACCTCTTCCACTAGGTCCGAAGAGTCCCTCTCCACCTCTTCCTCCTCTTCTTTCGGGTCCAAATGGTTCATCATCTCCTCCTCTTCGACCTCTTCCACTAGGTCCGAAGAGTCCCTCTCCACCTCTTCCTCCTCTTCTTTCGGGTCCAAATGGTTCATCATCTCCTCCTTTTCCACTAGATCCGAAGGGTCCCTCTCCACCTCTTCCTCCTCTTCTTTCGGGTCCAAATGGTTCATCATCTCCTCCTCTTCGACCTCTTCCACTAGGTCCGAAGAGTCCCTCTCCACCTCTTCCTCCTCTTCTTTCGGGTCCAAATGGTTCATCATCTCCTCCTCTTCGACCTCTTCCACTAGGTCCGAAGAGTCCCTCTCCACCTCTTCCTCCTCTTCTTTCGGGTCCAAATGGTTCATCATCTCCTCCTCTTCGACCTTTTCCACTAGATCCGAAGGGTCCCTCTCCACCTCTTCCTCCTCTTCTTTCGGGTCCAAATGGTTCATCATCTCCTCCTCTTCGACCTCTTCCACTAGGTCCGAAGAGTCCCTCTCCACCTCTTCCTCCTCTTCTTTCGGGTCCAAATGGTTCATCATCTCCTCCTCTTCGACCTTTTCCACTAGATCCGAAGGGTCCCTCTCCACCTCTTCCTCCTCTTCTTTCGGGTCCAAATGGTTCATCATCTCCTCCTCTTCGACCGCTTCCACTAGGTCCGAAGGGTCCCTCTCCACCTCTTCCTCCTCTTCTTTCGGGTCCAAATGGTTCATCATCTCCTCCTCTTCGACCGCTTCCACTAGGTCCGAAGAGTCCCTCTCCACCTCTTCCTCCTCTTCTTTCGGGTCCAAATGGTTCATCATCTCCTCCTCTTCGACCGCTTCCACTAGGTCTGAAGGGTCCCTCTCCACCTCTTCCTCCTCTTCTTTCGGGTCCAAATGGTTCATCATCTCCTCCTCTTCGACCGCTTCCACTAGGTCCGAAGAGTCCCTCTCCACCTCTTCCTCCTCTTCCTTCGGGTCCAAATGGTTCATCATCTCCTCCTCTTCGACCGCTTCCACTAGGTCTGAAGGGTCCCTCTCCACCTCTTCCTCCTCTTCTTTCGGGTCCAAATGGTTCATCATCTCCTCCTCTTCGACCGCTTCCACTAGGTCCGAAGGGTCCCTCTCCACCTCTTCCTCCTCTTCTTTCGGGTCCAAATGGTTCATCATCTCCTCCTCTTCGACCGCTTCCACTAGGTCCGAAGGGTCCCTCTCCACCTCTTCCTCCTCTTCTTTCGGGTCCAAATGGTTCATCATCTCCTCCTCTTCGACCGCTTCCACTAGGTCCGAAGAGTCCCTCTCCACCTCTTCCTCCTCTTCTTTCGGGTCCAAATGGTTCATCATCTCCTCCTCTTCGACCGCTTCCACTAGGTCCGAAGGGTCCCTCTCCACCTCTTCCTCCTCTTCTTTCGGGTCCAAATGGTTCATCATCTCCTCCTCTTCGACCGCTTCCACTAGGTCCGAAGAGTCCCTCTCCACCTCTTCCTCCTCTTCTTTCGGGTCCAAATGGTTCATCATCTCCTCCTCTTCGACCTCTTCCACTAGGTCCGAAGGGTCCCTCTCCACCTCTTCCTCCTCTTCTTTCGGGTCCAAATGGTTCATCATCTCCTCCTCTTCGACCTCTTCCACTAGGTCCGAAGGGTCCCTCTCCACCTCTTCCTCCTCTTCTTTCGGGTCCAAATGGTTCATCATCTCCTCCTCTTCGACCTCTTCCACTAGGTCCGAAGGGTCCCTCTCCACCTCTTCCTCCTCTTCTGTCGGGTCCAAATGGTTCATCATCTCCTCCTCTTCGACCTCTTCCACTAGGTCCGAAGGGTCCCTCTCCACCTCTTCCTCCTCTTCTGTCGGGTCCAAATGGTTCATCATCTCCTCCTCTTCGACCTCTTCCACTAGGTCCGAAGGGTCCCTCTCCACCTCTTCCTCCTCTTCTGTCGGGTCCAAATGGTTCATCATCTCCTCCTCTTCGACCTCTTCCACTAGGTCCGAAGGGTCCCTCTCCACCTCTTCCTCCTCTTCTGTCGGGTCCAAATGGTTCATCATCTCCTCCTCTTCGACCTTTTCCACTAGATCCGAAGGGTCCCTCTCCACCTCTTCCTCCTCTTCTTTCGGGTCCAAATGGTTCATCATCTCCTCCTCTTCGACCTCTTCCACTAGGTCCGAAGGGTCCCTCTCCACCTCTTCCTCCTCTTCTTTCGGGTCCAAATGGTTCATCATCTCCTCCTCTTCGACCTCTTCCACTAGGTCCGAAGGGTCCCTCTCCACCTCTTCCTCCTCTTCTGTCGGGTCCAAATGGTTCATCATCTCCTCCTCTTCGACCTCTTCCACTAGGTCCGAAAGGTCCCTCTCCACCTCTTCCTCCTCTTCTTTCGGGTCCAAATGGTTCATCGTCACCTCCTCTTCGACCTCTTCCTCCACTCAGTTGATCATTTTCCATAGAATTGGAGGCCATTCTATCTTTATTCATTCGACTAAATCTTCCATATTGATCATTGTTCTGTGAAGGAGTTGATTCGAGTCTATTAAACAGAGTAATAGGTGATGAAGAAGATGAGGGAAGAGATTGAACTCGGAGACCATTTCTTGGTACCTATATGATTAATTTGATAGATTCATTCATTCAATTGTTCTATTCATTTACCTTCTCATCATTATCTATTCCAGATGATTTCATGATATTGTGAATGATAGATAGAAGTGAAGAGAAAGTAGATGGTCCAACTTCTCTTGAAAGCTGAAATACAATCATCATTGACTATTCTATATTAGTGACAAAGACCTTTTCCATTTCTTCTCGTTCTTCTTCACGAGTTTGTTTTAGATTCGAATGGATAACTGCAGCCTGAATCATTTAGATTGAAGTGATATTATAATATTGATATATTAGGATTGATATCGAAGATAAAGATGAAATAGTTAACATTATTGAATACATTGGGTAGTTTCTCAATGACTTCAGACACTTTTGATTCCATTTTTTGTTCTTTCTCATGAATTTCATTCTCTAATTCTTTTACTTCTTTCTGAAAGAGCAATGTTTGTACAAGAAAGTGAGAATAGACAGCAGAATAGAACCTCGACATTATATTTCTTTGCCCATTGATTCATGGCATCGAATTGTTGTTCTTTCGTTAAGAATTTAACCTTAAATCGAATCTCCAATTATGATTTGACCTTATATAATACTTACTTGGAATATCTGGAATAATTCAATTCTGGCTTTTTGAGAAACATTTCGGAGGAATGAAGGATAAGGAACTGAAAGTATTATATCTTTATCATTCTATGAATATTCAATATTACATTGATCTCTTCGTCGTCCAAATTGTGATCCTTTATCTAGAGTAAGTGTAGAAGGTTTATTATGTCCATCAATTGATTGACTCATATCATTCATTTCATTTGATGGTTGAATGAAAGCTCTCATATATTCATTAGATGATGAAGATAATGAATCATCATCTATTCTATTAGATTGTAACCATTGTTGAGATACAACAATGGGAATGAGAAGAATGAAGGTGATTACCCTCATTATTCAATATCTACAATTAATGATTATGATGTATTGATTACGGTAAGATACGGTAAACATATGGAGCGATACGGTATTGAATGAGATGAAAATGATAGGTTTGGTTCCAAGATAGAGATTCAAGTTGTGAACACCTTGATGAATGGGGGAAATGTTGGCTTAAGTATACAGATGAAGGTTACAAGTCGAGTGAACTTCTTCACCATCTCTCATTTATGTACACTGAGTACAGTTCAAGTTAGAATCAAATGAAGAGAAAAGACAACAAAATATGATCGTGATCATCATTTCCTTATTCTTAAGAACAAACAATAAGAAGAGTCAAAGAAGGCTTTATCTTTAAACATTTCATAGTTTTAGTGTGGACTTTATGTATTGATCATGATGTTATAGACAATCACATATACAAATACAAAGTGTCCTATAGAGGATATATCAAAACGCACTTGCAATCTATCTTTGTGTGTTATTTATTTAACTAGATAAAAAGATTTTCCAGATAGGAGAATTAAACTAAAATGATTATTTCATTTACTAAACTTTTCTTACTCTTCATATTCTCACGGCTCAACCGAACACTTTATTTCATAGAAATCTTTTTTATTATCAGATTGTTACTATATCTACTCTTTATTGAACAATCGGATTTGTCGACTCTTCAACATCGGCCAATTGGATTTTATTTCTTTTATATCTTATTTATTTTATTTTTACGAATGCGAACAATATAAAATTCAATGAACTCTTCTTAGGGCCTCATCAATTTCTCTTCTCCTTCTTGCAAACCATTCCCAACTATTAGAAGATGAATGAGAATATGGATAATGTCCACGAGGAGATGTTGGATATGGAAAGAGTGAAACCATGACTGGAGGACGATGATTAGATGATGGAGGATATAATGTTGATGTTGGATGAAGAATTGATGATAATGATGATGATTCTATTTGATTATTTGAATCAAGAATTGTAGTTGAACCATCTATATTACTCTGATATTCTCCATTCTAAATTTGTTTTGGTTAGAATTGCTAAGAAAAAAATTTTAAAAAGAATCTTACAGAGGAGGTGAATAGCATAAAGGCGATGAGGATGAGAAAGAGATCCATTTTAATCTTTTGTGAACGTGAATGGTACTCATTTATAAGATGAGAGAGTGTTATCCAATTAGTAATAGAGAACTTGTATATCCTTTATCAAATCGTTGTTACTATGGTAAATATCCCATTTGAACATTATAACGACTATGAATTAGTCATATCGAACTCGATACATCGTTCATTACATTCATTCATTACATTAAACGAATATAAAGGATGTAATGACTGTGTGGTATAGATAAGCAAACTATTGATAATATTGAATACATAAAACTATGTATCAATCAAAATCTTATTTATTTATTGATTTTACTGTTTTTGGCTTGTAGATCACTTTTCAGTCACTCAACTCGATTCGTTTCCCTCGTGTAGAAATCGTGCTGTAATCGTTGGAGACTAAAAGTGCTCGAAAGGGAATAAAGAAATCGTGGAAGGCCTTTCCAAAGAGATGGCTAGTCGTGTTCGTCGAGATCGTTGGTCTTCAATTCATTAAACTCTCAAGACATGATCGGAGTCTTTGGAAAACACTTATGGCGACCCTACTAACATAATGCCCTAAACGGCTGATAAATTTGTTGAAATGTTCAAAAAATGTAATTCAAGGCCTAAAAACACCAAAATCAGCACTTTTTCGCATAATTTCAAAATTTTCCATTTCGATAATTGTATCTACACTCAACTTTGTTGTAGGATAAAGAATAGACATAGATCTTTTGAATGTATTGAAAAGAAGAGAATGATGATGTATCATTTATACATTTATATACATTTGTACAAAATCAGATCATTCGTGCAATGAATGTGAATGAAACATAATTCATTCTAGAATACAAATTGAGTACCATTCGATCAGAATCAGAATATATCTTATTGAAACGAGTATATGGACGACAAAGTCTGAATTATTGATTGATTAGAAGTATCGATTGAATTGATGATCTACCTTATTCCCATCATAGCTGGATCTTTACTAACTCTAATATCAACTCCAGCTCCATAACAATTCCATGATGTATAACCAGAGGATGATGTCACTCCCAATTCAATTCTCTTTCCACTTTGAGCAGTCTATCAATCAATAATCATCATGATTCAATCAATCGATAATCATCATGATTCAATCAATCAATAATCATCATGATTCAATCAATCGATAATCATCATGATTCAATCAATCGATAATCATCATTATTCAATAATTGACTTACTCTCAATGAAATAGCACATTCGTTATAGGTAATAGACCAAAGACCATTTCTTCCTGCTGTAGCTGTAATATTGATTGGATTTGTTCCAATAGTCATGGATCGATCACAACCAGAAGTGGACTGAAAGTACCGTATACTTGATAGTATTGATTATATGACTTACAATGAGTTCACAATATAGTCCAGAGTATCCGGGAGGACATTTACATCTCGAACAATCATTAACATTCTGCATACCTCCATTCATACAAGTTATCTTACGAGAACATTTGTCTAGAATAAATGATTTGATTAGTTTAATATGATTATTTGTAGATACCATAACATCCATAGTATGTATTGACTAGTTTGATATCATAGAATGAAGGAAGATAATTAGACATTGAATGTTGATATCTTTCATAACCATTACGTGCAATCAAAGTTGGACGAGATCGATCACGGGCGAAACTATTTTCATTTTATTATTTTATTTAATTTAAAAAAGATCAAATCCTACTCATTTTCAGCATAATGCATTACACTTCCGAATTCATATGGAATTCCATACAAAGCAGTGTAAGATTGAGATTGTGTATTGAAGTTGTGCATTTGATTGTTCTAAAAATCAATATTATGATATTGATTAGCAACAAATCAATAAGTAGATCATACCAGAACATTCCATGCATTAACACTAACATAATTGGCTCTATCGTATCTAGCTTGAGTATGCCATACACCGAAGGAATGTTCAAGTTCATGAGCAATTGTTCCAATCTAAGATTATCGATTGATTAATCATCTACAGTATCCATCTACAGTACCCAATCACAACCATATCCAATCGATACTGTTTGTTCACCTCCTGTCTTTCCAATCATTGCATAACAACCATTCCCGTTTATGAAACGTAGTCTGAAACACAATTTGGTTAGTTTTGAAATAAAGAATCAAAATAGACCTAGCCCTTCCATATCCATTTTCAGCGAATCTAATACAAGTATTCGACTCCCAAAACTTCATAGCTGCTCTTACAGAATTGTATTTATCAGTGGCTGAAGGAACTCTTACTAATTGAATAATTTAAAATCTGATCATACGGAAAGATCTATCGAAAGAGTAAGGAATTGGTCCATTCTTCCAGATATTAGTGGGATAATACGAATTCTTTTGAGCCTTAAAACATTTCTTATCTTGAAGCCACCAAATATAATATTGAAAGTACCTGTCTTTTTGTCTTTGAAGTTTCGTTCGATAAAATGAGATCAAGTTGTTCTCTGAAATGTATTTCTTTCATTCATATTATAATGTTAAATATGTTCTACTGAGTGAGTAATATATCTCCTTCATAATAATCTTTGGAATATGGTCCAGTATATCCATTATCATCATCTTCAATTGGAGATCCGTCCGTTGACTCTATCGTCGCTTTATCGGAATCCATTTCCTAAATCTTTTTAGTTTTGAAATGCTCACGATCAAATTGATAAAATAGTACATATTATTTTTCTGTTTTATCTTTGGCAGAATTTTTTTCAGAAATTGCTAACCTCAATTCGTTTCTCAACATAGGCCTTTGTCTCCATATCTTCTGTGAGTGCCATTGAAATCTAAAATGATATTTTACAATGATATTTTAATAATAAAATAATGGTCATCGTACCTGATTATCCAATTGCATCATTTTCTCTTTGAATACATCAGATTGAATAGGAATTGCATATGAAAGAGTAGAAAGAATAAGAAGATGAAGTATATGATACATTTGATTGTAGATCCAATGAATTGATGGAACATTCAATAGTCTACAATCTTTTATATTGTCTATGAGCTTCCTTGTCTGACTTCATCTACACCTGAATCAACCAATCTTCTATCATGAGACATCCAATGTCACTCATCATATCCCATCTTTTAAAGATCATTTTAAAACATATTCCAAAGAGGTTTGTCTTGATTGGTCGGAGAAACGGTATTCATTTCAATCATGGAGAGATTGTTTGCATAAACCATACACATATTGTTCTAGTCTATTTGTAGTCGAAGATGGATCATACCATATACATTATGAAACAATTATTCCTTTCGAATACTTATCAACTACTTCATTTACAATTAGTTGTTTTCATCTGTGTTAATTGTCTTCACAAGAAGATGTCTTTACCATATTACAAGAAAATTAATCATATATTATATTGAAGTTATCTTATTTGAAATATCATAAACCTATGTGATTTATTTATTTATTCCATCATATAATGCAATTGTATTTTAAAGATGTTATATAAAGTTGAATTCTTGTTGTATTTAAATATTCTGATTTAAAAAAAAACGATTGATATGTGTTTCGATGATGTCTCCATTATTCTTTCTTCATTCTTCATTGTTTGAATTGAATGGAGTGTTCTTTGATCGATATCATATGAACACTAAACACATATATTCATTATCTGTTAACTAATAAATGAATAAGTGGCAATGACGATAAATGACATCTTCGTCTACTTTGTATACCCTCTGGATACTCTCAGTAGACCATTTCCTCTATCATACCCCCTTCCCTTCCCCTATTCCCATCCATCCATTCAATCATCTCAGTCATTCAATTCATTCATTCATTATCTCCATCCACTAACTAATGGTTCAACCTTATCTTCTTCTTCTTCTTCTTCTTCTTCTATTAACTCTCTTTAGCTACATAACAAATGCTATACCAGGTTTGTTGTTATCGTGTTCCTACCTCAATCATTCTCAATCATTCTAGTATCCACAAGTCATTCATTGATCAGTTCTTCTTGCAAAGATATCGATTTCTGTCGGTTAGTTTCCAATCGATAATCAATGTAATCTACCGTAACCTCTTATCAGGGAAGTATTCTCAGATGGATATTGTGATAGAGAATGTTGGGATGAAGAATGTGGATATGATGGTGGAGATTGTCAATCGATCAATAGTGTAAGAGATTCTGTATTATCATCAATAAATCAATCAATAATATGTTTTATAGTTTCCTGGTCAAATCATTCTAAACCTTCATGTTACTCCATCTACATTTATGAAAGTTCAAAAGGATGTCGTCTATGAAATTTCTACTGTATCTGAGTGAGTATCGATCGATTGAGATAATTAACTGATTTATCAATCAATATTTCAGTGCAATTGTCTCATTGGCTCGTGACAAAGAGAATCATCTTCTAATCTGGGCTTGGTCACCAACAAATGGTCCGTATCTCCGTATCGATCCAGAGAACAATCAGGTATACCGTACTTCCAATGAGTATTGATTAATTGATGTTCTTTAGACTGATCTATCTACCGTAACCGGTATCGAAGTTCTATTCGATGTTTATCCAGGAGGAATAGTTCCTGATTGTATATCTAATTGTGAATTAGAAATTGCTCGATCTATTGATCGATTCAATCAAGGAATCAAGAACAATGTAAGTCATATCGATTGACTTTATTTCAATCAATAATTTAGGAATTATCGGATGCTCTCACTGCAATGATAAACGGAGATGAATGGAGTACATCAAACCAAGATTATAATATGACTAAAATAGTAATGATTATCATTGTATCTTCATGTATAATCATTGGAGTTTATGGTAAATTATTTGAATGTACCATCATCATCATTATATTTCAATTCAATTAAGGTGTAATAGTACAAAATAGAAAGCGAAAGGTGATAGATGCTCCCGTATGGAAGATTCCTATTCGTGGTGAGTGGGTTACTGTAGATCAGGAGAAGAATTATCGATTTTAGGCCAACGTCCAATGCGAGTGAATGATGCGAAGAGACAAAGAATCTATGAATGGATTGAAAATGGAATTGGTCATACTACCGTAATCCATTCATTGATCGCTTCAAGACAAACAGGAAGTGAATTATTGATTGAAGAAGCTATAATGAATGGAGTGGATATCAATCAGTGTGACGAAGGTTATTATTTTGTTCCAATATCGATCGATAATATTTTATATTCATTTACAGAAGGTCGTTCTGTCTTCCACATTGCCCTTCATCATCTCAAGTCAACTCGATTCATTCATTGGCTCATATCAAAGGTTCTCCAATCACTTTATTGTAATCAATCAATAATCAATCGATATCAGGGTGCTGATCCTACAGTATGTGATTACAATGACCGTACTGTTCTTCATGTAGCAGTCACTAACTATGATGCACCTTCTCTATCTGCTCTACTTGAATACGAATCTGTTAAAACTCAGGTATCAATCAAATGATTAAATTGTAATCAATCAATCAATATATTGTAGATCAATAACCATGATTACCGTAATATGACCCCACTTAAATTGGCATCGAGTCAAGGAAGCGTTGACTTGATTAGAGAACTAATTGAACATGGAGCAGATGTTAATTATCAAGGTCCAGAGGTATGTTGGAAGATCAAAGATCAACTTTTTATCTTGATTACGGTAGAGATCAAAGATCAATTTGAGGTTTATGGTAGTACTGAAGTACAAAGAGGTCCTATTCACTTTGCTATAATGAATGGACATAAGGAAGCAGCTAATTATCTTATTCAACATGGTATGATAGTTATTGATTGAATTGAAATATACCGTAATCATGAGGTGTTCGTCCCAATATCCCTGATAGTCGTGGAAGGACTCCACTTCACTATGCTGCAATGTATTCAGATGTCCAAATGTGCATTTCTTTAATCGAGTTTAGTCAAGCTGCTATTGTATGTAATTGATATTAGAGTATATTGATTGATTATGTTCTTAAAGGATCTAGTGGATGATGAAAATATGTCTGCTGAGGAAGTTGCTACATTAAAGATGAGATATGAGGTACACTTGATTCATCATTTATCATTAATTAATATATATTTATTAATTAAAGAATGCTCAATATTTGTCCTCTATCAATGGTCATAAGTATGAAGAAGAAAAGAAGAAGAGAATAAAATCAAAGAAGGAATATTCTAGAAGATCAAATGATACAGGTTACGGTAGTGGAGCTAATTCATCCACTGAAAATCGTAAGCCCATTTCTACCGTAGTCCATTCTTACCGTATTCTTGCAGTTCTTAGCCCTCCCCGACCTTCATTTCCAGAATATAATGCACACAATATGGATCAGGTAGATTAAAATTAATCAATACTTCAATCAATCAATATTTTCAGATGATGTACCCCTATGGAATATTTCCTCAATCTCCATATACACAAGATAATTTTACTTATGAATATTACTAATAACAACTATAGTCACTAATATAATTGTTTATTGTTATACTTAATACATTTACATATAACTATATTGATTGTTCCATATCCAGATTGTACCATTCATCCACTATAAGTGCACCAATAAATATTATAATTAAATGCTCTGAGACAAAGAAAATTGTGGAAAAAAGGGTTACATATAGTTAAAAACAATGAAAATGGCTCCAATAGAGAAAGTAAATGAATAAACATTATGTGCACACTACTCCAGTAGCCATAAATATGTTTCTGTCTATATAAAGCAACCATGAACAATTCCAAACTACTAACTTCTTAACCGTAGCACGAACTGTCTATCACTATTCATTGTCATGTACCATAATCAATAATTAATGTAACGTAACATTTACTTCAACATATAAAGTCAAAGGAATGGAACAAGATGCCAGCATTCGATAAAAATACATATTAGAACGATATAGTAAAGAGATCAATGACAATAAGAACACAATATAATATATATGAAAGAGATAAAGTTAGTTGGAATGAATAATGTTACATAGCTTCATAATGATCATCATCTACACTATTGTAAATAAGGCCATCTTGAGATAGATCTTCCAATGCATTTCTATAATATAAATACATTACTTAATTGTACTAAATTGCAACTAGTGTTTCTGCCAAACAAATTAAATAGCAAAACATTACTTAATAGCATTGATGTTATGTCCACTTCGTCTGACAATTTCATCAACTGACAGATCCTGAAACGAATACCGTAACCGATAACTATTGATTGATTCAGTACCTTTCTATCACTGTCGGATGCATGTACACGAACTTCTCTCAAAAGATTCAAAACCTATAAGCAATCAATAAATTCTGTTGCTTTAAGCAATAAATCAAACTTGATCTTTGACAGGCCCAGTTGATCCTTTTGTTTGAGCCGTTGTAGGACGAGTGGTAGCAGCAGTCGAATGACCATTCTGATAATGATAATAATAATAATAATAATAATAATGATATAATTAATAATGAATGAAATGAATCAATAATAGTAATAGAACTGACAGTAGATTGGCTTGGAGCAGTTGATCCATCCTTTGGAATAGGAGCTCCAGCAGCACAACCAGTTAATGAAGTAGCTTGACCATCACGGAGAAGTGAAGGTACATTCTCAAATGAATAAATAATACGATATATCACTCTATCTGAGAAAATCCACATAGGTGCGGTATCGACGAAAAATGGATTTTCCTGTTTTATGTATGATAATTACAGGCTCCATGAGTGAAGTTCACCGGTACTTGGAAATTCCTTCAAATTGAAAATTCGCTTCAGGGGGTGACCACACAACGATTTGGCGCCTTTTCCTAAAAAGTTTATTTCGAATCCAATCGATTCAGGAGTGGGTGCACTCGACTCCGTGGCTAATTCTAAGAAACTATTGTCCAGGAGAGTTTTTTGATCAAAGATCAACGAAGTCTGGAATCGAGAATTTTCGAAATAATTTTCACATTAAATTAATTCTCACTATTTTCCCATGGCGAATGAAAAATTTTTATTTGCTGAATAGCTTCTTCATATTATATTACACCTTTAGTTTAAAAACTATAATTAATAAAAAATTAGAAGTTTGTGTACGAATCAATTTTGTTTGTTGTATTTAATTGTGGTGAGGATTGGCGACGTTCCCTAAAAAGTTTATTTCGAATCCAATCGTTTCGTGAGTGGGCGCAATCGATTCCTTGGCCAATTCTAAGAAACTTTTGTCTAGGAGAGTTTTTCGAACAAATATCAACGAACGCTGGAATTGGGAATTTTCAAAAAAAATGTTTACATTATATTAATTCTCACTATTTTCCATAATTCTCACTATGTAGAAGCATTTGAGAAAATAAAAAGTTTACATTCGCTATGGAAAATAGTGAGAATTAATTTAATGTAAACATTTTTTTCGAAAATTCCCAATTCCAACGTTCGTTGATCTTTGATCGAAAAACTCTCCTATACAAAAGTTTCTTAGAATTGGCCAAGGAATCGATTGCGCCCACTCACGAAACGATTAGATACGAAAGAAACGTTTTAGGAAAAGGCGCCAATCCTCACCACAATTAAATACAACAAACAAAATTGATTCGTACACAAACTTCTAATTTTTTATTAATTATAGTTTTTAAACTAAAGGTGTAATATAATATGAAGAAGCTATTAAGCAAATAAGAAATTTTCATTCGCCATGGGAAAATAGTGAGAATTAATTTAATGTGAAAATTATTTCGAAAATTCTCGATTCCAGACTTCGTTGATCTTTGATCAAAAAACTCTCCTGGACAATAGTTTCTTAGAATTAACCGCGGAGTCGAGTGCACCCACTCCCGAATCGATTGGATTCGAAATAAACCTTTTAGGAAAAGGCGCCAAATCGTTGTGTGGTCACCCCCTGAAGCGAATTTTCAATTTGAAAGAATTTCCAAGTACCGGTGAACTTCACTCGCGGAGCCTGTAATTATCATACATGAAACAGGAAAATCCATTTTTCGTCGATACCAAAAAAAATTCGGTTGTTGAATTCTCTCAGATAGTGTGATTTAATATTTAAAATAGAGATCAAAATATCGATCCACTTTTAAGTAGCACATACCTTCTCCCAGTAAAGTCGTGCAATCTCTGCCTCTTTAACAAAACAATCATATTCCAATTCATGATCAAGTGTACGAATCTTGTAAGAGACCATCATGACACGACCATCGAATGAACGCATCTTTCCTGATAAACTAACGTTATTCATTGATTTTAACTTGATGACCAACCTGCTACGAATATTCTCATACCAACGACAGGTAGAACACCTTCATCGGCTATTTGATCAGCTGACTGTAAACAAACAATCATTAAACCATAGATAGAATCGAGTAATAGTAAGTACAATACCACTCCATCGTAGGACATAATAGTGAAGGTGACATCTGTGTTCTGAGGATCAGCAAGAACATACTGCTGAGAAGTTTCATCGCCATGAGTTTCAACGACGTCTCCGATTGTAAAAGCCTACAATGAGGATGACATGAAACAATAATCTTTAGAGAATAAGATAAGATAGTAAGAAGGTATTTACCGTGGCAAAGTGCATTTCACCATAAGGAACCTTTTCATCGGTCAAACCAGCCAAGTACGAGATTAGAACTGGAACAGGCAATTTTTCAGCAACCTTCACGGATTCGGAGTCCTGAAAAGAAGCCACGTTTGAAAGAAAATGATAAAATCAAACGAAACCTTTCCAGTATCCGTAGCAAAGGAGGTGTCTCCACCCCATCCAGCACCCTCACCGAAGCTCATTTCGAATGCCATTACGAATCTGACATTAAAACAGGTTATTGTGGTAAACCGAGCGAAATAAATAAACAAATCATGAAAAAAACCAAGAGCATTTTGAAATCATTCTATTACATTGCACTTCCCGCACAAAAATGTTACGGTAGCTAACACCAAATTAAAAGTACGCTAATACTTTTGTTGTTTCAATATTATTTGCAATAACTAACAAATATGATCGAATTTTGTGCATTTTGTTGTGTTAATTACAAAAATAGGGTTTTGAATAGAAGCGAAGTGTTAACCTAGAGAGAAATTGGAAACAATTATTTATCGTGAAATGTGAAAAGACGTAAACGATTACTGTAATTTTGAGGTTTCATTGCAATGCTGTTACGTCTTTGAAAAGTTTTATGTTTAATTTATTTGATCTTTTGTTTTGATAGCTTGTACACACTCATTCATTCTGTTTTCGGTTAAATTGCGTTCAAAACTATTTGACTGATCTCCATCCTGTATTTTCATTTCAGAATGACGTCGTTGTCGCGCCAGTTAGAGGCGCTATCGACAGCGTCAGCTAATCAGTTGGGTGTAGAAGCACAACATCCTTCGTTGCTCTTCGACAAGAAGGAAGCCGCCGGACTTGACAGGGAGACCGTTCACAAAATCGGTAAGTTCCCGTCATATCACTTAAATTCGAGTATCATATTCTTATTTATTTCTTCATCCTCGTTCTAGGTTGTACTGGTTTCGCTCAATTGAAGAAACTAGATAGTACATTCAAATACGATGAGAAACTTTTCGACGAAACATCAATGGAATTGCAACGGTAATTGATGTGTTCTAAGAGATTGCCTTATCAATGTGCTTAGATTGCAACTGAATGCTGAAGATACATCTAATCTGAATGAACGAGTGGAGAAGTTTCTCGTTCGTCTTGCTCCATATCTTGAACACTTTAGTGCTCAACAAGCACTTGAATGGCTCATCTACAAGTATCACGTAAGATAATCTAATTGAAGTTTTGATATGATGATCTATTATAGATTCATTCATACAATGCTGAGTTCATCATCGTCAATTTCTTGCCCTTCCACGAATCGAACATTTATGGACGTCTTCTGGGAGTTATACGATTTAACTTCTCTGCTTCTAAAGATTGGAATTTCCTCGCTGTATGTTTTGCTCTTATTATAATTCATCAATTAATATTTACGGTTATCATTATAGGATTACGCTAAGAAGAAGTTGAATGTACCCTTCTCGACCATTACTAAACAATCAATGTCGGGTACTCATGCACTCATTTCTCAAGTTATCAACCATGTTGAACGGTGTGCTGAGGTGCGTATTTAAACAAAAGAAATGATTGGAATAGTACATGTTTAGTTGGTCGGTGAAGAGTATTTAGAAGGAAAAGCTCCTATCTTCTTCACATTCTTGGCTAAAGTTCTCCTTGAAGCTCTTAATCCAAAGAATCCTATTGATGATTCACTTCTATCTAAGATTATTCCTGTTATTGCTAATGGAATCAGGTATTCTATTCTATCCTTTCTTTTCCACATATATAGTCCTTATTACTCCAATATAACTCGTATCTGTTATATTTATGACATGATTTTAATTGAAGAAGTAAATGTCGTTCACTTCGTTATGCTTCATTCATGGTTCTATGTCAGTTATCATTCTCAGCTAAACTCACTCCTTCTACACTTTCATCCATTCTCAAACTTCTTATTATGGTATAATTTATCGATTTATCCTCTACTTTCCTTCTGTCATATTATTTGTTTATAGAAGATTCGATCGGATACAATGAAAGAGTCATTATCAACCATTATTGTTCTCACTCAACAACAATCTGTCGATACCTTCTCTGTTAAGTCAGTTGATCTACTCTATCATGAATCAAATCGATAATCATCATGTATACTGTAATATTTCCCTTGAGGGCAACTTGTAAACTTCTCCGTCGTGATGATAGTTCTTCAATAATCTCAACGATAGGAGAATTGGCTAAGATATCTGATATCTCACTCTTCTTATCTGCTTTGTGGAATACTCTATTAGAGATCATAAGAGATCCTGGTATGTTAATAGAGATGCATCATATCGTTTGGTCTATAAGTCACGTATATATGAATACCATCTTTCATAGCATGATAGATATCCGAGAAGAATTATTGAAAATACAATAACATTAATGAAATGTATATGTTTGTTTCTTTAGAACTATCTCAATATGAGAATGAATGTAATTCAATGATAGTGAATACATTGAATGATATAAAAGGAAGTCAATCATCAATTCTTATATCTTCTCTACTCAATCATATATCTGATGGAGGGAAGATATCGAATGATCTCTCTGATGAAGTTCATTCTCTTGTTGCTAGGTATTACTACTTTCCCCTTATTCTACCTTATCCTTTCTCCAACACAGACAGAGAGAGAGAGAGTGGCCATTGAAAGGTTGACCAAATGCAATATTGTGTTCTTTAGCCTTTACTATCCTCTCACTTTTGTATACATACAGTCTTTTTGTTGCTTTACATTTTTCTCATTCACACCATGACCACTCTCTGAACATTTTGTTATATGGAAAGGATGTTATATATCCCTATATCGTTAATGATTTAATCATCGGATGAATATATTTGAGATATTCGGACGAATTTGCAACAATCCAAGAAGAGTGGAAGGTTAAGGATGAGAAGGTATATTGATATAGTATTCCATATTTATTATTCAATATATTGAGGCTCTATCAACATTGATTGAATTATCTAATCTGGAATCATTGTTGATGATAGAAGGACCTAGTAAGAAAACTGATCAAATAAATGGAGAAGATATACAAATGAAGACTGATGTGAAGAAACAGAAACACAAGAGTATGGTATGTTAAGTTTAGTTAATATATCTCATATAATGGATCTCTTTATTTTATTTGTTAATATATATTGTATTTACAGGTAACGATGGCTAAATTAGCAGAAGAATCAATGATGAGTGAAATGAAGAAACGAGAGAAATTTAGTGGTGATCCAATCAATAAGTGTATGGAATGGATCAAAGATGAGAAATGGTCCAAGGTATACTGTATCTATATTACGGTATCCAATATAGTTTATTTGATTATAGGTTGAGTATGCACTAGAAGAAATGTCGATTAGACCATCATATCTGAAGGATAAATTAGAAGAAGATCTAGAAGATTTATTCATTGAATTATTGAGAGTTGCTGTAGAAAGACCTAAAGGATTATTCATTGATGGTATACGAGATGTACTTGGAATGGTTGGTCTTTATTCATTTCTTTTATTATATATTGTCATGATTCAATGTTTAGTTATTGATTGATATTGTAGATTCCACTTCGTTCTGATTTCGTTCTCAGTTTACTAACACGACAATCAACTGAGGGAAGTTCTGCTAAGAAGATAAAGAATGCTTCTACAAGTTGTATGTTGTGATGATATTTGATAGCTATCATTCTCTGATTATGATGATTGATCTTTGATCTCTATCTTTCTTTGACCATATCCTATTCAGCTGCCCCATCGATCGCCAAATATTTTGCTAATGAAACAAATGAGCAATGGAATAAGCGACTATCATTTGGTCTCCAGGTAATATTTAATCCCTTTTATGTTATACTAGATGTCATTGTTGTAGGTGCTACTTTTAACTCCTAAACTAGTTCCTTCTCATAAACTTCTAGTTCTTCTATTTACTCTAATAGGACAGTAAGTTTGATTTTTAATTTTTATCAATATATATGTTTCATAGTATACATGCGAATGAGCCAGAAAAATTTGGATACAGCTTATTTTCAAAAAGAATGATGCCTTTTTTTAATCACCATATGATTTAAAATATCCCACTCTACACGATTAAGCTGCACAATAAAATGTCATCGCGACTCTCGAGAAGTTGAAAGTTATATATGAGAGGAATCGCGAGAAAATCGACCGTTTCGGAGGGTCCGCGGACATAGAAATTTCGACCCTATGAAAAATTCAGATTAAGTACTTTGAACGATGCTCTATCGAACTGCGTTGGCCGAATTTGCATATCTGCTCTCATTTTCGAGTAGCGGTAGGTCAAAGTTGGCAGGTACCATACATTTTCGGTACCCTCGCCGTCTATTTTTATATAGTGGGTCAATTGTCGAAATAGGGTGGGTAGATGCACAAAATTCGTTATTTTTGTTTAAAAATCGTCATTTTTAGCTTCCTTTTTTATCAAGTGGCCTAAAATTGGCTTTATATAGTGGGTCAATCCTCGCACTGCGAGGGTATGGCAATGTATGGCAGGTACGGTATTTTTGGCTCGAGTGTGCGTCAGAGAAATGATCATAACTCCGTTCAAAATAATGATAGAATTTTTTTCAAAAAAAGCATCGAAAGAGGAGATCTTGGGCAACATTTCCCACTTGATGACGTCATTTGTAGACCATGCGCCGGTGCGGGGCGGTCGGTTGTATGAAAAAGTGACGTAACTTTCCTAATCGGAAAATTTGCACTTTTCTTCTATGCGCGTTTTGTTGCGCACATATGTGTCTAAAAATGACCCAAGTTTCAGAGGATTTGAGAAATGCAAAAAAATTAAGCGTTGATTTTAGTGACGCGACCTCGGACCTGTCATAGGAAAGAACGGCTTATTCCTTTATCAAGAAACAGCAAAGGAGCTTAAATGACTCAAAAACATCCGAAAAAGCATTACGATCTCAAAATACCCATATATGACAGTTATTTGAAACACAGAATCACCGAGTTCCGAAAATTTGAAAAAAAACCCATATTTTGTTTTTCCACGTGGAAAAAACGTCGCAGTAATGTTAATTAATCTTTATAATATTTCTTATAATGTTTTTGAACATTTATGTTTTTGGAAGTGAAGGCCTACCTGCTCTTAGAGCCGAGATATCCGCCATCGAGATTGCACGCGCGCGCCCCAACTCCCCGCGACTGCTCATCATCCGCTCTCTCACTCCCACACGCTCTTTCGTGAACAGACAGGGAGAGAAAAAAAGGAGAAGGGAGACTAACATCTGGCAACTACACAAAATGGAGATGTTAGAAAACTCTGAGCGAACAGAGTTGCATTTGAACAACAAAAAACGAGTGTGAGCCCCCTCCCCCCAAACCTTCCTCGCTCTCTCTCTCTCTCTTCAAGGAATGATGAAGTACAATGTCAAAACTAATGTTAGATAAGATACATTTATTCGAGAAATCAGTCACAATTCAAAACAATAAACATTGAAATAACATATTACAAAGACATCCGTTGTATCATGTTACTATGTTACTATTACTATTACTATTACTATGTTTAGTAAATCATTTGATCTCTCACCTTCCCCCCATCCCCATCCTCTTTGAATAATTTTATTCTTTCACATATTTTTTTTGCACTCGAACACTTTGTACTTGTTGAAACACCCTTGCGATGTACGATAAATAAATAAATAAAATAAGCAAAATCATTCGAGGCGTCGAGGTAAAGAGGTACCGCTCTAAAAACACCGAGCGGGTTCGAACCCCGGTTCGATCCAAATCTTTTGCTGATTTTTACAGACACAGAAAACGTGTTCCAAGGTATTTTTTCGTGATAAGAATGATGAAACAAGTTGTTTTGAGTCATTCTGAGCTGGAAAACATTCATTTTATGGCAACACATCTCTTCTCAAAGGGTGAGTTGGGGCGCGCGCGTGTGATCTCGATGGCGGATATCTCGGCTCTAAGAGCAGGTAGGCCTTCACTTCCAAAAACATAAATGTTCAAAAACATTATAAGAAATATTATAAAGATTAATTAACATTACTGAGACGTTTTTTCCACGTGAAAAAGCAAAAAATGGTTTTATTTCAAATTTTTCGGAACTCGGTGATTTTGTGTTTCAAATAACTGTCATATATGGGTATTTTGAGATCGTAATGCTTTTTCGGATGTTTTTGAGTCATTTAAGCTCCTTTGCTGTTTCTTGATAAAGGAATAAGCCGTTCTTTCCTATGACAGGTCCGAGGTCGCGTCACTAAAATCAACGCTTAATTTTTTTGCATTTCTCAAATCCTCTGAAACTTGGGTCATTTTTAGACACATGGGCGCAACAAAACGCGCATAGAAGAAAAGTGCACTTTTTCCGATTAGGAAAGTTACGTCACTTTTTCATAATACCGACCGCCCCGCACCGGCGCATGGTCTACAAATGACGTCATCAACCGGGAAATGTTGCCCAAGATCTCCTCTTTCGATGCTTTTTTTGAAAAAAAATTCTATCATTATTTTGAACGGAGTTATGATCATTTTTCTGACGCACACTCGAGCCAAAAATACCGTACCTGCCAACTTTGGCCTACCGCTACTCGAAAATGAGAGCAGATATGCAAATTCGGCCAACGCAGTTCGATAGAGCATCGTTCAAAGTACTTAATCTGAATTTTTCATGGGGTCGAAATTTCTATGTCCGGGGGGTGGTCGAACCTCTGGCGATTCCTCTCATATATGCGATACAACACTAGATCACCGTCGGAAAGCAAAAACTCGTCGCTTATTTGTTGAAAAATGGGGGCTTGGTTGCATAAATTTGGTTGATAATGAGGACTGTCCCAATATTGTTATAATGCGATATGATTGAATTGATTTAGAATGTCCAATGAAGAAACAACAGATACAATTCATTCCATTCTTCATTCTTCTGTTAATCTTTTACTTAAACTACTCGATAATCCTTGTAAGTTCATTTTTCAAAACTATTCATTAATTATTTTATTATAATTGTAAATAATACATTAAAGGTGGTTACCGTATCACAAGTGATGATCTTCAAATGGATATAGTAGTAGCTACAATGCGTTCTACTCTATCTCATCATCTATTAAGAGATTCACTTAGATTACTCACTGCCGCTGTACGAATCGCACCGGTTTGTTTATATATTAATCATTTATTTTTTTAATATATGGACTGATATATAAAATTTAATATATGGATGAGATATTTATCATTAATGATAGATTGATGAATTCCGTTGATGGCTACTATCACCTTATAGTTAAGAAAAGTTTAAAAAATAGAACTTTTTATGTTTTGGTATAGAACTTGTTTTGGACTAACAAAAGAGCTAGAGAAAACAAGTGAACCACACCGCCAATGTTTCGTTCCTCTTCGAATTGTTTATTGTGGCTTCGCTTCTATAGCTTTGAAAATTTAACAAAATTAATACATTTTTTGTAAATGGATTAACTACCTTTACCTATTGTTTAATGAAATAATATTGTGATATACAGAGCAGTGTGGTCTCTCATGTTCTTTCCATCTTTACTTTCATGGGAGCTGGATTACTCAAGTGAGTAGTCATTCATTCATTTTATTCTATTAGCAATATAGATTGATTGATTGACTTCTTTATAGAAAGGATAATGAGTTGACATTGAGTATAATGGAAGATACACTCAATGCATTATTCACTGCTATTGTTAGTGAGGGAAGAAAGGTATATTGTTATATTCTTATTATTGATATGAAAATACTATTATTTTAATTAAAATGCATTTATACTCATTGCCATTATGAACTAAATTTACTTATATTATATTTAAATGAATATTGTATTAACAGGATGAAATCTCATCTCGTTTGGTATCAGTCTGTAAGATCTTTGCTGCATCTATCAATGATATTCCTGCTCATCGGTTAGTTATTACCTATATGATACTTTATTTTGTTATCTGTTTATTTATTACCATGTATGATTACCTTTTGTTTATTAGTAGAGATATGTATTAGGTACATACTTAACTATTATACAATATTATTGATAACAATACTCGGTGGTGGTATTATTAAAGATCACCAACACCACTGAGTAGGATTCCGTTGTCTAGAACCTCTTGTCGAAACAGCAGATAATTAACTATTTTTGTATTACATATTATGTAAAAACTAATAGAGAGTACATTTGCATGCTTTTTCTATATTTGACATTTAGTATCAATTGATTCATTCATTTATCATTCTCTATTCTAGTCGTATTCGTGCATCACATTCAATTGCTCGTGCTGTTGGCGCCGCCCATATATCGATTGTTCTTGAGACATTCGTAGAAGGATTCTGTGCCAAATGGCAGAAGGCAACAGGGGATGCTGCTAAGAACTTCTCACGAGGAGAACAGGTATACATGAATAATTAATGACATACATGGGCGCCGACATGGGGGTGCCCCCTGTAAACTTATGGATCTTCGAAAATTTGTGGAATGCCCCCTGTTAAAAATGAGATTTAGGTGAAATTTTTGAAAAAAATAGTGAAAGCCCCCTGTAAAATTGACCATTTTCGTTCGGAAGCCCCCTGTAGAATAGAGCTCCAGGTACCCCGCCCATGTATGATTGATGATATATTTGTTAGAATAAGAATTAATGAGAGTGATCGATATATGAATGAATACTCTCAATATTATCATTATAGGATGCATATGAAGAGATGGCATCAGAATTAGTATCAGCCTTTCCTCCAATCTCTCAATTGTCTATACTACTTGATATCATTGCATATGTAATCAGATTAGGAGGAGATGTTGCCAAGAGTAAGCTTTTTCTTATTTTATCTTTTCGGATGTATTATATCCATAGGTCGAAAAGTTGTATATCGTGATATGGGGCCTATGTAGTGGGTTGTTGTCATTATTTCAATGATTATATTACTCTGTAAATGATTGATGTCACTATTGATAAGTTTATCTACAGAATCAGAATCTCAATCATTATTGGATAAATCAATATTCGATCGTTCTATTCAATCCCTTCCTCGTCTTCGTCATTTCCGTTTCCTTCTATTAGGAGTTGTTCTACGTGTTTTATGTAAGAAGAATATTATTGAAGAGGTAGATCAAATACTTTATCATTATTGATTGATTGATTGTATTGTATTTAGTTGGCTGAATTGGATGATTCAATATTAGTGAATGAACTTGTTCCTCTATCACATCGTCTACTATCATCATCTGTTGATCTCGACCAATTCTCTATTGATGAGAGTACAAAGGCAGAAGGAATGGAAGGAGCTGATGCACAACATACTATTAGGTTATACATTTATCATTGTCGATCAAATATTTAGAGTTGATTCATTGATTTTGGGATTGATCTTATATAAATACTATATTTTATGACTAATAATGTGGATGATAGATGAATATGATTGTAGATATTGGATGGCATTCTCATCTCGATCCGAAGTTATTGCTGATAAGGTATTGATTGATTTTGAATAATGGATCTTTATTGATTGATTTATCTTTATTCCAGTTGCGTCATTTGATGCCTGGATGTGTGGCTGCTCAATTGATTACTGTAATTCTGAAGGAGGATAAGACTGATGGAAAGTTACGAGAAAAGGTAAACTACTTATAATAATGAATGAATGGAATCAATTGATATTATAGGCTCTACAATTGGCTAATGTTAAACTAGTGACCGATGGTGGATTCTCTCGTGATGCTGATGAGAATGATAGACATCTTAGTGCATTGGCTAATACACTCAATGCATGGATTGTACCTGCTAGAACAGCAGATAAGGTAGTCATACTCAATCATTATCATCAACTGACTATATTCTCTCCCCTTTCAGATCATTCTCTGCCAGAATGCAGCCTTCTCACTTAAATTAATCGCAAAGAATCTTCGACCATCTTCTGGTTCTATTGTACTCACTCAGACTATGGAGGCATGCACAAAGACGGTTAGTGATTGAATATGGTGTAAGGGGGATATGGTAGAGTGAAGTGGTTACGGCGACGTATCCTAATCATTCATTTACAGTTGAAAGAATGGAATACACTTGATGAGCTACTCGTTGGTAATACTCTTCTACTCTCTGGTGAACTGATAAGGTACGGTATCTCAGAATATTGATTGATTCAATCATAATGATTGATTGATTGTATTGTAGATGTCACAATATGCGTGCAACTCTTATGAGTGCACCTCCACTTATGGAGATTAGTTGTGCCATTCTACAAGATATTCTCGCTTCCAAGAAGGTATATATATATTTATATTTTATCTACATGCACACGCATGCAACGACACATGAAATTTATATGAACAAAAATAAATAGGTGATGATATTGACTTTTTTTTCGCTATCTAGAAGAAAGAAATAAATGAAAGGTGACTCGGGGCGGGGTGGGGGGGGGGGGGTATCGCCCTTTTTATTCTTGTTTGGATTATCTCGAATAATTATTTTATGGTCTACAGTTACATGAATAGAGTTTGACGAATATGACAATTAGTACAAAGTTTGTAATGATATTAATGACAGGAAGAGGATCGTGATCGTTCAATTCCTCCATCTCCTGCATCATCTTCATCTATTCCATCAAAGAGACAAAGAATTAGACAACAATCATTATGTGGTAGAAGACTTGGAAATGATACTATGCTTGTATGTTCATACATTCAATCTATATCTAAGTAATAGTGAGTCCATAATATTTGGTTATTGTAGATCTGTGCACTAACATGTACTCAACGTCTTCTTGATCATCTTGGTCGATTTGTGTCATCAACTCTATCTACTCTACTTCCTCTACTTGCAAGGTTATCCATAATCATTGAAACATTATGTATTGATTGTATTGATCCATTTATATGTTTATTGTATTTATTAACTTAATAATTCAGATTGGCTCCTCGTTTTGGTCTTGTTGGTGGTAAAGAATTGGAAGCTGTTGAGAAAGGAAAAGATGGAAAGGGAAGTATTGAATTCAGGTTAGGATTCCTTCTTTTTATTATACTCTTTTCTCCTGTATACTATCAGATTAACTTCTTCTCATATGATATCCTTCATCCCCATATCATTTACTAAAGTCTATATAATTTGTTAATATTTCTAAGTATTGATATTTGTAGACTTCAACTTATTCGTAAGTCTCTTCTCTCAATGGATCTTCGTCTATATCTTCCTCATGCTATGAATGCAGCTAGAGAATTGAAGAATGAACAGGTACTGTAGATACAGATTACGGTAGTTATGGAAAGTATCTATATTTATCGTAGATTAATACGATATTGATAAACTATTGATTGAATATCTTTATAGAAGTGTCTATCATGGTTATTATCTCTTCTAACATCATCATTCCCTCTGGCTGATAGATTATGGTTATCGAAACAGAGTTCAGAATTAGTAGAAGGATTATTCCGTCCTTTGATGGAGAGAAGATCAACTGAAACTAGAGTAGAGGTAAGATAACTCTCTCATTCTTATCATCCTAATGAAACATTAACCCTGCTGGTTTAATCTTTGAACGAATATTCATAATATGAAAAAAATATTACGTTAGCTTGTGATTTTCAGATGCTTGAATCGATATCGAACTCTGAAGCTGAAACGATTGAGTGTCTCAACTCATTCGCCGGTGTTTTATCAGAGGTGAGATTATTTCATATTGTCAATCAATCAATATTGATAAATTCATTATAATTTGTAGCTTGAACTTCGTCCTCTTATGGCATCTCTTGTTGAATGGGCTAATGAAGGATTGGATACAAATGCTGATTTGGCTTCCAGACTTCGACTTCCTTCTATCTTCCATCTTGCTAATGGGTACGGTAGATTGAGTTATTGATTGATGGATCTGTATGATATATTTATTATTAAATAAATATATCATACAGATCTATCAATCAATAACTCTACCGTACCCATTAGCATTGATTAATTCAATTCAGATTCTATTCTTCCTTCAATACCTTATCTCTTGTATACTTTGGTCGTCTATTCGAAATGGCTGCAAAGACTCTTGTCGCTTCCAATTATGCTATGGGTACGGCATTCATATTAGATTACTGTAGTATTTATTGATTGGTTCAGTTATGCCTTCTTTATATATTTCAGCATCAACTCCTTTGTATTCATTGAAGAAGAATGAGGTTGATCAATCTCAAGTCCATTTCCTCATTATCAAAATACTTCAATTCGTACAGAATTGTGCTAAACAATCACGATTCTTTTCAAGGTATTCATTCACTCTAATCGAATATTCTATTAGTCTAACAAGGGAATCCTTTTAGCTCGCTTTTAGCAATCCAGTTGAAAATTTGCACAGACATAGTTCATGGTGATAGAAAATGATGTGTGAAGTAAGAAACGCAGCAGGGCATTAGAAGTTCCTGAAAAATCGATTCAAAAATTTGGTCAATCTAGGCGAGCAATTAGCTATGCAAAGTAGGCGGAAGGGCACTGAATTCATCACCCCATTCTCTGAAGCAAGAACTCTACTGGATCGGTGGCGCAATGGTAAGGGGCTCATGTTCGTATCAGAAGGTATTAGGTTCGACCCCGCCGTACTGCTGATTCTTTTGCCGATTTTTTCACATTTCATATATTAGGTCATTGTTGTCCGTCTTGTCATAAAACTTGAATTTTCCTTTTTTCGGTTGTTTTAAAGAAAAATTACCTCTCATTTACATTAGCGCAACCAAGGAATTTAAACAAAAAAATTTCTAAAAAAAAAAGTTTTTTTTTTGAGAAATTTGAAAACTTTGAATCCTAGTATTTAAACACAGCCGTAGATTTTTATTTGATGAAGTTGTAGTGGAAAGTTTTTCAAAGTTTTCAAAATCTTGTAAAAAAAATAATTTTTTCTAAACGAAACTTGAACTTTTTTTGAGAAATTTTTTTGTTTAAATTCCTTGGTTGCGCTAATGTAAATGAGAGGTAATTTTTTTTTAAAAGAACCGAAAAAAGGAAAATTCAAGTTTTATGACAAGACGGACAACAATGACCTAATATATGAAATGTGAAAAAATCGGCAAAAGAATCAGCAGTACGGCGGGGTCGAACCTAATACCTTCTGATACGAACATGAGCCCCTTACCATTGCGCCACCGATCCAGTTGAGTTCTTGCTTCAGAGAATGGGGTGATGAATTCAGTGCCCTTCCGCCTACTTTGCATAGCTAATTGCTCGCCTAGATTGACCAAATTTTTGAATCGATTTTTCAGGAACTTCTAATGCCCTGCTGCGTTTCTTACTTCACACATCATTTTCTATCACCATGAACTATGTCTGTGCAAATTTTCAACTGGATTGCTAAAAGCGAGCTAAAAGGATTCCCTTGTAAGGAATAGACTTCATTCATATTTATATGATCAACGTGAAAAGTGATATCACATACATGATATTACTATCGTATTTCAAAATCATAGTTTCATTTCACGATTCATAATTTTTGTGAAGATTAACGTTTCACGATTTCACAAAAAGTTGTTGTTTTTTGACGATTCATGAAAAAAACATTTTTTTTTTCAAGTGAGAGTGGTTATATAGAATTTGGTGATACCAGTGTATACTTACAGTGATCGTTGGAAGCTAATCTCTGGCCCTTTGATTGATCAACTCAAGAACAGTAAGGTATGCAATATCAATATTTGATCCTCTATGATCAAGTTGATCTTTGATCTTTTTGTAGGTTGAAGGTCATGAAGTTCGTTGTTTGGCACTAGCTGATGCATTGTATCCTGCATTGGAATGTCATTCAGATACACTTGGAGATACATTACAGGTTTGATTCAACCATTATATAAATTGGTAATTTACTAACCATTACAGGCAATATTGAATCAAATTCGTGAAGGAAAAGCAAAGCTTCGTTATCGTTGTCTATTAGTAATAGAAAGATTAGCTAATCGTATTGGTGAAGGACTCGCTCCTCATCTTCCTCTCCTTATGCCTTATCTATCTGAACTTATGGAGGATGATAATAGGTAAGATGATATCAATTACATTATTGTACATTAATCAATCGATATTCAGAGCCGTCGAAGAACAGACAGAGAAAATTGTACGAGTTCTACAACGAAAGTTTGGAGAAGATATATCAGAAGGATTCATCTAATCATATTATATATCATCTGTTAGGGTTGCAGGAACGAGGGCGAATAATTCGTGCCCCTTGTCAGTCGCTTCCCTTCTCTCTCGGCAATTCGTTTGAGACGTGCCCTCTCTCCCCTTCCCTTCGAAGAATTCGACACACCTGCCAGACGGAACGAATAGTTCGGGACAGACCGAATTATTCGGTCTCTCTCATTCTCTCGATTCTTATCTCGTCCCTGCCTCCTCTCCCTCCGCCTCGCCCCCACGTTTGAAGAGATGGCTAATTCCTCTCGCATCTGAGAGCTTAGCAGTCAACAGCAAAGTTGTAGCTCACATCATCCCCCTTCTGACTCAATTTTGAAAAAGTCGATACGATAACCACGAACAAAATTACATCCGTTCTACGAATTCAGGGAGAAATTTGAATTATTCACTGTAGCCATGAATCTTACTCTATTACTCCGTCTTACTCCACATTGCTTTATCATTCTTTACAGAAGTAATTACACAAAAACAAAAACAAGTAAATGGGAAGAGAAAGTCACGAAAAAAATGCATATCTACTCTAGTCTAATCTGAACAATAACATTTCAAAATATTGAAATGAACAATATTTCAAAATGTATCAGATGGGATCTCAGCGGCCATTTTATGACAAATGTTGTGTTGATCACGAGTATGTCAGTCCGATATTTTAAAATGTAACAGATGAGAACTCAGCGGGCATTTTATACCAGATTTTGAGCTGATCTCGAGTAGGTCAGTCAGATATTTACGTGATGAATATCCTCTCCGAATCTGCAGGCATTATTATTATGGGCATTATTTTTCGTGACTGTCTCTTCCCATTTACTTGTTTTTGTTTTTGTGTAATTACTTCTGTAAAGAATGATAAAGCAATGTGGAGTAAGACGGAGTAATAGAGTAAGATTCATGGCTACAGTGAATAATTCAAATTTCTCTCTGAATTCGTAGAACGGATGTAATTTTGTTCGTGGTTATCGTATCGACTTTTTCAAAATTGAATCAGAAGGGGGATGATGTGAGCTACAACTTTGCTGTTGACTGCTAAGCTCTCAGATGCGAGAGGAATCAGCCATCTCTTGAAACGTGTCTCATTGGGGGACGATGCAGAGGGAGAGGAGGGAGGGTCGAGAAACTCCGCAATTTTAGGTGGGCCAATAATTTGGTCGAACATTTTTGGGTGCCTAAAATTTGGCTACCAGACAAGCCCCACTTTTAAATTGGGTCAATAATTTGGTGGTTGAGCTAATAATTTGGTTCGAAGTGAGGCTGTTATTTTAGTCTAAAATTTTAGCCCCACTTCGAACCAAATTATTGGCTCAACCACCAAATTATTGACTCAACTTTAAAAGTGGGGCTTGTCTGGTTGCCACATTTTAGAGTCAACTTTTACGATCCACCAAATTATTGACCCCACTTCGACCAAATTATTGGCCCGCCTAAAATTGCGGAGAAGGATACGAGAGAGTGAGAGAGACCGAATAATTCGGTCTGTCCCGAACTATTCGTTCCGTCTGGCAGGTGTGTCGAATTCTTTGAAGGGAAAGGGGAGAGAGGGTGAGAGATGGGAAAGGGGTGCGAATAATTCGAATTCGAATTCGAACCGGCAACCCTATCATCTGTTGTTGTTTTGTTGTTATATTCTTTTATGTGTTGTTATTTCGTTTTCACTCTTTACATCCTAGGTATTAGTATGTTATCGATTTATTTACAAATTGTTGTTGGTTGTATCTGTTACTGTTTACAAATTGAGATGATATCATAAAATGTGTTTTGAAATGAATGAGTTGATAACCATGAAGAATTGATGAATACTTCCCAAATCATAACATATCACATGGTTTCATATGGTACTTGTTCATATCATTGGAACAGAAATAAAGTATGAAAGAGTATAGATATGACTAGATGGGAGATTAACAAGTATGAATCATTGTATTATTTGTGTTGTCATTGTTATGTCTACTCTTTCTATCATTCTATCATTGAATATTTTATTCAGTACTATCATTAATTCCAATTGTAGATGGTTTTGTGGCCCAGCCAAAGTGAGTTTGTGGGACATTTTATTGATTTCTTAAATTGATTAATGAAATGTAGCTTATTTGTAAATCTTTTCTTCATCATTAACATGATTTTTGTTCAGACAGAAACATTAAATACAATAATATTTGCACCATGTTACAATGAAAATTTGAACAGGTATTCTATATTTTATTCATAAACATAATTCTGAATGTGAAAGAGTTTCAAATTGACTTGATGTATCTTGATAAACTATAAACTTAATTTAAATTAGAGAAAGAATAAAGAAGTATGGGATAGTCTCGAATGAATATTATATGAAAGACTAATGTATAATTGAATAACTTTGAGAATTTGTCAAGAACATGATCGTTGTTATGATTATCAATTAGGATATGATGAATGCAATCAGGTTTGTACCAATATTGATTTTTAATTATCGATTATTTATTGTAGATATTCTGTGATCAATTGAAATCAGACAATCTTGGCCATTGTGTAACTAATTTCACTGCAACGATAGCTTGTGAAGTAGTGAAAGAGTAAGGATTACTGTATCTTCTATTGATTATCGATTAATTACAGAACGGGACTAGTCCACTATAAAGAAGCAGGAAAGAAACTTAAGAAATTATTATGGTATTTGAGAGATGGAATAAATGAAATATCAATTGATAATCTACAACTTCTTCCTCATATTTCATGATTCATAATTAATTTCCTTTGTTCTCGGTTTTTTTGTGTTTGATAGTTTTGTTTGATTGATTGGATAATAGTTATTATTCATCGCTTAATTGTATTTTCTTTCCTGATTTAATTCATCACTGACAATGATTCCTTTGATTTCATTCATCCTTTTCTTCTAAATTCATTATAAAAATTATTTCATTATTTCGTTTCTCGATGAGTTTTTCAATAATTCCATAGTAATAATTATAGAAATTCTGCCGATCTCTAACTTATAAATCCAATTTCAAAAATATATTGAGGAACTTGTTTTACTGTTTCACATGCTAACACTCTGCATGAAGATCAACGTAACAGTGAAATCACTGGATCTGGAGTGTCATAAAAGAGGATTTATTTCTCTAATAATGCTTCTTCATTTCTTCATGATCATCTATCGTTAATATTCTTCAGTCTCATAGTCACTACACTAGTTGATTCTATTGAAGATGTATCACTCCTCTCTTGTCGAGGAAGTTATTGTAAGAAATTCCAGCCATAAAACAAATGGAAAAGAAATTAACGAAAAAAATGTTGGAATAGTTGACTATGGTGGAGGTTAGTTATAATGAGAAACATGAAGGAAGTGAATTATATGTACTTGATAGATACTCATTTACCCATCCCGTCGATCTCTTCTTTTCTACCTCTTCCTCTTTTAATCCTTCTATCTTTTTCAACTAATCAATTCACTTTTATCCCACTTTCACTCGTTTCCCTTTCTAATTTCAATCTCCTTTCCCTTTTGAAAAAAAAACCGCCATTCAAATTGACCTAAATACCGTTCAAATTATCATATATGATTGATTCATAATGTTTTCTAATCAAATATTCTAGATGTTCTATATATTAACTCTTCTAAGTCTTCCATTATCATCATTTTGTTGTCTTTCAATGAATGCAGATGATGGATCAGTTGGAATACCTTATTCAAGAGCTACTGTACTTGAGGTTTATTTATTGTTTATTTATTTATTTTATTTATTGTTCATTTATTTATTTATTTTATTTATTGTTTAATATGAAAGCTCTATGTTTTGTAACTGTTCGATTTTATTGTCTGCAAGAGTTTGAAAAAGAACAGAACTTAAATTTTCAAATTATTTTAAAAGCTTAAGTGAGATATATTTTGGATATGTTGAAAAAGCTTAATCGTAATATTGTCTAAAGACGAAAACATGAATTAGTCATTGTCTATATGGATTCATCTTTAATTTAATAGATTTTCTGATTGAGACCAATTATTTGACTATGTTTGAAAGACGAAATATTATTTGAGGATTCACCAGAATCTGTGATTGACAAAGCTAAATTACTCTCTGGATCATTATATTCATTAGATCAAAAAGAGAAGAATGAAGTAGAAACAGAGAAAGAGTTAAGATCTTCATTAGAGAAACTTTATCCAGGAGTATTTCCATTGGCTGTTCAATATGGTTCATCTAATCAGGTTAGATTCATTCAATTAGTCCATTGATCTACCAATAATGATATCAGAATATTGATCTGACAGAGATGGCACAACCAAATCCAAGTCCAGAACCAATGAATGGACCAACTATAATAGATTTCATGCCGAATGATACATTGAGTACTACTAATGAACCTTCAATGGTTTCAATCAAACCTCAAGAATTCAATATAGGTGAGAACAATTTACATAGAGATGACGTTTACTAATTCAATAAATGGAGAAGTAGACCAAAATTTGACTGATATCCTTCTATGATAGTTAATGATCAGAGTGAAATACAGGTCCATATGGTCCATTAACAAGAGTATCTAATATAACAGAATGTAATTGTGTATCTGATATATATAATGAAGAATGGTGTCCATATGGAACAGTTAAAGGAGGATGTTTAAGAGATTATCTAACACTACCAAGAGATAGGTATTCATTTCATTTTATTTATTTCAGTTTTGTACTTTTCACATTTCTTTCTAATTCCCGAAAAAAATCTACTCCTTGAAATTATTTCTGAAACTATGTATGGTAAAAGTATTTAATCGATGTATTATAAATATTCCTATTTAATCATTCCATATCTTTAGTGATTCCGTCTTCTACCTCTCTGATAATAATTGTTCACTTCATTTTGAATGTGGATCTGATTATTCTCTTCATGCAAATGTTTATCTTCCATTGGGAGTTTATCCTCAACCTTCGAATCTTCAAAAGGAAATCAATAGTGCACAGGTTATTGATTGAATTGGAATAATCAATCGATATTATCATTACTGTAGGCCAATGGATTCTCAACAGCATTTGAATGTTCACAAGAGGGAAAGTTTGAATTGGTATTTGTATCAGCTAAAAGAAGAGTAGTATTTGTCATTCATGATATGGCATGGTTAGTATTATTGATTAGATAAATGAATCGATAACTAATCAATACTATTATAGTGTTCGTCGAGTTGAAGAACATTTAAATAATGAATCAGAAAGATTAGATTCTATTCATTATAATGATGATATGAAGAATCAAGATCATCCATATACTTCTTATAATCATATTGGATTCGAGAATCCATATGGATTTAAAGGATAGAAATCAAAGATCAAAGATCAACCATCAACGGGTTTAATTTATCTGTACATATCGAAAAATTATTGTTATATTTATTCATTTATTCAATCTATTAAACTGTTGAACATCCTACTCTCAAACGAATAAAAAGAAATAATATCGAATATAAAATATATGAAATTCTATAAAACAATAAGTATTGAAGAGATGATGGTTATATCATAATAGTAGAAGTTTCTGGAAGGAAATACAGTAATATCCAGATATGCAAATTGATTGGAATGAAATCAATTCTAGGCGATAATTATAGGTAAAATGATAAAACATATAAATAAATAATAAATCTAAGTATATATCTATTTTGTCTATTTGGCAATGTAAAGAGTTGAAGAGATAAAGCACCATGACAAGATAAGATTTGACTGTGTAGTAGCCCTATTAGATACACTAAACTACATATTGGAGGGGCTGCTACGGAGTGTCAATAAATGGAGAGATCAATAATAAAGTGAATGAGATGAAATAGAGAAGTGGAATGGATTAGGGTATCATTATGAAAGACTACAAGTGTATTAGATCCTGAGATTATATGAAAAGAGATACATGAAGAATAAATAAAGGAAGAAATATCAAACAATTCATAACCTCATTTCAAAATATTCTTCAACTTGGAAAATAATGAGATACTGATTCGAGGTATTTGAATGAGATTAAGATTAGTTTGACAGACCATAAATGGATTATTATCTAATCAATAATACAATAGAATATAGAAGTACAGTATGCAGTGATACTGTTGTTAATGATGTAGATGACGTTTTTAATGAGGCTACTATAAGTGATTATTGATTAGCTATGAAGATATAATGATCTATCTCACCATATGCTTTATATTCAATATCCTTTGCATTTCTCCATAGATCGCATTCAATTCGTTTCTTTGCATCTTCAGTCTATAATAAACAATAGATAATATATTGAATAAAATGAATTCGATCTACTTTTATATGTGATCCAGCTCGAAGATGTAACCACTTTCTATTATTAATTCCATCATAAACTGGCCATACTTCATTTTGTTTTGTTCCACCAAAAAGTGAAGGAACCCTGAAATTCAAACATTTACTTTATTTTCATAAAAGTAAGAAATTACCCATTAGTAGCGAATGATGTCCAGTATTGTATAACTTTGTTGGAGAAATGCTGGTAAAATAAGATTAGAGATCAAAGATCAAAGATCAAAAGTCATACCATTTCCCGTTCTGGATAGTTATGTGTTAGATTAGCAATAGGAGAACCAAATACGAATTCAATCTCGTATCCATGCATTACTCCAGTCCAATCAGGCCATGGATTACCAACTCTTAATATTTATATTTGATCTTTGATCTTTGATCTTTGATCTTTGAACTAACTGGCTGGTCTGATTGAAGTAGTATATGTATACTTTTCCACTATTCTTATTTCCATTTCTCTTCTCTGTTAACTTATCTGCCATCCAAAGTGAATCACAAGTGAAGAAATAATCACCGACCATTTGATTCACCTTATATCAATCATTATATTATATAAAATCAAATATATTCATTACTTGTTTGGCATAGAATTTCGTCTTTCCAGAAGTGCAATTGGAATCATAATACACATATTTGGCTGCATTTCTCACAAGAGTTGGCTGAATCAATCCATATTTCATTTTCATTACTCATGAGATTGAAATAAACCTGTGTTTTAAATGCCTCTTCAATACAATTATGAAATTCATCCAATGTTAGTTCAGGTTGTTCATCTACGCCGAAATATTTATTAAGATTGTAGATATTCCAGAAATTTCCTGAAAGTAATTATATCCTGACTGGAATACATGGGATACTGTACCTTCATCTGCATTCAAACCGATCATTATATTGACATCATCACGAAAATCTCCTTCTCTCAATGCTTTGAATGCATCTTTCTGCCTTTATTAAAATAATAATATTAATATCGATTGATTTAATAAAAAAACATACTTGAAGAAGTTTTTATCTTGAGAAACGATAACAAATGGGAATTCAAGGAATTCGAGGCTCATTTTCCAGTATTCATCAGGGAAATATTGAGCATCTGTATTGACCATACAATCAATTGTATCCTCAATCTGAATTATATATTTATATTACAATTTGAACTATTTATCATATCAATAAGATGGCTCGTTTTATGGAATTACAAATATAACAGGGTGTTTGATAAGTTCATTAACACTTTTTGAATTTAATGGAAGAACAAGTCAAGTCGACCAATAACTATGAATCCTCAACCAGATTCGTAGTTCTCTGGGGCAGTTAGAAAAGTCTTCTTCTGCTATTTTTCAGTCTTCTCTAACCTTCTGAAGAGTAACACCATAGTCATGAACTGTTTCTGAACTTTAAAAAAATCGTGAACCTCTAGTCAAAAACTTGAAACTTTTGCCCGACAACACAAGGACACTAAAGAATAAGAAAATTTTAGCAGCGCTCTGTATGAGCATCGTGTAGCCCATACATTTTCCCTTGGGATTATCATATTCTGTTCTCTCTTCAAAATTACTGTAATGGGTAAGAGATGAAGGGAAAAAGGATGCCACATGGAGGGATCATCCTGATCTGTTTTGGAAAGATGAAATTGATTCTCTGTCGGATCGAAGGATCACAGTAGTGGATAACCATATCCAATATATCAATGATCGTTCATTAGTTGTTGTTGTCATATGAGTATTTTTGTCGACATCAAAAAGTGTTAACGAACTTATCAAACACCCTAGTATAATATGAAAATAGTATTTTAAATTAATTTATAGATTGTTCAAATGATTCAAAATGTTTGTTTAGTTAATATAATAATAACCTTGTGTCGAGTACAATTCAATCTTTGAGCCAATTGTAGACTCTTATTCATTGCATGTTCAGGTGAATCCATTGCCCATTTATTATCAAGTGCTCCCGATTGAAGAATTCCATTGGAGAAAAGTCTAGAAATATAATTATTATTCATTTATTGTAGATATTATTGAGCTTCTGGAGAAATTATTGATCTTTTGTAGATATTATTGATCGATAACTAACTCTCTACTAGCAGGAGCAATCATATGAGCTACAATAGATGAAGCACCAGCTGATTCACCAAATAATGTAACACGTGAAGGATTTCCACCAAAGTTGAAGATATTATCTTTGATCCAATACAGAGCTAATTGCTGAAATAGTTAATCTTTGATATTTGATCTATGATAATAACAACCATATACCTGATCTAGCATTCCCATATTCCCAGGTACATCATCATGGCCATAATATAGGAATCCAAATGCTCCAACACGATAGTTTACATTAACAACAATTACATTTCCTGTTAATGCCATTGCCTGAATCATTCAATCTTAGTTTATCTATGATCTAAAATGATATCTTTACCGTACCCTTCCATCATAAAGGGAAAGAGATGGACTACCGTACCAGAATCCACCACCAAACAACCATACCATGACGGAGAGATTACTGTAATCATAAAGATTACGATAGAATCGATCGATAATTGAACTAACTATGCTCCTGCTGGTGCCCATATATTAAGATAAAGACAATCTTCAGATACTTCAGTATTAGCATTCCACATATCGACTCCCCAAAACGTATGGGTTTCATTACTCTTGAATGTATCTCGACCCTGAATTCAACAGAATAATATTTACTCATTCTTGTAGTTGCAATTTTAATGGGTAATTTTTTTAAAGAATCAATGAGAGAGAAAAAGAGAGAAAGTGAATGTTATTAGGTTCAAAAATTATGGATTTGAACATTTAAAAAAAAACTACTGTACAGCAGGGCGAAAATGAGTCTGCACTCACCTACACCCTCCAATTGGTGAGCACTGACTATGAGCAGCACTCACTGAGCAGTCTCTATAACTGCTCACCCATTCTGGGTTTTCTCTTCTCTAACGTAAGTGGTCAAAATGTGCAAACATTAATATTTCTGGAATCTACATGCCAATGGCTATTCAAAAAGCATAAAATCGACTGTCAAAGTACACTTTTAAATTTCGTTTATTTCTCATGTAATCCATTACATCAATTCGATAGTCACCCATATGAAGAGTTTTAATTGTAATTCCATTTTACTGTACTAACATAATAATAATATATGATATTATCATAGTCTGATCCGAATTAATGGTATGCATAACATGAAAAATCAACGAAATTGAAAAGTGTATTTTAACAGTCGATTTTATGCTTTTTGAATTGATATTGGTGCGTAGATTCCAAAAATATTAAGATTTGCACATTTTGACCACTTAGACCAGAGAAAACTCAACTGAATCGAAAAAAGAACTGTTTTTTCTGATCTCATTTCAAGTACTTGACGAGAGAGAGAGAGGTTGTAAATACGCCTATCTCGGGTACTTGCCCAAATCTGCCAGAGGAACTGGTGAGTGAAGACTCATTCTCGCCACCCTACTGTACAGGTCAAAAGAAATTAGTTAGATTATATTTAACAATAGACCGTGAATTCAGAACGAAGTCTATTGTTTCATCTAAAATCAAAATAAAAGAAATTTGGCATGAATTCGTGTCAGAGAGAGAGAGAGAGATGTACAGTCCCGCACGTTCGCGCTCCCTAAACGCGGCCCCCCGCTGCCCGCTCCTTGCCGCATCGATGAATAATTTTTTTCAAATATTTCATTGGTTGTTATCGTTGCATCATCAGATAATATCAATATCACCGAAGAAACGAAAATTTTTGTTACCGTAATTTCTACCGTAATCCAACTACGCGCATGCTACGGTAATGTAGGAAATTATTAATATTAGGAGGATTATTTTTTAATATCTTTTCGTTGCCGGCTTTACGCACTTTGCCCGCACTCAATCGATTTGGCTTCTCATCGGGCAGCTCAATTTTCTTGGGCATCCATTCCATCTCAGAAAAATTATTGATTTTTCATTTCTTTTTTTTGTACAACAAACAGATTGTTTATTTACAGTCAATCAACAAAAATTTACAATATTTTTAAATAATCCTCCTAATAATAATAATTACTGTCGCATCTTGTGCGTAGATGGATTACGGTAGAGATTACGGTAGCATCTTGTGCCTTTCCCCCGTCAATTACACCGTCCACACTCAAACAACAAATTTCGTTTAGGGAGAGCGAACGTGCGTCACTGTATACAGTTAAATCTATTATCACACGTAACTACATTCTTTATGACGGAAATAAAAAGAGCCCCAAAAATGCAGAGCCAATTTCCCCTTTTGCAGGAACAATTTATGACAGAGTGATGAAATAAGCATGAAGCATAATTAATAAATAACCTGATAACATGCAGGTGACAATGTAGTTGTATTCAATATTCCATTCCATGGTTTCTTCACTTTTGGTGGTTTAAATCGATCTTTTCCTATTGGTTTCTCAGCAAAAGGAACACTGAAAGATATTGATTGATTATTCTCTCAAATATGTTAATATACAAATTTGTATTCAATCAGTTTCCAATAAGAAAAGGAACTAATCCTTTATTTTCATATTCAAATCATTATTTTTGCCTCTAGTAATTGTATTGTTCATTTCTTCATATATCAATCTTGTCTACGTGTCTATTGTCTAATCCAACTATGAGATCCTTCTACCTTATTATGTTATTTCATTCTCTTATAACCAACCACAATGGAAGAATTATTGAATGAAGGATAGATATATTTACCTTAGAAATGATTGAACTTTCTTTCCATCTAAGAACGTTTCTTCCTTTCCTAATATACTTCCTAACTTCAATTGTACTTCCACTGGTCTTTCTTCTGATGCTCCCACCATCTAAATTCACAGTTACAAAATTTTAAATATATTCATAAACATTTCAAAGTTCGTACTAATGCAGTGTTCAGAACTTGGAAAATGCACGAAAATGCGGAAAATGCTGTTCAAAAGTTCAACCGGAAAATGCTCTGAAAATGCTCATTTTCGAGGATTTTGAGCAAATTTTAATGTTTTTTTTGTTTAATATCAACGTTTATTGGTCGCAAACAGTGTCATGGACGCATTTTATTGATGATAAGTGATATTTTTAAATATGGACTCGCTAGGTTGATTTTTCGCAGTATTTTCGTTGATTTTCGGCTTAAAGTGCTCAAAAAAGGATCATACGATATTTATTTCAGCAGCATACTTTATAAATGACCTAAGTTAGCTGTTTTCCATGAAACATCGAGGTTCAACGCTTTTAAAGTGTATAAAACCATCTTTTTCGATCCAAAATCGAGCATTTTCGAGCATTTTCCACCTGAACTTTTGAACAGCATTTTCCGCATTTTCTTGCATTTTCCAAGTTCTGAACACAGCATAAGTTATCTATTTAATATAATTCTATTGATTAATTAAAATGTTTTCCATAAATCTTTAGTTGTCAAAGTGTTCTCAAGTGATAAAGAATAAAATAAATATTAATATCAAATCTAAATATAAAAAAATAAATATAAAAAGGTAGAATATCTCACAATAGTCATAGCCAATAGAAGAAAGAGTAACATTTAATAGAATTGAAGTGTTGGCGATGATCTGAATGAAGAAAATGAAGAAGAAGGAGAGGTTACATGGATAAAGCCATGAAAAAGACTATGGGGATTGAGAGGTGTGAGAAGTGAATGAATGAGAAGAGGAGAAAAAGAGAAAGAAAGAGAATAGAATTGTCATTACTAAATGGAAGTCCTAATTGAGATCTATTAGTAGTGTTTTGTCATCCTTTCCAATGACTTCCAAAAGGTTGAAGATGAAGAAGAGAAGAGAATAAATGTATGCTTAAGATAAATGAGATGGATGGCAATTGTGGTATGAATTTCATTTTATGAAAAAAAATGAATGAAATCATTGGAATGCTTATTGTATAAAGATCTTCCTATTTAAAAAAAAATGAAAGGAATATTGAAAAATATTAAAACAGCTCATTTCTATTTCATCTATTTTGTATTGAAAAAAAAAGATTTTATTGTCAGTATTTGAATTTCTAGTGAATCTCATACATAAGAGTAAATAAGATTAATCGTTATTCAAAATGATCATTGAATAGAATATAAATCATATAACATAATAGAATATTATAATATATCAATTGATCATTATCAATGATGCCCACATGAACTATTTTTCTTTATCTCCTTTTGACCCTCTCATCTTCTCCCTCTCCATATCTCTTCCTCTCCCTCTCCATATCTCTCCCTCTCTCTCTTCATATCTCTCCCTCTCCCTCTCCATATCTCTCCCTCTCTCTCTCTTATCTCATGAACATGACATCTCTTTCTTCTGAATTTATCACCCACACTTGCTACTCGTGAAGAGAAGAGGAGCCCATACATCGTTTGTTCTAACTCTATCTTTTACTCTCCCTCTAGACTCCAATCTCTCCCTCTCCCTCTCTCTCTCTCCTTCCCTCTCCCTCTCTCTCTCTCCCTCTCTCTCTTTATCCCCTCCCTCTCCCTCTACTTGTTGCGAAGAAGAACATAAGAAATGAGTGAAGAAGGAAGAGAAATCACAAAAAGAGAAAAGAAGAAGAAGAAGAAGAAGAGGAGGATTATGATCTACCTCTTGAGTGAGTACCATTTATCATAAGTTCTTCAATAATCAAATAATCACTTCGAAAGAGTCAAAAATCATGAATTTAGTTCAATGATAATGTTATTAGAATATTATTAGACATGAATTAAATGAGGATATCTTGATGTAAGATACGATAGAAATTTAATGCTTTATTCACCATTTATGAATGAAAGGAAAATAAAATTTTGAAAAAGAGCTAACAAAGGAGGTCCTACGGACAGTCTTTTTTGTTAACAAATTCAAAAAAAAGGATTTTGTAGCAAGTTTAAACTTTTGTAGCATAAAGAGTGGCAACTTCTATGTGATCAGAGATATTTCCATCAAATGACAAATACAAAATTGTTCCAACTACTCATTCGGCTTTTTTGCATAGAAAACCACACGCATTTCAAAATCGATTTTCTCGAACGATCAGGTCGATTAGCAAATTTTGAAAACGTATTCGGATTTACCAAAAAGTGATCTAGTGATGTTGTTGTCATCTCAAAGGTTAGACAGACATGAGACCATTTGAAAGATAATGGATACCTTTGACCACTACCAATTATATTTGTCATTTCATATTGAATTGTTTAATGTTTAGTGAGGAAGAAAAGAAGATGAGAGTTGATTATGAGAGAATGATGAGATCATTGAAGAGAATGAATATATAGATGAATAGAATATGAATTTAGAATATTGAAGTAGTGTGAAAGAAGATTTGGAAAGGAGGAAGAGAGGGAGAGAGAGAGAGGGAGAAGGAGAGACCGTAGAGGGAGAGGGAGAGAGAGAGGGAGAGGGATAAAGTGTGGTACTGACAGGACATGATGAGATTGATACTGAAAAAAGAATAGAAAAGAGAATGAAATGAATGAAATGTATATGATATGGAATAGACGAATATGATCTCACCATCTCTCAATACTGTACTATAGAGTGTAATATATCTAATATATGGAGTAGAGAAGGAATTGGAGGCAATGAAGAGAATGAGAAGAGATCAGAGAGGAGAGAAGAGGAATATTGAATGGATTCATTGAATAATGATTTGAATTGAATGAAATATGAAATGAGAAGAAGAAGAGAAAGAAGAGGAGAGTATTGTCTAAAGGAAAAGATTAACGATAACCATGTTTGGAGAGTTGTCTAGTGGGAGAGAGGGAGGGATGGGGAGAGAGAGAGAGGGTGAGAGGGAGAGAGTAGGATAGAGGGAGATAGAGGAAGATTTGTGAGAAGAAAGAAATATAGAAGAGAAGACTGCTAATATATTGCAACATTTCGTGTTGAGAGACAAAAAGAGAAGAAGAAATGTTTATAATTGAAGAGTGTCTCTATATGGAATATGATAGATCAAATGAAATAATAGTGTATGTACATTCTAAATTAGATAAAGGAGAGGTAGAGGGAGAGGTAGAGGGAGAGGTAGAGGGAGAGGTAGAGGGAGAGGTAGAGGGAGAGGTAGAGGGAGAGGTAGAGGGAGAGGTAGAGGGAGAGGTAGAGGGAGAGGTAGAGGGAGAGGTAGAGGGAGAGGTAGAGGGAGAGGTAGAGGGAGAGGTAGAGGGAGAGGTAGAGGGAGAGGGAGAGGGAGAGGTAGAGGGAGAGGGAGAGGGAGAGGGAGAGGGAGAGGGAGAGGGAGAGGGAGAGGGAGAGGGAGAGGGAGAGGGAGAGGGAGAGGGAGAGGGAGAGGGAGAGGGAGAGGGAGAGGGAGAGGGAGAGGGAGAGGGAGAGGGAGAGGGAGAGGGAGAGGGAGAGGGAGAGGGAGAGGGAGAGGGAGAGGGAGAGGGAGAGGGAGAGGGAGAGGGAGAGGGAGAGGGAGAGGGAGAGGGAGAGGGAGAGGGAGAGGGAGAGGGAGAGGGAGAGGGAGAGGGAGAGGGAGAGGGAGAGGGAGAGGGAGAGGGAGAGGGAGAGGGAGAGGGAGAGGGAGAGGGAGAGGGAGAGGGAGAGGGAGAGGGAGAGGGAGAGGGAGAGGGAGAGGGAGAGGGAGAGGGAGAGGGAGAGGGAGAGGGAGAGGGAGAGGGAGAGGGAGAGGGAGAGGGAGAGGGAGAGGGAGAGGGAGAGGGAGAGGGAGAGGGAGAGGGAGAGGGAGAGGGAGAGGGAGAGGGAGAGGGAGAGGGAGAGGGAGAGGGAGAGGGAGAGGGAGAGGGAGAGGGAGAGGGAGAGGGAGAGGGAGAGGGAGAGGGAGAGGGAGAGGGAGAGGGAGAGGGAGAGGGAGAGGGAGAGGGAGAGGGAGAGGGAGAGGGAGAGGGAGAGGGAGAGGGAGAGGGAGAGGGAGAGGGAGAGGGAGAGGGAGAGGGAGAGGGAGAGGGAGAGGGAGAGGGAGAGGGAGAGGGAGAGGGAGAGGGAGAGGGAGAGGGAGAGGGAGAGGGAGAGGGAGAGGGAGAGGGAGAGGGAGAGGGAGAGGGAGAGGGAGAGGGAGAGGGAGAGGGAGAGGGAGAGGGAGAGGGAGAGGGAGAGGGAGAGGGAGAGGGAGAGGGAGAGGGAGAGGGAGAGGGAGAGGGAGAGGGAGAGGGAGAGGGAGAGGGAGAGGGAGAGGGAGAGGGAGAGGGAGAGGGAGAGGGAGAGGGAGAGGGAGAGGGAGAGGGAGAGGGAGAGGGAGAGGGAGAGGGAGAGGGAGAGGGAGAGGAGGGAGAGGGAGAGGGAGAGGGAGAGGGAGAGGGAGAGGGAGAGGGAGAGGGAGAGGGAGAGGGAGAGGGAGAGGGAGAGGGAGAGGGAGAGGGAGAGGGAGAGGGAGAGGGAGAGGGAGAGGGAGAGGGAGAGGGAGAGGGAGAGGGAGAGGGAGAGGGAGAGGGAGAGGGAGAGGGAGAGGGAGAGGGAGAGGGAGAGGGAGAGGGAGAGGGAGAGGGAGAGGGAGAGGGAGAGGGAGAGGGAGAGGGAGAGGGAGAGGGAGAGGGAGAGGGAGAGGGAGAGGGAGAGGGAGAGGGAGAGGGAGAGGGAGAGGGAGAAGTTCAGAATAAGGAAAAGAGTATTTTGAGATGATGAAGAATAAGTGCACAAGATGGAGAATATATGTGAAAAAGGAGAAGGATAAGGGGGAGGGGTAGAACAGGAGAGGGAGGAGGAGAGGGAGAGAGCAAGAGTAGAGGGAGAGAGGGAGAGGGAGAGAGGAAGAGGTAGAGAGAAAGAGGGAGAGGTAGAGAGGAAGAGGGAGAGAGGGAGAGGTAGAGAATGAGTGAAATAGACCGTTTACATCATAACTGCAAGCATAGATTATTTTATTATAAGCTAGCCTTTATATATAGATAAATGAATGATACGAAAGATAAAATAGTTATTTATTTCATTACGAGAGAAATTTGGATAGTCATCAATTATGATTAAGTGAATAAAGTGATAATATTGAAGTTGTAGATTGATTAGAATAAGATATTTGTATGAAGAAGAAGGTCATAGATAAGAAGAAATGGAATGGAGACTAATCAAATAGTGATTGGATAGGACATGGGAATTGAATGATAGAGGAGGGGAGGGGAGGGGAGGGGAGGAGAGAGGAGGAGAGAGGAGGGGTGGAGAGAGGAGGGGAGGAGAGAGGAGGAGAGAGGAGGGATGGAGAGAGAAGAAGTGACGAGGGGAGAAGAGAGGAGGGGAGAAGAGAGGAGGGGAGAAGAGAGGAGGGGAGAAGAGGGGAGGGGAGAAGAGGGGAGGGGAGAAGAGAGGAGGGGAGAAGAGAGGAGGGGTGGAGAGAGGAGGGGAGGAGAGAGGAAAGGAAGGGGAAGGGAGAGGAGGGGTGGAGAGAGGAAAGGAAGGGGAAGGGAGAGGAGGGGTGGAGAGAGGAAAGGAAGGGGAAGGGAGAGAAGGGGTGGAAATGTAGTATTATGAGTAGAGGGAAGATGGATAATAATGGTTGTGACAGTGATTATCATATGCTGATTCAAAGTATCTATTAGATAGACAACATTTTTCATATATTGGTCTAGACATCAAGATCAATTTTAATGTGAGATATAGTCCAGACGGGTTTGGTCAAATGAGTAAAATGAGATATAATATCTCTTGACAATAATATCATGTATAGTGTTCTTTCCTTCCCATTAATAGAATAAATGATTGAATGAAGGAATGAATATAATATGAATAGATAGTAATATGATATATATCGATATCATTTCTCAATGAAACGAATAAATATTAATAATATTATATGTATATGATCTAAAGTTAAAGAAGAAGAATGAATGAATAGAATCTTCTTTCTCTTTCTATCATTATTCTATATTCACTTCTATTGAGAGAATATACTCAAACAATAACCAAATTATGAATAATTAATACTTATATTATATTCTATTGAGAAAAAGAAGAAAAGAAAGAATCCCTCTTCTACTTTGACTTCTTATTCAAGTCCTTCTTTCTATTAAACGAACTCTCGTAGATGATTTGTTCTTTAAGTGGATAGGAGAAAGGAAATCAGAAAGGGAGGAGGGGGAGGGGAGAAGGTGGGGAGGGGAGTGAGGGAGGAGGGGAGAAGGTGGGGAGGGGAGGGGAGGGGAGAAGGGAGGGGAATGGAGGGGGGAGTGAGGGAGGAGTGGGTGGATGTGAATGTTGGAGTGGAATCTAAGGTGAATTGAAGAAGATGAGATGGAAAAACAAAAAGAAGTGATTGAATATGGATATGGAGAAGAAGTATGAAGGTAAAGAAAGAAGTTGAAGGAGTGAATGGAGAAGTGTGGGAAGAATAAGAAAGAAAGAAGGAGAGACAGAGAGAGGATGAAGGGAGAGGGAGGGGAGGGGAGGGGAGAGGGAGGAGAGGGGAGGGGAGAGGGAGGAGAGGGGAGGGGAGAGGGAGGAGAGGGGAAGGGTAGGGGAGAGGGAGGATAAGTAAAATAAGGAGAGGAACGAAAGAAGGTGAACTCTATACTAATTGAGTAAAGGAATCATGGAAGAAATTCTGTGGAGAGTATATAGAGGAATGATTGAAATAAGAGAATGAGGAGGGGGAGGGGAGAAGATAAGGAGATTGGATGAGAGGGTGGATGGGGGAGGAGGATGTGTTCATTTGTTAGAGCATTTATTTGAATTACGACAATTATTATATAATTAAATCTTGATTGATCTTTCATCCTTTCTTTCAAAGAAATGAATGAATTGATCATTTTTTTAATATTCTCGAGAATATATGGAGACAGAAAGATGGCAAAACCCATTCTGCATTCCGTGCACTATTTCTTTTTAACAGACTCTGCGCATTGCTCGCTAGAACCACAAATGAATCATTGTTTCAAGCTCAGACAAAGGCTTGTTTTCTGAAAATGAAATTGTAGGTTACGAACCCGCAGCCAAATCTCCATCTTTAAGAAGAATGGAATATCTATGGAAAGATATCTCATCATATCCAAGATATAAAACAAAAAATGTGCGAGATATTAATTGGATGCGGAAGTTTCAAAGTGTGAGTTTTATGAAGAAAAGGTTAAAAGGGACAAAATAAAAGTGGGAAAGACTTGAAAATAGAATAGATAGATCTATTGAATTGAATGAATTCATGTGGAATCAACTGAAGAATCGAGAAGAAGAAGAGAAGGAGAAGGAGGAGGAGGAATGGAGAGAAGAAGGTGATGTTAAGCTATCACTTTCTTCTTTACTTTATACTCAACTTCAATATATTTTGAAACAATTGATGAGAAAGAATAGATATATGTTCGATGGAGAGATGTACCTATAATGAATGTTATTATTATATAAGATCTAAGGAATAATGAATGTAAATTACAATCAGACTAACTGAAAAATAAATTTAAAATAATAAAGTAAAGAAGATGTATATGTCTTCCCTTTCTTCTCATCTACTTCTCTATCTACCCTTACAGTGTTGCCGTAGTTGCCAATGACATAGAAACGAAAAAAGAGAAAGGATTCATGGATCCATCTACCTTCTTCTTCTTCTTCTTCTTTCACTACTATATTAGTACTTCTTCCTTTTGTCTCATTATTTCTTTTGATTGCTAAATTCTATTCGACGATACTAGGTCGAATGAGAACAGATGAATAAATACCGACTGGATGATTACCATTTGTATATGAGAGACCAGAGCTAATAGACAAAGCATGGAAATGGTTATCATCTAGTCGGTATTTATTCGTCTGTTCTCATTCGATCAAGTGCCTATTTGTGAACATCACCTTATATAGATTTTCTTCATTACAATGAGTTCATTTAATGATAATCTTGAATATCGTCTTATTCAACTTCCAAATGAGAAAGATTTCAATAAGATTCCATTAGATCTTCTCATTCAACAATCATGGATATCTGAAAAGTATACTTATATTATTACTATTAAATATTATTCCATTCCTAGCGAATAGTAAAGATGAGAAGTTAATAATAATATTATAGGAATTGTAAATATCCTCAAGAATTGATAATAGCGTTAAGAAAAGAATCAAATGTAGAGAAAGTTGAGATTCTATCACATAATTCGTTTATCGGTATCATATTTATTTATTATTCTAATCTTAATCTAATTGAATTCAGCTCATAAAATTGATTTATTTGCTGGAATCGATTATGGAACAAAGAAGGAACATTGGAAGGAATTGGGGTATTTATCTTACGATCTAATATCATATAGGAATTATTCTTTTCTGAACAATATTTGAAAAAAGTGTTTTCTGAAAATTACTAATATTTAATATATTTGTGCAAAAGTATTTACCCTCGATGGCTATTCCTTATTTTGCTTCGTTGAACGTTTTCTTATGAAAGATGTAACACAGCATAATCGGACAATATTTTTGTGTTGATTCATTTACAGGACAGTAACATTGAAGGAGGTCAAATCATCCGATACTAAACATGAACTGAAACGAGTTTATTTGGATGAAATATGTAATGCATTCAAGTTGAAACTTCATCAAAATTATGAACATAAAACAGCCAATCCTCATAATCAGGTTTTTGTATTATACATTGTTCATGTAATCAACTATTTATCTTTAAATAGGTTGGATTAGTTCAAATCCGTTTATTCGGAAGAAATCTAGCAATGGCTCAAGAATCAATTGCATTCAAATATGTTGAACAAGGATCGAAGGGAATGTAAGATTATTGATTGATATGAATCATAAGATTTTATTGATTGATTTAGATCCAATAAAGTTCGAAAAGAAAGAAATGTCGATCGAACTTATACAGAAGAACTGGATGGCATATTAGAATCGATTGAGAAGAGCAAAGAAAGAGGAATTGAAGTGAGTATCGTAGTATTGATTATTATTAATGTTCAATACCAATAACAATAACAACAAATAATAATAATAATAACAATAATTCTCATTTTGTTGTGAAGGCTTCAGACTTCCAATTAGCGAAGGCTGCTCAATTATCAATACGAACACTAACAAAATCAAGAAAAGAAATGGAAGAATTAGAAAATGATCAGACTGAGGTATTTATGCTATTTTTTGTGTCTGTTTTATGTATAATTTAATATTGCAAATATTAATTTATTATTATGTGAAAAGATGATTAGAATAAAAACTTTTTTTAAAATTCTAATTTGATCTCTATTTTTCTTTTGACATAATGTTTTCTCTATGAGAGAGAGAGTACAGTGGAGAATAGTTTAACTTCCTTCTGAATCTTCATACTTTACCATGACTCATAGGTATCTCTTATGGTTACTAGAGAAAACAAAAGAATTCAGACTAAAGGAAGAGATAAATAATAGGAAATTGTGACTGACACTAAAGTTATATAATATTATAAAGTGATATATATTATAAGATAATTAAAGGCAGTGAAAAACGATGATTTCGAACGTGCCAATGATATACGTCAAGAGATGAAGACATTTAGAGCTAATATATTATCATCTATTGATCCGAATCTCATTGAAGATCTTCCACCTGTTTGTTTCCTTATTTATTTATTTTATGAAATAGTGATCGATTCTATAACTCGAACAAATATTTGATTCAGAATGATCCTCTACATAATTCCACAACTCGTATTGACAATCTTGGTATTTATCGTCCAAAAGAACTATTTGATAATGAAATCAAAGTTTATCCACCACCTCAACCTAAGCTATTCGAACCAATTAGTTTGTTTATCAATATAATCAATCAATAATTCAATGTATTCAGAATTATCTCCAAGAGATAAATATGAATCTATTGATATGAACTTCTTGATTCCTCCTCGTCCTTCATCAAAGAATAGAAATACATCAGCTGAGAGTATACGATCTGTAATAATGAAATAGATGAATGATAAGAATAAATAGTATTATTATAGTCAACTTCAACTCAAACTCTATCTCCATTACCTAGAATAGGAAGATCAGTTGATACAAGAAGTCCATCTCCTATTATGATACAACCAAAGTATTCATCTACTGTAACAAAGAAACTTCCATCACCTAAGCAACGGTACATATAGATTGGAATGTAGAATAATGAATGAATAATAGGGTCGAATCACCTATTATATCACCAGGAGAGAAAACATTAAAGAGTATTCTAAGAAGACCATCTTCAATTGAAAGAACATCTTCAAAGGATAATTACAGGTGGATAATAGAGATATTGTATGTTATACCGTAATCATTTAGGATATCTCGTCGTACACCATCTCCTACACCAACTGTTAGTTCATATGCTTCATCTACATCTATTCGTCCATCTGATAAACAAAACAATAAAAAGAAACATTTAGCATCAGCTCATAGGTACATATACTGTAGTCTCTGATTGATCTTTGATCTTTGAATTATAGATCTCATTCGTTTTCATCATCATCATCATCAAGTTCATCAAATCGACCATCAGGACGTTCCCGTAATCTCTTTTTAGAGAAGGAGAATATGATAGTACCAGCTGTATTACGAAGGCAAGGAGAATTAGATAGAATGAATAGAGAAAGAGAAGAGAAAGAAAGACATGAAAGAGAAGCTAGAGATAGAGCTAAGATTAATGAAAGAGTTATTCATTTTAATGATATTGATAGTGAAGGTGATTATTCATGGTAGATCATTATGACTACGGTAGGTCCATTAATCAATCGATATATTGCTTCTGTGTTATTGTCCACGCTCACTCTGATAAAGCACTTTATTTATTTTATTAATTCGTTATACAATATAAATGGGATATATTGCAGTAGACGAGCCTCGGATTCAGAATTGTCTGTACATAATTCAGAAGAAAGAACTCCATCAAGAAGAATAGAAGATATTTATCATCTTCTTCATCCACAACAAAAAATTGCTATGGGAGATGGTGTAAGAGTATTTGGCGAAGATACGGTAGGCGAATTTACCTAAAGTAACGATTATCGATAAAATATAGATGACAAATGTGTACGCGAAAGAATGGGAAACTCGACGAGAGGGATTACGGTAGAATAGAATATAGTTCTCGATAATTAATCAATAATTCAGAGTTATTCAATCACATTTGAAACGTATAAATGGAGATAAACGATCATCAAATGATGCTATGAGAGCTACTATCAATATTATATCAAAGAGTTTACGAGATAAACTATATAATGTATACTGTAGCAAATGTAATTGATCTTTGATCTTTGATCTCAGGTGTATATTCAATCATTGTCACTACTTGAATATGTAACGATAGAGTTCATTCCTAATAATGTATTACATGGACATATGAAGGAATTGGCTGATTCTATTCATGAAACCTTAGTCAATAAAGCAGGAGATACTACTAATGTTTCTATTATTTTATTACCTTTTAAAAATATTATTCCATTTTGAGGATCGTCGTTGTTCATCAGAAACAATGAAATCAGTGAAGAAGATTATAGATTCTGATAAAAAAGTAGCTAAGATTCTTATATCGAAGTTCATCACAGCAAAAGAAAGAGAAGGAACAAGAGCAGAAAAGGTTATCATATACTCTATCTCTATTATTGATTAAAATATTCAGGGGAGAGCAAAGATTATTCATCAAGCAGTCATGGATCATAATGCTCCTAATAATGAATTGTAATCCATTTATTGTTCAACTCTTCATTCATTCATTATCTTTAGATCATTAACATCAGTCAATGTGGGAAGATTTGGTGTGGCTTGTATGAAAAGTACAGATAGTGAGGTATGATCTCTATGCATAATATATTCAAAATGTATTTATTCAATAAACCATAGGTTCGTTCTCTTGGTCGTGATCTCTTTATGAAAGTATATGGAGATACAAATGAACAGGTCAGACATTACTTATCACTTATTATATCTTTTTCATATTTCTAATGATTTACAAAGTATTGATTGATTTAGTCTCGTCTTCGTAAACTTCTTCCTGATCCTTCTTCTCATCAAGCACAATCTTCTATATTCAAACAATTATTTGCTGAAATGGAAGGAAGATTAAGGTAGATTATCGATCGATAATTGATCAATCAATAAGTTATTGATCTACAGTACTGCTGCATCAATGCCTATTCGTCGAAGAACCAATTCAAAGAGTGCAAAGAGTGTTCGAATCACGGAAGATGCAAAGGACAATGATCCATCTGATATTGATTATGACAAGTATCTACCGTATATCTATGATTATTGATTTATTTATTAAGAATGTGTATGTTCTGTGGTATAACAGATGATTCATTCACTCCATCTCAATTAGATAGACATTATCTCATTGAATGTCCAATGTTGACTCCTTGTCAACACTGTAATGAGGTATACGGTAGATTATCCAAATAAATTATTGATCGATTAATTGTTTAGGTGATAGAAGTGTCAGATATGAGGAAACATCTAATGGAAGAATGTAGAGCAAAGGTATTTAGAATGATAAATAGAATAGTGAAGGAATAAAAGTTAAGGGATTATATAAGTTATGTCCAACATGTCGTGAACCGATAGAGAGGAAAGATTATCATCGTCATGTCGGAAAGAAGAATTGCCATCGTATTCATTTATTATTTATTTAAATATGAATAATAAATATAATGAATTGATTTCAGCCTCTCCTCCCAATTGTATTCGTTGTCTATTGTGTGATGATGAAGTTAGTCCATCTAATGATGTTGGATGGAGAAAACATTTATTGAATGAATGTACAAAAGGAAGAGGAAGAGGAAAGAAAAGAGGAAAGAAAAATGATAGAACATATGATAATAATCATCTTCTATTCATACCAAGATCATGATTGTAATACATTGTTCACCAAATATTTCGATAAATATTATTGAATGAAAATGAAGAAAGGACTGTTTGAGAGTGTATTAATGAATGGCAATAAATTAAATTATTTATACATTCTTATGCATTCAAGTTTTATACAATATAACAATAATACATTGTGAAAGTAGTTCGATAGTTTAATCATATAATGTATCATCTCCCCATAGATTATCAACTACATTATATTTCCATAGAGATGGTTGTCCTCTATGTCTAACTATCTCTGATAGATCACTCTTTCTCCAATCAAATGGTTCTTGATTCAAATGGGTAGGTCCTGCTTCTGATAGGAAGTTCAAGGTAGGCATTGATGAATCACGGAACTATAAAATCAATAATCAATATTATATATTATAAATGAATGAATACCTTAACATCGGTAGCGACCATATCTCGAATATTCATAGTCTTATATGGATAAGTTCCATTTGAAGGATTCAAATCATTTCTAGCTGCTATAGCGAATTCTGCATTCTCATGTGGGACACATATATCACATCGAGAATACTCATCTTCCATGTAATTATTTGATCTAAAATTTATTTTATTATATATTTATTTATTTATAATTGATAAGATAACCTCATGAGTTTATAGAGTGAGTGTAAATCCTTCACAGAATCATGTTCTCTATCAAATATTTTAGATCTCGCTGTCTTACTATAACTGAAATAGTCTCCATATTTCTTTTCCATTTCACAGAATCCTCCAAGGTTAAACATCTCTTTGAAGTATCTGAATGAGTTCATAATTATTATTGATTATTGAATAATCATACGGTCGATTATAACTCTTCCAATATGAATATCGATCGAGATGTTCTGACATATCGGCTACTTCAATTGCACCTCTGAAATATTTAAATAATGGTTTATTTCAAAATAATAAAAAAAACTAACGGCATTTGTTCAAGTATAGTTAGAGTTCCCGGTTCCAATTTCTCCATCCCTTTATTGAATTTCTTGTAATCAACAATAATCCACTGTAATTTATCAAAAATTAATCAATATTTTAAACTCAGTCTTAACTTGATTGTTATACGTTCCAGAATTATGTCGTCCAAAAATGAAAGCCCAATCATCTCCAGAACTAGAAAGACGAGTGGCAACCTAGTTTCTTGATATATTTTCTTAAATCATTGATTAACTATTACCTGTGATCTAATCCAAGTAGGAACACTTTGTGGAGTCATTCTATCAAATAATTTGTCCGTGTATAATTCATTTGTAGTTTCAGTTATGGCCAGATTATCCCCATTCAAATAGAAATCGTCTATCGAAGCCAAGGTTCCTCAAATAATATTGCATTACGAGATTTTTGAACGCAATCAAGCAGATCAGTGAGTGGACTTAATATTACATATATCAATTCTTTTTTTCCATCTTAGATATTACATTTCAGATATTAATGAATTATCTTCGATTATACCTGGATACCCAGTATATGAATATTCCATTCCTGGTATATTATGGAGCTTAAAACGAATTCTCTTTTGAACTCGAAGAAGTGCAGATAATGAATCCCATGTTGTATGAGAGAATAGAAGATCTTCATTATAATCTGTCAACTAAACAAATAATATCAATATCAATGAAACAATCAACGGTTTTGTACTGATAGATAAGAATGAATACATTGATAAGAAGAAATAAGGAAATGATAACCTTAACAAGAGATGAACAATGACTTCTTCTTCTCATTAACCATTTTGGATGATTGAATTTACCCTCCAAATCCCATATCTCTGCTTGTAATTGAATACGGCTGAATTATTAGGTTATTTATATAGGGAAAATAATAAGAGAATTGAAAAAAATCTATGTTGATTGATATGATATAGAGTACTTACAATATGATATGAGATATGATCTCTTCATCATTTCTAATCTTCATCATTGTTCCTTCATATCCATCTATCATTCCTTGTAGATGAGACAATGTCATATTCACCTTATATCAATCAATTTACTTCTTCATATATCATATGGCCAACCTGTCTCCAATATTTATCATATCTATTTTCTTGAACCGAAGTTCTAAGGAACTCCATTTGCTCTGAGAGATAAATCTTCAATTGTCCACAATATTCTTCGTATCCTTTACAGTAATCATGAAATAGATTATATCCATGATCAGATATTAGATCACGCGATGCCGTCCCTAATTGATTAATCAATCAATCGATAATCAATGGATAAAGTACCTTCAAGATAACCAGCTGCATATCCTTGAAGCCAATCAGGAATTTTATGTGAAAAGATCTCAATATCGACTCCAGCCCATCTACGATTATTTACATCATTATTTACATAAATATATCATCATAATTAGTAAATATATTACCCAGTCTGATTGATAGCATTAACATAATGTATTTTGGCTACATCAACTTGACAAAGTTTATTCCTTCTTCGATTGAAAATATGATATGGTTGACCATTCTTTGTTAGGCAGAAAAGATGCTATAATAGAAGAATAATAGAAGATTTGATAGATGAGAATGAATGAACCTCTTGTATTCGAGTATTATGAATAGTTTTATGTTGAGGAATTGATGATGATAGAAAGAATAAAGAGAAGAATATAAATATGAATGGTTTCATCACTTTAAACTCGTATGAAATGAATGGATAGACTAGTAAGTGGTCAATATTGATAAGATAAGAATATCAATCGATTGAATGGACAATAATGACCTGACAAAAGATAAAAGATAATGACAATGTTATTAATACTATTCATGATCTAATTAAGTTCATCTGTACATTTACCTTAGATCATCTTATACTATTATATGTACATATGGCCACTGCTGTAACTTACTCTTTGTACACTCTTTATTCAGTTGCTACAACCTAAGGACAAATAATTCTCAACATCTTAATTTCGAAATAAATATTATAAATACTATTTAAATTTTATTTTTGATTCGCCTTGAGTGGCCTTATGAGATACAGTACTGGCCAAAAAAGAATAACATTTGGTTTTTTCGCCATAACTTTTTTCAAACTCAACGGATCGACTCCAGATTTCCAGGAATAATTTTGAGAGTGTTTTTACGTGACTTACACAAAAATTACCCCGGTTGATCTTGCACGGTAAATTTTATTTAAATTTTATTAAAAGTCAAAAAATGAGATTTTTTTTTTTTTTTCTTCGCATTCTTCTAATTTTTTTCGCTCATTTTTTCTACAAATGTGTGCTGTATCAATTTAAAAGCGTGACACGGATTCTTGGGAGCAAGAATATACCGAGATCCGAGCGAGAATTCATTCGTCGTGGACGTCAGATGGGACTGTCACTGGCACTCTGTCACAGCAGTTCCGAGTGAGTGTTTCGACTATCCTGAAGGTCATCAAAACTTCAATCCGTAATCAAACAATGTAGAAGGTTAATGTACGACCTCGCAAAACGACCACAACATCTGATCGTCTGATTACCTGCATTTCGAAGGAGAAACTGAGGCTCACTACAATGGACATCAAGCAAGCACTAGCGGAGTTTCGCTAATTTGAGGTGGCTAAGGATTGTAAACATGGCTGAAAAGATATTTGAGGTGTCCGTGAATAATGTACGATATCGTCTTCGTGCGTCGGGTCTGTTCGAACATCGCCATATCAAGAAACAGATAATCTCCGAAAAAATCGCAAAGCATGGATCTCATTGGCAAAAGAGCACTTGTATTGGACCCCCTAACAGTAGAATTAGGTCGTATTCTGAGACGAAAGCAAGTTTATGATAATCGGTGCGATGAGAATAACCCACGTTAGTCGTCAGGTTGGCACTAGATCTGATTTGAAGTACCAACTGACCACCATGAAGCATGGAGGAGGATCGTTGATGCTGTGGGGTTGTTTCTGTGAATTTGGGGCAAGACCCCTGGTTCATGTGAAGAGAATTATGAAGAAGGAGATACTCTAGAGACACAATTCCTTCCTTCAAACATGGTTTCAGGATAGTTTAGAACCTTTCGACACCTCAAATTAGCGAAACTCCGCTAGTGCTTGCTTGATGTCCATTGTAGTGAGCCTCAGTTTCTCCTTCGAAATGCAGGTAATCAGACGATCAGATGTTGTGGTCGTCTTGCGAGGTCGTACATTAACCTTCTTCATTGTTTGATTACGGATTGAAGTTTTGATGACCTTCAGGATAGTCGAAACACTCACTCGGAACTGCTGTGACAGAGTGCCAGTGACAGTCCCATCTGACGTCCACGACGAATGAATTCTCGCTCGGATCTCGATATATTCTTGCTCCCAAGAATCCGTGTCACGCTTTTAAATTGATACAACACATATTTGTAGAAAAAAGGAGCGCAAAAAAACAAATGTTATTCTTTTTTGGCCAGTACTGTAAATCATAAAGGCAACTAAAATATATATTAAAAGAAGTGTTTCTATACATTTCTCACTTAATTTTCATCGTTGTTAATATACATCAAAAGGTTTTTAGTTGAATGATTATTTGATTGATATAAATGAATACTCTTCCATGGTAATAGTACTTCATATACTCAACATTTCGAAAACCGGTAGATTTAATAGATTGAAGAGGTATTTGCTTAATAATACATATTTAGAATTCATTTAAATGAATATCCATTATGAAATCATAAATTCTTCCATCTCCACTTGCATTCACTCATTCATTCCTATCCTATCTCTTGTTTTCGGTTGTTTCAATGGGAAATCAACATTCTAATCCAAATTCAACTTCAAGTATGCGTAAAGAGGTTTTATAATACATATTGATTCTAATCAATTATTGATCTATCCTTAGGATGATTCTCCTCCTTGTCAAAGGAAAAAGACAATAGTTGATGAAGTGAAACAGGAAGGAGATCCATTATCTGTAAGGCGGTGACCAATTATCTCATACAATCGATAATCAATCGATAATCAATCGATGATCAGGAACGAGCCGTAAGCCCTGGTCAAGTTGTATCTGAACCTTCCACTGATGGAAATACAAAGAGCATACTTGGAACGATATCAACTAAAATAGTAGTGAAGGAGAAGAAGGAAGATAAAGGGACGAAAGATGATAAAGATAAGAAAGATGATAAAGGGAAGAAGGAAGAAGTTAGACTTTGTTTATTCAAGTTCATTTAAAGTAATGTGTAATATCAATGTGTACGTAAGGGTAGGACAAATACATTTTAAAGAAAAAAAATCCAGGCTATCATTATAATAACCCAAAAAATGCATGTTTAATGAGCATTGTATCAAATGTAGTGCGTGATAATCAAGAGTAAATCTGAAAACACAGTCAAAGATAGAACTTTTGTTAATTCTCGGCTCTTTTTTAAAATTCTTTTTTTTTCTATTTCATATATCATAATATATTATTGTAGGGTGTTAACAGTCCAATGGATCATGCAGAACCAAGAAAACCAAAGAAACCAAAGATTAAACCAGCAAGGGTATCAATGATTATACATTCATATTTTATTTATTTATCACATGCAAACGCATGAACGATACTGTCTTAAAAGTTGTGGAAATGATCAATAAACACAACGAACTCTCAAATACTAGAAGTTAACTATAAGATGTTTGCTGTGAGTCAGTCGTTCCTCTCATATCATCGAGTAATCATTATAATGGTGCACGTTAGCCTTTTCTAAAGGCACAACTCGGCATAGCACCGCGCTAGACCCCACCACGCAAGGGGGCTTTTCTCAATAAAATATAAAAAATATATAATAAAATTATGCTTATGGTAGCGATCTTTTATCTGGAAGGAGGCTACAATACACCATAGCAACCATTTTTTTAGTTTGGATAGTTTTTATCACACCATTATAAAAAATTGAATTCCCACGCAATTTAAAATTTCCGCGCGTTGTTTTGTACAGGAATTTTTAAATTTTCAAAATTTCGAAAAAATTACGAATTTCGAAAAAAATTAAAACTCAACAAAAAATTTTGGTTACTAGGGCGCACTGTAGCCTCCCAAACAGCTAAGCGATCTCTACTATAAACATAATTTTTAACTCTTTATTCATTGAGAAAACCCCTCGCATGCAGCGTCGTGCCTTGAGAAAAGTGTAATGAGTACCACTGTTCATATCCATATGGATATGAGTGAATCGAAGATTTCTTGAGTTGTTTATCGTTTGATTTTAGAATCAATCGAGAAATGAAAGGTATAAGAATGATCCTATCGAGGATGAATTAAGGAAAATGTTCAGGTGAGAAAGATCAAAGATCAAAGATCAACTATTAAATTGAGGGCTGAGGGTCGTGAGAAGATTATATTTGTGAAAGAAACTCAAGAGGAAGCTGAGCTACCTGCATTTCCTTCTGAGATGACACTTAGATTTGATGTTAGATTTGATGTCGAGTGATTAAAAAACCAAAGATCAAAGACCAATTCAGTCAATCCAAACAATTGTCGACGTTGTTATGCCTCATCATCGTACTTTCAAGAGAAAAAATCGATCAAAACCAGATCCATGGAGAAGGTTTGATCTATGATCTTTTATATGTGATCTCTGATCTTTGATCTTGAGACGTTTTTTTAGATATGGTGCACTTCGTAAACTGCATCAAACAGGAGGATTTGCATTTGATCCAAAAGATAATAAAGAAAGATCATCAAGAAGAGGAAAAGGAAAGAAACCCAAAATAAAGTATTCCTCAATGGTTTATCTAATAGATAATTTATTCATAGTTACATTTATTATCTGTAATAATGTATTACACAACATTTTAATACATCACGATAAATTCGATAATCATATGATTTAATTAAAATGTTTTACAGATTCTATACAATAAAAAAAGGAGCTCCATTCATTGTTCCACCTCCAGAAGGTCAACCAATCACTAAATTGGATAAATTACTCGAACCAGTTAGAAAGAGAAGAAACTCTAAATGATTCTATTCGTCTAATCAACTCTTCCATATTCATAAACAATGGCTATATTCATTTGTATTATACAAAAGAGATAATGAATATCTAAAAGAAGATCTATCTACTTCATTTAGATGAGTATTCAAGAACAAAATGTGAAGAAGAGAAAAAAAGAGGACAAAGTGGGTGGTAAAAGGGGATATAGAGTGGAGATGCGGAAGGAGATGAAGAGAAAAGGGGAAGAGAAAGAGAAGTAAAGGGAGAGGGAGAGGGAGAGAGAGGGAGAGGGAGAATGAGAGTATATGAAGATGTTATCATTACCCTTGTGGTCCATTTCTTCTATCAATACTAATGGGAACTTCTTCTTTTCTAATGAGGTCAATGAGAAACACAAAAAAGTGGATGAAATGACGTTTGTGAACAAGAGTGGAACATTGAATTCCCTGAAGAACATTGAACTTTTAAAATAGATAAAATATTATTTTTCGTGTTAAAATGATCTCTATATTCTCGAATAACTCATGTATAGAAAATTTTATACAAACTACTTGAATGTTGTAGAAGATAATAGAATGGCATCTGATCGAAAAGCAATCAATGAAATATCTATAACGAATCAAAATTACATATATTCTCCGATTGTTTTCCTAATTCCCGAACATTTTCTTACGTAAAGGGAACTAAATCCATGGAGGAAATATTTCGTAAAGTAAGAGGGTTCTTTTTTGTGTGTCACATCATTTTGATTAATCGAATCCATTGAATAACTGGATAATATCCGATCATTCAATCATATGAGTCATTATAAGTGTGGATAAGTGTTTTCATTTGACAAAAAGATATAGATGGATGAATATATAAGAAGGATAGAATGAAAGGGTAGATCATCAACTCTCAAAGGTCAGTTCAATTTAATTCTCACTTTCAATAAGGGTCATTAGATGAAAGTGGGTGGAGACTAATAAGATTGAGTTGTTGATGACCTAGAATAGTCCTTCATAAGGAGTCATTCATTTCATTCAATTCAGAGTTCTTCTCTCATTTCCAATCATGCTTCGTCTAGTTCTCACTTGTGCTCTTATTGCCCTTGCTACTGCTGATCCCAATGATAAGCTCAAGAAATGTTGTGCTACCATTAAGGTATATTACCTTGTACTTACTTAGTCTATCAAATAAATCAATATATTGATTACTTTATAGCAAGGAGATAAGGACTGCATCAGTCGTTTCTGTGACTTCAATGCCATCTCTCAGACTAACGTAAGAACATTATCATATCTATTCATTGTCTATGTATATTACAGTACTATGATTCTTTCTGTATTTGTAGTTCATGATACTCTGAAAGTATTCAATACAGTAATCATTGTTCATTCCAGATCTTGAACTATCTCTCAACCTGCTCTGACAAGGGACCTACCGTAGGCATGATGTGGGATTGTGCTTCTCTCCGTCACGATCACACTGAATGTTGTAAGGTACGGTAACTACTTGATTGAATCGTGAATTGAATTTATTAAGAGTATTATAATTGTAGGCCAAGGGAGTAGAGGGTAAGTGTCTTGAGTATTGTGCAGCTCATGATGGAGTCCCTACTAACTATCTTGACTATCTCTTCTGTACTGAATCATTCAATGAAATCCGTCAATGTTTCTATGATCATATGGATAAGAACGAAGGATACATCCATAAGTAAGTTACTTAATCAATACTACTAAATTAGTTAAGATATCCTTAAGTCCTTATCAATCCTTATCAACTAGGACTTAAGGATATCTTAACTATTTTAGTATTAGTATGTAATATGTAGTATTTTATGCTTTTTCATAAGTTATTGATTGAAAGATGAAACATAAGTAGCCCTAATAATATGCAATCAATTATATAACTAATTATATAAAACATTTACTTTTGCAGGCACAAGGGATAAGAATTCAACTGGTAGCAACATTATTCATCACATTACGGAAATATTTGTAAACATAGCTAATAAAGATATTATTAAATTAAATGGATTAGTAATTGTTTTACATGAGAATTGTTCCAATGAAATTGAGAAAGATGTAGATATAGAAGATGGAGATATAGAGAGCGAAATTAAGAAAACGAGAAATTGAACAAGTTTTTGTCACTAAAAGAATATCCCGACTTTTGCCGTTGGTCATCTCCTTGTGTTCTCATTTACCTAATACATTATGGATTTCATTCATTCATTCCTTTTTATCCTTTCCTCATTTTCTTCATCATTTGTATGGTTATCAAAAACGGTTGGGAAACGGATTAGAGAGTTTAACGAATTTTAAGAGATGCTAATTTACCTTGTCTAGTGTATATACAGTTACTTTGGAGTAGACTTTGACTTCATAAAATATCTTGAAACTATCATCGGATATATGAAATTCAACATAATCTTCTGTTTTTCTTCTCATTTTTACCGAGAGATCATCTTATTCAATTCTTTCTGAATTCTCTCCTTGGATAAAAGGTCAAGAGGATCTAATAATGAAGAATATGAAAAAATAAAGATTGGGGATTATTTATCATAATAAACTTTTCCTTATGATTCATTCACACGTTTATTTATTGTTTAATTCGAATCAGTGTAAGCCATTATAATTAACATTGACATACTGTGAATTACACAAAGATTGCTGGTCTATCCAATGTTGAGTTCATCCTTTTCTATGTAAAATGGGAAAAAAACAAATCAATAGGCTAAATGATGTGTAAAAGTTCTGAAGATTGTATGAATTCTTTCTAAGTACTTGATGTATTATATCATGTCTTGTTCTCCATTAACCGGTTACATTCGTTCTAATGTACCATCATATACAATGTATATACACGATTTGATAATCAAAGGTAATCTTACTCTTATTCTTTTCTTCATCTTTTTCTATGCCCTTTATATCGTATAGAACGAATGGATAGAAGAAGCTAAACTTGATTCAATATGAGATCTATTCCTTCTCATTCATTCATTCCCTTTTTCCTCTATTCACTGCCACTATACACTCACCATTCACAATTGTGCAACAATGTCCTTTTTTGTAATCTATATATGTACAATATATTGAATGACTCTAATCTACCGTATATAACTCTACTCCATTCTTTCTCGTTTTCTTCGTTCCCTTTCATCTATCTACTATCAATATCCGAATATTCAGAATGATTCGGGTAGTTTTACCTATATTGTTCTTTACCAGTACCATATTTTGTCAACAACAACCATGGAATTGGAATCCTTTCGCACAATGGGCACAACCAGGTTATAATTATATTTTATATTTTTAATTTAAATAATTGTTATTCAGTAAATTTGTTCCAAACTCAACAGCAGAATCATTTCGGAGGTCAACAGAGTAGAAGAGCTAGTGCTTTAGAAATGTATATCTATATCATCTATGATAATACAAATAAATAAAAGATATTTTCAGATACGGAGAACCCGGAAAGAGAAATGCGAACCAAAAGTTGCGTACATGTTGTAGACAATTGAAATCAGCCGATCCTGAATGTAGAAGAAGATATTGTGACTTTGATGCTCTATCGTCTAATCAGGTTTATATCTCCTTCTTTTTTTTACTCGTTGAAATCTTTTGAAGGTTCTACAATACTTGGGTCAATGTGTATCAAAGGGTCCAACAGTCGGACAAATGTGGGATTGTGCCTCCTCACGAGCTGATCATAGACAATGTTGTCAAAGACAAGGAGTTTCTTTTATTTATCCATACTTAGAATCTATCAATCACATCTGGAGTGAGAGTATCTATGATATTACACATCATTATGATATCATAATGTAGTATATATATATAGATCATTAGAAAATAATATCGGAAATACTAAATGAATTACTTCTAGGTAATTCCTGCATGTATGGCCTATTGTGAGACCACAAATGGAGTACCCACTGACTATCTTAAATATGCTATTTGTATTGGACAATTTGACAAGGTACGAACATCAATCAATATCATAAATATAACCAATCGATAATTGAAGATCCGACACTGTTTCCGTGAATATCTTTCTTCTCATCCTAATCTCAAGGGAGACACGTAATATATACATATAATCAATCACTATTTCATTATTAATTGAATACTTTAAAATTCATGTAAATAATCATTAAATGATATTGATATAAACGATAAAACGATTAGTTATTATCATTTGTGTTTGAATAAGAATACAAATGAGCACAAAGCAACATTTATTGACAAGTGATCTACATATCGATCGATAATCAAAATGTCAGCTAATATTGTGAGAATGAATCGATAATTTAAGAAGATCCAACACGTTTAGGAGTAATCTTAAGATCTTTAGTAGATGGATCACATATAATCATCTGTTCTTGTGGTTTTTCAGTAGAAAGCATTACTGTAAACGAAAGAATTAAATATTATCATTATTGATTGACAATCATTACATTTGTTGGATAAAGACATTGATACACTTGCACTTCCTACGACTAAACATCCTCTAGTAGTTGGAGATTCCTACAAAGATCAAAGATCAAGGTCTAAAAGATCATAGATCAACCTTGTAGAAGTTCATATTGTCCCTAAGAATAGCAATAACATCTTCAGCTACAGGATATGGTGGAAGAGGTTTGAATGTAGATGATACCATCTGCGATGTCTTCTGTAGTTCCATAATCTTCGATGGCTCCTAAAATATCAAAGATCAAAGATTAAAGATCACAAATGAAAAGATACCGTGAGAGTACTCTTTTGAGCAGCTGGTGGAGAAAAGAATTGATCATCTTTCTTGTCAAATTTCTCTATTACTGATTCTTGTACAATAACAGAAGGAGCTATCATCAAAGATTTTTGAGCAACTGCACGTTCAAGAGTGATAGATACCTACATTTGATCTTTGATCTTTCGTATTTAGATTACTGTAATACCTTTTTATCATCATTGATTGATTTCATAATCATTGATCGTGCTTTCTCTCTATCAGTAATATCGACTTTGTTCACCTACATACTGCTCATAGTTACCGTAATCTATATCTACCATATACCTTAATTAAATGATCTCCTGGCTTTACATAGCTTGATGCAGCACCTCCGTCTTCTACTAGGGAAACGATGACTCGACCTTCGAAGTCCTATAATAATAAAATGATTATCGATTGGATGAAAGTTACAGTACTCTATGAATGAGCATTCCAATACGACATCCTCCACTTCTCCATACGAGCTCTACCTCCATTCGTTCTGTATTTGGACGAACAGTTTCAAGTCTCTTAATGGGAAAGGAATAGTATTGCTTCAATTATTGATTCATTAACACCTTGAATGTCGCTGTATAATGAACATCTCGATCATATTCTATTGCGACCTTTCCAGGAATATTCTTTCTCACTGCATTGAAGAAATCTGCGGTAGTTTGAACAGGCTAAAATAGTACGGTACATATTGATTACGGGAGATATGGATTACAATATCAGCGACAGAGATGATGATGTCGTTAGTAAAGATAATTCCAAGAAATACAGATGAAGGCTGAATCTTTTTCACCTAGATATATTAAGATTAAAGGACATTGAATTACAATATATCGATATCATACTTTCCCTTTTCCATCCAATTCTACTCCTATCGATACGTTTTTATTCAGAATATTGACTCTCGCCGATCCCTTCTTTCTATTGATTTCTGTCATCATTTTTGCTGAATATATGTAAAAAAATTTGAATAGAAAATGTATAAAGTATATGGACACCTATAGAATTGGATAGAAGAGAAGATGTGGGTACAGCCACTCGCCCTGTCGAAGAATGTAAAAATGAAAGGATAATTCAGTTTCATTATGATACAGCGAAAATCAGATTCAAGTAAGAATATTTCACCCTTTGTGTTTAATAAATTAATTGCACAAAGTGTAAAAATATTACAATTAATTATTGAATCACAGAGTTCAAAGATCATGATAAGTTATCGCAAACTGACTGCTATTGCAGCTTACTGTATGTTCATTGTGTCAAACTTTAAAGCGGATAAAAATTATCGCATTCTTCTTGTCAAATGTTCCATATTAGATCAGAAATCACGATCTAACATTTAATATGCAATGTTCTAATGTCGCTCTTATTCATGCTTAGTATGCAAAAGTGTTGTTTATGTTCCTTTTCTCCATATTGACGAAGATCTTTGGTTATCTAGCTCTTCTTGTGAATTCTTGAAATGTTTTCTTTTTCAAGTGTATTTTGATCATTGCATAGTCTAGTCGACATTAGACACTACTTAATGTATCGATTCATCCAATGTTGATGTCATATGGTTCGCAGTAAACAAAATGTATCTCTCTCTCCCTCGCTCTTCTACTTCTTCCTCCTTCAGCGGTGAATTTTCGTGTGTTTTATTCGTCTTGTGTTCTTTGCTAATCCATTCTGTCACGGTTCATATCTTGTTCACTGAAATCTATCACTAAAAAAAAAGAAAACGTTTCCTACCTCTACTCTTTTCATATTTATTTGTTCGTTCTCTTTTGGGAGAGTCGATTAATTTGTTAAAAATTGTTCTGCCTAAATGCTCGTTTCGCTATGGATTTCACGTTTCATTCATCTGTTAATGTGTGGTACTCAATATTACGATTCATCATTTTTATTATTATAGTGTCATGGGGGACAATATTCCAAACTCGGTCAAATTCCTATTTGGAGGACTCGCCGGGTAATCAATACTCTTGATAATCTAAATCTCATCATATATAATATATCAGAATGGGAGCAACTCTGGTCGTGCAACCTCTCGATCTTGTAAAGAATCGTATGCAACTCTCAGGTTAATTAATATTATCCATTCATTAAGTACTACTATCATTAGTCCATTATTATAGTATAGTTAATATTAAACAACTAATTGATGTAGGAACATCTGGAAAGAAGGAATATCGCAGTTCTTTCCATGCAGTTTCTTCTATTGTCAGAAATGAAGGAGTGAGGACAGTGTATACTGGATTAAGTGCTGGATTACTCAGGTTAGATGGTACATTGTATTTATTTCACTTTCAACTATCGCCTTTAACTTTTCTTTAAATTTGATAAATATCAATTATTATTGAGACAAGCTACATACACTACAGTTCGTCTTGGTATCTACACATGGTTATTCGAGAAGTTTTCATCGTTAGTTTATTCATTATTTTACAATTATAAATAATATTGATTGTAGTGATACAGCAGCCCCTTCATTTGTTAAGAAAGCATCGATTGCAATGACTGCAGGAGCAATTGGAGCTTTTGCCGGTATTTATCTTATATTTACTTTTACATATAGGCTAGGATAATCAAGGTTAATTACTAGATATATAGTGGAAATAAATAATTGTATATGCTAGTGACAACTTAATTACCATGTGATCTATGAAAATATGAAAATATAAAATTGTGGAAAATGATATATATTAAGTAATAGTTTGATGGAAGTTGTATGAATACTTGTAGGTACACCAGCTGAGATTGTTCTTATTCGTATGACAGGAGATGGAAGACTTCCTCCTGAACAAAGAAGAAACTATAAGAATGCATTTGAAGCCATTCTTAGAATTGCTAGAGAAGAAGGAGTTTTGACACTATGGAGAGTATGTTTACTACTATCTTACTTTAGTCGATGAAACTAAGATTGATCTTTGATCTTTAGGGTGTTGCACCTACAGTAATGCGAGCGATGGTAGTGAATGCTGCACAATTAGCTACTTACTCACAGGTCAATTCTAAATATATTCTTTATAATGATTATAGAAGACTAAATATTAATGATAATAATATTATAGGCAAAGGAAGCAATATCAGGATGGGGTATTCTTCCTCAAGGAATTGCTGTTCACTTTGCTGCTTCGATGATATCTGGATTCAATACTGCATTCGTTAGTATGCCTGTTGATATCGCTAAGACTAGGTGAATAGTTACACTTATTGTTATGGAGAATACTATCAAAGATCTTTTTCAAGCTGAAATCATACATTTTCGCCCCACCCACAATCTGTTGTTTTTGCGAATTATAAACTGACCCGAAATTAGAACAAAACTAACCCGATCTACATCTCAAGTACTCAAAACTGACCCGGCATGGGGTGATTCTTACTAATCTCGATCTCCCGCATATTCCTAGATGCGTTTCGAGTCTCAAAACTGACCGCATCCACCAAAAGTGCTCACTCACAATGTGGGTGCTCGAAAATGTATGGTTGAAATAACTAATTAGATGATGAATATAAATTTTGTTTATTTAAGAATTCAATCAATGCGTATAATTGATGGAAAGCCTGAATATAAGAATGCTGGTGATGTTATTCTAAAGGTATTCATTCTATTATATTCTATTCATTTATATATCTCATCTATTGATTAGGTTATTCGTAACGAAGGAATATTCGCATTATGGAAGGGATTCACTCCTTGTTATATGCGTATTGGTCCTCATACCGTACTTACATTCATCATTCTCGAACAGGTATACTGTACTTAGAGATTATTGATTTATTATATCCATTTTGTAGATGAATGGAGCTTACTATAAATATGTATTGGGAATTGAACCGAAGAGTGCACTTTAAAAAGGAGATCAATATAAATATTTTCTTCTTTTACTACCTCTATTTATACATCTTCTTTCATTATAACTTATATGTATATGATATCAATTGAGTATTTGACAACTCGAATATTATTCATTCCATTAGTATCAATTACCACGGCGGTTCAATGAAGAGAAATCCCTACATTTAACTTTGGCTTGAAGGCTCTTGCATTACGAAAAATCGGCAAAGTTGATTTGCATTGGGCGGGATTCGAACCTACGAGGTTCGGATCGCTAAACAAAAGCTCTATCCACTAAGCCATCTCGGCATGTCTTGCGAATCGTAAAACTCCATGATAGATCTAGTCAGAAGCGAGCGCCCAGATACACCGTAATCAACTTTCGCGCTGGGAGAACCTAGATGTTTTACTGCTTATCATCACTCAGTTTGCGATACTTTCTTTCTCAGGCAAGAGCTTCTTAGTTACTATCATTGAGCCGCCGTGATTACGGCAATAACTAATAATGTAGCTTTTAATTTTAGCTGCAATAGGGTAGATAAATATAATCATGGTATTGATCCATTCAGTCATAATCAATTATTGATCTTTTATTCTGAAGATATTCATTTATTTTCCCGTCCATAGCATTTATACCATAGATTTGATTGAAATACGTAATATCATAGTATTATCCATGTTATTTGTTAGAATTTGTTACCGATAAAGAAGATATTAATATGTTTTGTCACTCCATCTTTTCGGTTAATCAACCGTACTCAATATCGTAGTTAGGAATGATCTGATCGATAATCAATAGTTGATTACAGTAGTAATGTCGATATGTCTAGTGCACACATCGGTGCGTGGAGTGCGTTCACTCAATCAAACACACTTTGCTGCACCATGGCCATTTGTCAAGAAAGGTATACGGTAGAATATTCTGGTGATTACGGTAGGATCATAATTTCAGGCGCATACGGTCAGCGTAAAATCGGTCCCTATAAGATTGAGAAGAATAGATGGCCAGGTCCTGATCGTGAATTTCCTGAATTGAGTCCCAAATGGAATAAAGAGAATCCTGCTGTTCTACACAAGTAACATTTATAATATGTTAATCGATATCATGATGATATGGTTAATCATTGATTGATTTTCAGTTACACAGGAGTTCGACCTGAAGGATATGTTGATGAAGCCTCAGGGAAGTTCATTCCAGTACAAGAAATGAAAGCAGAGATTGTCGCTCCAGATCTATCTGGATTTCAGTAAGGATTACTGTATTTATATAATGGAATATATTACTGATTTCAAATGATAGAGTTGATAACAATCAAAATAAGTTTAAAGTTAATTAGAATCTATTACAGTATTCAGTGTGTATTCATGACACTAATTACAGATTGAAACCATATGTATCATATCGAGTAGATGTAGAGATTGAAAAGAGAAGGAAAGAATATGAATTGAAAGTAAAAGAGAAAGGATCAGAAGCATTGGCTGATCTATATACATTGGAAGATCAAAGGTATTTCATTGATTGGTCTATTACATCAGTTACTGTATTCTATGTTATACGGTAGACAAAATATTGATTGATTGATTATAGATGGCCTCCTCCAAAGATGACAGCAGAGACACTGTTTGAATTGATCTATGCAGATGATGTAAGGAAGGCATTTAAAGAGGGAAAGTATGGAAAGATTACTTCTATTAGTGAAACTGATAGACCTCTTGATAAGAGTGATATCAAAGAATCTCTCAATCGATAATCTTTCAATTATTTTAGTCACTTATCATTTTAGTTGTTGTTGTTTTTTTTTGTTTGATAAAGGTTTCCGATCATCTCATATCAATCGATATTACGGTAATCAATATCCGTGTTCTACTGTACATTTGAAGAATAAAGTGAATAGATGGATATTATAATAATTGGAGGATGCGTCGTGCTTTGATCATTCTTGCTGAAGGAGCTGAAGAAATGGAGGTAAGATATTGAATTATTGATTGGTTTATCTATCGTTATTGTTTATCTTATAGGTAGTTATCACTTCCGATGTACTTCGTCGTGCTGGAATTGAGGTAAATCAAAATATATTATTATTGCTTAAGGTCGGCAGTTAACGTTTTTTGTAATCTTCATTCATTCTTCTATAAATATCTTGAAACACAAATGGCTAGAGTAGTAGTCTGAGTGGTTGATTCATTGATAGGCTTTGCTTCATTCAAATATCATTCATTTTTTCCATTCTATTTTTATTCTAATATATTTCTCCATGATTGATCTTCTGTTGATATAGGTGACGATTGGTGGTCTACTTGGTTCATCTCCTGTTGTCTGTGCCCGTAAGGCCAAACTCGTGCCTGATGCTTCTTTTGATGATGCAGTCAAGGAGAAACATGATGTTGTCATTCTTCCTGGAGGTCTTCCTGGAGCTCAAACTCTTGCTGATGTAAGTATACTGTAACAATGACTATTATTGATTATAATGAATAATATATAAATTGTAGACTCCAAAAGTAGGAGATGCTCTTCGTTCTCAATTATCATCTGGTGGATATATTGCTGCTATATGTGCAGCTCCTATTGCATTTGCTTCTCATTCAATACAGAAAGGAGCTACTCTCACTAGTTTCCCTTCTATGAAAGGAAAACTTGTTGAAGCTGGTATGGTAGATCATGATTACGATACAAATATTATCATTATAGGTTACAATTATGTGGAGGATCGTGTAGTTGTCGATGGAAAGGTACCGTATTCTATCATTGTATAATTATTCTATTCTATTCCGTCTATTCTGTCATACTGTAGATCCTATAATATTTCTTGATCAGTCATTATAATTCCTAATGAAATCATTGTACTTATCATATTATACTCTATCGTATATTATAGATGATTACATCACGTGGACCAGGAACAGCATTTGAATTTGCACTCAAACTCGTTGAGATACTTGTAAGTAGTGAAGAATCGAAGAAACTTCATGAGGGCATGTTACTCAAGTAATCGTTCATATTGTACTACAATAGTCACCGATATCGTTCCCTTGTAGTCACAGTTATTCCTTTTTCTATTCCTATTCCTGGTGTATGTTGACATAATTGTATATTGTATATGGTAGATAAAGTATTTATTGTTTTTTTGTTACTTTTTTGCACTTAAAAAAGTTCAGACTAACTTTCATATTTGGACAGAAATTATGGTCCTTTCCTATGATTCAAAGCTCGAAACGTAGTAATATCCGATTTCGAGAGATATTTTCAAGGTAAAGAATGGTTTAATCTGACACTTGGTGCCAGAGTTGACACAATGAACAATAAATTGTGCACGCGTGCGGCTGCGCTGCGGTCATCGGATTCTCTCAATTTTCACGTTTCATGTTATAATGTTAAAATACTTAATATTGCTCTTATTTCTCTCCGAAAACTTCGATATTTTCGGGCACCCCTCATTCCTCGCAAATCTCAACTTTATAGCAAAAGAGATCTAGGGTTTTACTTATTGTCCATATTTTTTCAACTTTATTTGCTTGTTTACCGAAAGTATAAAAAAAACAAAGCAAGTTGAAAAATGCTTTGAAACGGTTGCGCGCTCTTTTCGTAATGGGCAACAATGGCACAATTTTTAAGCATTTTGTAACTTGCTTCGTTGTTGACACTTGCGGCAAACTTGCGATCTCAGTGTTGTTCATATGGTGCATTTGCTTGGTTCACAATTAATTGGGTTTTAACTTTATATGTTTCTAGAAGGATGTCGTCTCTTGGATCATTGACCCTTCGTTCAGCTTTCCGTGTTAACAAGGCTCTTCTGACATCGAGAGTATCTCCTCGTCTCTGTGTTCCTCTCAGAGCAGCTACTACTCTTAATGATGGAGCCAGCAAAACTCACGATCACTCTTCTCATTTCAAAGTAAGTTCCCCTTTTGTTCTTGGTTGTATCTTAAATACATCGTTCAACGTAGACATGAGTACTTTTTTCATGATATAAATTGTTCTGTTTCAGTTTGAGCGTTACTTCGCTGCTGGTATGATGCCATTGATTCCTGCTGCCTACTTCATCCATGGCCCCATTATGGATGCTGCACTTACTGTAGCTCTTACCCTCCATATCCACTGGTTAGCCATTTACTTTCTATTCGTACAATAACATCTGAAGTATCATTATTAGTTATTGATTGATTGTGTCAGGGGAGTACAAGGAGTAGTAGCTGACTATGCTCGTCCCTTCGTCATTGGTCAGACTGCTGCTAAGGCTGCACGTGCCTCTGTCTATCTCATCACTGCAATGCTCCTTGCTGGTCAGTCCAATCATACAACTATTGTTTATTCTTCATTACTTATCATGTATGAATTGAGGTCTTCTCCATTTCAACACGAACGATGTCGGAATCACAAAGGCATTCGAGATGGTCTTCTCTCTATAAAGTGTTGTATGAATGAATATAATGACTCTTCTCATAATAGTCTTCTTCTCATTCTGATTGTCCTGGTGTTTCTCCCTTTAATAGTGTATGTAGAAATATAGTAGAGATATCTTTCATTGATTATAGATGAGGTTGAATGATAAACACGATTATAATTATACATGATTCATCTATCGTTGTTGATGTTCTTTACGTCTTTGATATCGTTGTGTCATTTGTCTATGAATGGCTGAAAAGTATGCCCATGTCTCAGATGTCCAAAGGAAAGTCTAAAAAGCAAAAGAAGGAATTCTTTGGCAAAAAGTTGAACCGAGGAAAGGTTTTCAAGAAGAAGGTACGATCGATCTACAATCACGTACAGTATCTTTTGTATTCGTTGTAGGATGTACCACCGAAACCTTCTGCACCTCCTCTAAGAGAACGAGGACGATTTGAATTAGTTCATGACTATGATGGAGATGTTCAATCTTGTTCACATGGTACGTATCGAATATGGTTATCACGGGTCTCCTGTAAAAGTGTATGAAAAATAGAACCTTTTTCGACAGGAAAAAATTGATTTCCTCTGTTTTTATTGATCGTTGTTAGACCGGCCTAACTGAGTGCGAAAACAACATTTTCAAATTTTGTTTTTCGGAATTTGCATATCTATGTAATTTGTTTCCTGTAAACTTCAGATGAGTGTAACTCTCTTCGTTTTTGTGCTACCGTGTTCAATTTTTTATTGATCGGTTGCTAATGACCTCGTCTACAAATAACTCAATTGAGGATATGGTCGGAAATGTTGTTTTTCATGTGTTATTGCATGAAAACTGTTTTTCAGCATACAAAATGAGATGTTTCTCGAAAATTTTCTCTAAAGGATAAGAGTTTTATTGCGGATTCGGATTCCCCGTCCACAAATTGGGGTATCATGATATATCTTTTAACCCAACTCTGTCCCCCCAATAGTGCTTCTGTATATCGTCCTGGACTTGGTGCAATTTTCTCTCAAATCACATTTTTGGCTGTAAATCAGCTCAAACTTATGCTAATTTTCTTATTAGCATATTTAAACCCCGTATCTCGACCAGCCTTACAAAATTGTCTTAGTGGTTCGAATTCTCAACAACACTCATTTTTGAGTTATTAATCGAAAACTGATTTTATTAACGGTTTTTAGCCTTTCTGGCTTATGCAACTTGAAAACTCCAGCGTTTTCGTTTTGTTTTCAAATATAATGATGTTTTATTTTTCAATTGACTTTAAACCATCGATTTATCATGTCCGAGAGAAGAGAACATTTGGGGATGCGAGAGTGATAACTTCGGATGCATTCTATGATATAATAATAATAATAATAGTTATTTCTCAGAGTTTTACGAATGTTCAACGGATAATAATGGATAACTGTTTGAGTCAAGAATGACTCAAAACAGCTTCTTCGACCTTAACGATCAATAAACAAATACCAATAAACAATAAATAGGAACATTGGGAAGTCATATCGTTAATAAAATCAGTTTTCGATTAATAACTCAAAAATGAGTGTTGTTGAGAATTCGAACCACTAAGACAATTTTGTAAGGCTGGTCGAGATACAGGGTTTAAATATGCTAATAAGAAAATTAGCATAAGTTTGAGCTGATTTACAGCCAAAAATGTGATTTGAGAGAAAATTGCACCAAGTCCAGGACGATATACAGAAGCACTATTGGGGGGACAGAGTTGGGTTAAAAGATATATCATGATACCCCAATTTGTGGACGGGGAATCCGAATCCGCAATAAAACAACAAATTACATAGATATGCAAATTCCGAAAAACAAAATTTGAAAATGTTGTTTTCGCACTCAGTTAGGCCAGTCTAACAACAATCAATAAAAACAGAGGAAATCAATTTTTTCCTGTCGAATGGTTTCATACACTTTTACAGGAGATCCGTGTTATAGAAGAGAAATATGCAAATGAGTATCAATTTCACTACATAAATCCATTTAAAAAGGTCAAATATACTGTATACTATACAGTCCCGCACGATCGCCCTCCCTAAAGGCGGGCCGACGCGACATGATTCATGTCGCCTCATGTCGCATCTTTCTAAAAGATTTTTAAAACATTTCATTAGTTATGATCATTGCATCATCAGATTATATTAAGATCACCGTTGAAACGAATAAAATTGGTTAACTTTGGACAGAGTTATTGAAAGATCATGGCTGACGGTGGTGCTACCGTAATCCCATCAAATTTGAGTTTCCCGCACTTTTCATTGACCCTGCGAAATCGATTTTCTCACGAACGTGTTTTAGAACGCCTTTTTCTCGTTTTGGAAGTATTTTATTTGTAAATATTGTAATTATTTCACAAAATACACGAGAAAATACAAAAGAAAATCCGCGAAAAGCATTCTAAAACACGTTCGTGAGAAAATCGATTTCGCAGGGTCAATAAAAAGTGCGGGAAATTCAAATTTGATGGGATTACGGTAGCACCCCGTCAGACATGTTCCTTCAATAACTTTGTCTAGAGTTAACCAATTTTATTCGTTTCAACGGTGATCTTAATATAATCTGATGATCCAATGATCACAACTAATGAAATGTTTTAAAAATCTTTTAGAAAGATGCGATATGAGGCGACATGAATCATGTCGCGGCGGCCCGCCTTTAGGGAGGGCGATCGTGCGGGACTGTATACGTTAATTAGAATACTTGAATCTGATTACTAAAATTGTTATTATATACAGTTCTTTCGTATTTAACTGAATTTCTATATCTCGAAGTAGTAATTATCGATTTGGTTATCTTCTCAGGACCATGTCTGCTCTTTCTTGATAGAAAAGCTTCGCAACGACACTTTTCGTGCGCCATTTACAGGTAATTTTTAGTAGCACTTGTTGTTTACATAAATGAAATGTGATAAATCTTGGTTGAATATAAGTAATTCAGAGATACAGAGAAGTGTTCATTCCGTGCTATTCTTAAAGATGATGGATCAATAGAGAATATATCACCAGAAGAAGTTGTTCCTCTTCCTAAGAAATATAACTATGCTATTATTCCGAAGAAGTGAGATATTGAACCTACCGTAGTCTATTCACACCATCTCATTCAGATTGAAAGAGATTCCTAAAGGATCAAAGATCGTCTATTGTCCTCAGTGCATTGAGGTCTGATCTTTCTAAATCAATTATTGATTAGATACGGTAATCTTGGTCAGGTCTTCGAGGGAAAGCATAAGCATCCGGGTAGTTTTGTGACTCGAGCTCAACTGAAACGACCTTCTAGATTCCTTGAAACAATCGATGATCAACATGGAATCGCTGTAAGTTCATCATATTGATCTATTTATAGTTACACTTTTACACTCTTAATCAAGATCAAATAAGCAGTGAAATCATTAGATATGGAGTGTGTGGTCACTCTATCGATTGGAATTAGCATTATTGATTATTAATTAATTTGCAGCAATTCTGGTTCTCAGATGAATCTTTATCAGTAATCTCATCAATAATTTCATCAAATGAATATGATGGTGTATTGTGTATGGGAGCTCCTCGATTGTTTGAAACTCTTAGAGCAGAAAAGAAAGAAGGACGAAAACTATTCATGTTGGATTTTGATGAACGATATGTAAGTGCTCTTTACTTCATTACAATAGTTATTGATTACTTGATTATTGATTATTTATGTTTTAGTTATCATTCTTTCTCGCAAAGGAATGTGCTCGTTATTCTCTTCTCACAGATTTCTTACCTGATCCGAAAGCAAAAGGAAGACTTGAAACGTTCTTCAGTGGGGTAAACCATTTTATTATAATACAATTATTCGGAAGTTTGTTACTATCCGTTAGTAGCCTCATTTTAATTAAGGTATCTCGTCTTATCATAATATCAGATCCTCCATTTGGAGTATTCGTTGAACCATTAATCAAGAGTATTGAAGCTATGAGACAAAGACATAGAGATGCAAGGTTTGACTACCACATTATTAATATTCACTAAGCTATCGTATTCTGCATTTCACCTTTCATATATAAATGTATAGACATAAAACTACAGTATCTAACCGGTTGTGAATGGTCAATACAAATTACTTATAGATCAGGATCATCAGCAGTATCTCAATCAATAATCTTCCTTCCTCTATTCGTTGGTAAACATGCTCTAAAGGCATACGATGGAGAATTGTGGATGTCTGATTATAGGGTTAGTTACAGTATCTTTTGATTCATTCTCAATATGATTACGGTAGAATATTATTTGATTCAGGTACTGTATTCTAATCATAAAGATTTCTCGAAAGCAAATAAGACAACAGTGAGAATGTTCACTGATCTTCCCAAGGAAGCTGTTGATTTAAGTGATGATAGTCAGTATAAGTGAGTATTTGATCTTTGATCTTTACTTTCTCTCTTTCAATCAATACATAAAAATGAATGGAAATTGATTCGATGAATACGGAATTCATAGAAATACGATAGTGAATTAAATTAATAATATTAATAGTACAAGTATAGGTTTAGGTTTTTTTTTCATCACTTTAAATGTTTTTAAAAATAAATAATGTATTTTCTTATTCCTATGCAATATTATAATTACAGATTGTGTACAATGTGTGAGAAATGGGTATCGATAACGAATAAACATTGTGGAATGTGTGGAGACTGTACAAGTAAGGTACGGTAGTCTATTTCATTTTATTGATTGATTAGGTGTATCCTTAATTAAAAGAGTTGATCAATTCCTTTATGTTGATCAATAAATAAATGATTAATTATTGAGGATGGTCAACGATATCGTCATTGTGATCGATGTATGAGATGTTTCAAAGAAAGTTATACACATTGCAAGTAAGTATATTCATTATCAAATATATATCATGAGACTATTTCACTACCACTAAGGTTTCATTCTTTTCTTTCGAATGGATATATTTATCGATTGAAATATATATTTCAGACCATGTTCACGTTGTCATTTGGCTGGTAGATGTCCTATTGAGATAGAGAAGTTACGAGCTATTGATAAAGAGAAAATGGATGAATGGGAAGAACAGAGGAGACAGAAGAAATTGAAATGGGCTCAAGCTAAATTAGAAAGGAAATTGAGAGAGAAAAAAGAAAGAGAAGAAAGATGGGAAGCTGAGAGAATAAGGAAAGAGAAGGGAGAAGATGAAGATGAAGGAGATGAAGATATGGATGAAGACGAAGAGGAAGGAGAAGAAGAAGAAGAAGAAGATGATGATGAATAGATTATCGATTGATTCTTTATTGTTAATCTGTTGATTTGTTATACCCACATTGTTAAAATTGTTGAGAAATGAAACGTTAACTGTTTTATGATAAAAACTGACAAAGATATAGAGTAAGATGAAACTTTACGAGGTATATTAAGTGGTAAGAAGAAGAAGAAGGTGAAGCTAGTAATGATAGATAGTATGGGGGTCACACTTTGATGGTTAATTGAAGTACTGGATAAGATGAGTACTCAGCTATGGCAGTACCGATTATTCTATACCACATACTAACGAAGAGTTTTGCTCCTTTCTCTTACTATTCTATCTATTTCTCACGTTTTCCTACATTTTCCGGAATATTTCAATCGATAATTTAAGTTTGACCTTAATCTTTGTAGCGTTTTGTCTAGAAAATGAAAGAAGATGAAGATAATCTCTTGGAGAACATGGAATCATATCGTAGAACTCTATTTATTGGTGTAACTTTGTCTAGTACTGCTCTTTTATCATCAGGTTATTGATTCATTCATTCATCTACCGTAATCACAATATGTTCATCCCTTGATCATTCATTCACTTACAGTAATCTGCATCCCTCTTCTTTTCTTCCATATTCAATCACTTCAAACTACACTTTCACACGAATTACATTTTTGTACAATGCGAACCCATGATCTATGGGATGAATTGAAAGAGGTATACGGTAGATCTATCGATCCAATACCGTAATCAGTTCCTGATTCAGGTCGAACGATCGATTGGAGTACAATCACGTATCAAAAGACAAAGTTTCCTTCCTTCTGATACATCATCTATAACTTTTCCTTATTTGCGAAATAGGTGTCTAGCATTAATCAATACTAAACAACCAATCAATAAATTCATCAGAGACGCAACATACCGTACCACTACAGTTCGTCCAGTCGAGACCACCGCAAACTATCGATATCGTGATCTCTATCAGGATGGTATCGATTGAGTCTTGACCACCCATTGATCTTTGATCTTTTCTTCAGAATTACGAACTCGTCCTGCAGTAACTGTTCGACCAGTTGTAGAGATTCCTAGACAACAAGTAGTCGATAATCGTCAATATTTCGAACAACCTCAACAAATTCGTTATGCACCTCGAGTGTCTAGTTCTATTTGTGTCTTCGGACCTCCTGGACCTCCTGGGTTCCCTGGAATGCCCGGAAGGTACCGTAACCTCTGTTATATTTTGTTACCGTAACCTTTCAGAGATGGTCAGGATGGATTCCCCGGAGGTCCTGGAGCTCCCGCTCCTGATTACGGTAACGAGAGGATGATAATGCCCGAGATTACTGTATGTCAAAAGTGTGCCCCAGCTGTACCTGGAAGACCCGGTCGACCTGGATCAAAGGTATTGATTGATTACAGTACTTGAAAGTATATCAACCGTTATAGGGTATGCCCGGACAACCCGGTATGCCAGGTCAATCGTATTTCGCTCCTAAGAACCCTCCTGGTCCTCCTGGTGCTATTGGACTACCGGGTCTGACTGGTAGACCAGGTATGCCAGGTATGAGAGGTGTACCAGGAGTCCTTGTTGGTGAAGAAGTAGAAGTAGGACTTCCTGGCCCTCCTGGAGCTCCTGGACCTCGAGGTCGATCTGGAGATCCTGGTATACCCGGTAACATACGATACGGTATGAGAGGACCATCAGGAGATCCGGGAAAGGCTGGAGAACCTGGTACTCCTGGTTCTAAAGGAGGAATTGGTCCACGAGGTCTATTAGGTGCAAGAGGAAGATGTGATCATTGTCCTATGCCACAATTGGCTCCTGGATATCGTTAAAGATCAAAGATCACATCATATCGTTTTTTTTTGTTTCTCATATTTGTGTTATGTCCCAGACTTTACGAGCGTTCTTTCACGTGTGCGATACTCACTTATGTATACAGTATTTTTATATTGATCGATTTGTTATTTACAATCGAAGACACAAAGGGTGAATAGTGCCTACAGCATATGATGGGGGAGTTAGACCCGTTACAAGAGGAGGCAAAATAAACGATATACGGTATGAAAACCGGCATAAGTGATGTGCAAGGCAAAACGAATGGCTACACTAACATAACTATTAATAGAATATGTACAATATACTTTAGTTAAATAAAAATCTATAATTACTACTTTTCCTCAGATGGTGGAGTATTTGGATCTCGTGTAGCGAGTTTCTTGAAGGCTTGAAGCCGTTCAACTGCTTCTTCCACCTTAAAAAAAACTTGAACAATGTTACACTGAACGAACGGCAATGTCTATCAACAACTTGCAACAATACACACAGAGAAAAGAGGTGTAATATACAGCACATAAGACCTGTGAAGTGTTATATTTAACACTTTTTGGGTGTTAAAATAGCTCAAAAAGTGTTAAATATAACACTTCATAGGTCTTATGTGCTGTGGATTACACCTCTTTTCTCTGTGTGTAGTAGTTACGTATCGATTATGCAACTAACCTCTTGATTATCGTAGTATCTCTGCTTCATTGCTCGATATTTCCTCAATGAGTACATCGCTTCCAATTCCTACAATAATCATATTACAGTAATCACACTAGGATAATCAATCGATAAAATACAGTACCTTTACAACGAAATCTCCATGATCGCACAACTTAGTGATCTTATCAGGATCAGTTTCATTTATATTCTTAATGAATGCACGTTTAAGTCGTTGATGAAACCATTGTGATCCAGATGGATATTCTCTTCCCATGAAGTGTAGAGTCTTGTACAAGTCAACTACTCGTTGTCGAAGCTGAGATTTACTCATCCACTGAAAAATAACATTATTTGATCACTAGATCATATATAAAAGAATTTAAACATGAAAATTTCAAACTTGAATTCGAGCACAATTCCGTAGTTTGTAGTCTTGCTGTGCACACGCAACGCGACCGCAACAAGTCTGATGGGGCACACGAAGTGCGATAAGACATTTTTATTTTGTTCAATCAACAATATGTTCTCTATTATAGACTATACATTTTATTTAGTGAATTCAAATTACGGTAATTGAAAGACAGTATTAGAAAAAAATCTTTATGACATACTTTGTATTCTCAATACAGTGTTGGATTACTGTATAAAATAATTCAATAATTACAAAATGAATTAATATAGGGACCGTATCGTGAACATTACGAAAGTGCAGTAAAATTATATTTGTATCATTTTCAACGTAATCGATGATGCCGGTTCTAATGGGAAACAAGAAAAAACACAAAAATAAAATATAAGGATAGAAAACGGTGCTTAATTAATATTCGCTTATGTTAAGAAAACTACAGTATGCCACCCTTGCAGTTGTGTCATGCGCTGGGTCACGATATATATATTTATTCTGTCAAAAATCGATTCATTGATTATTTCTTGCATTTTATTGTTTTTCATTGTGTAAAAATACAGTGCAGACCATCACAAAACAAAACGACACTTTCTACATTAAATAGATAACTTTATTTCCACATAACTCTTCGTAATGATCGACTATCTTTAGCAGCATGCTGCACAAATTCCACAATCGATACAACATCAAGCGTGGAATTAAGATGAAGCCTAGTATCTGGTTCATCGGACCATGCATGATTCGTACTTGATACATTTCGAAAATAGACGATATATCGATATTAAATCAGCAAAGTTAGCGGGGAAACGGAATAGCCTATGTTTCGCAGCATGCTGCACAAAACCCACAAAAGATACATCGTTGAACGTAGTATAGCGAGGAAGCCTAGTGTCTGGAGCGTCGAATGATGTATTACTCGTGATTGATACATTTCAAAAGTTGAGAAAAAAATCAATAGCAAATACATCATTTCAGCAAAAAAAACGAAATTGACTATGTTTTTCAGCATGCTGCACAAATTACACATCCGATAATGCATTAATCGAGGTAGTAGGAGGAAGACTAGTATCTGCTGCTTCGAATAATGTGAAATGCGTACATATTCCTCTTTAAAAATATTTGAAAATTCGATCGAAAGAAAACAATTTTGATTTAAAAAAAACGAAATGCAGTATCTTTCGCAGCCTGCTGCACAAATTCCACAATCAATTCAGCATGAAACGCGGTATTAACATGAAGCCTAGTATCTGGTGAAGCGAGCCATGAATGAATCGTACTTGATACATTTCGAAAATAGAAGTAATATCGATATTTCTTCAGCAAAGTTGGCGAAAAAACTGAATAGACTATGTTTCGCTGCATGTTACACAAATTCCACAATGAATTCAGCATGAAACGCGGTATTAACATGAAGCCTAGTTTCTGGTGAAGCGAGCCATGTATAACTCATAAAAAAAATAATGTAAAAATTCAAGGAAATATCAATCGGAAATAAACACTCATTTGGGAAAAAACCGCAAAATAGCTTACGGCTCTCGCCTTTCTGAATTTTGTGAAAAGACAGATCTGAACTGCACAATCCGATACCTAAATTAATAATTAGAATGTTCTAGTTTATCTTCACTGATGAACATGGAACAAAATTGGAATCATTTAAATCAGAACTTGATTTACTCTTCGTAAATTCAGCAGGCTCTTCAGTAACAACAGCCCAGAATACAAAATGTGCCTGATAAAGATCAATGATCATTATTTCTGATGACTTAATTTACCAGAATAAGAACAATTCCAAAACCAATAAAGATAGTATTCCATCCCGTTGTATCCTCATCATAATTAACAAAGATGGCAACTATTGCTGGAGCAGCAAACATTGATACACATTTGGAGAATTGAATGGCCGAGATAACAAAATGAGCATGTTGACTGGAATGAAAAGATCAAAGATCATTGAATACGACATAAACTATAGATAGAAGAGATAAACAACTGACCGAGCTACATAGTTGGCACATTTATAGAAACTTCCACAATTGGCACTACTTGATATAGATACAATTGCAAAGAGAATAATAACTAGCTAAATATGGAAATATATTATATCTATCTGGATATATCATACAAACCTCTCTCCATGGAGAAAATGCGATCGCCGCGTATGCTAATCCTGTAATATTTTACTTTAAGAAAAACATATCATCAAACTTTCAGAAAAGACTTATCTAATTAGCATTGTAAAAGATCTATCAAAATCTCACCGCAAATGACGAATGCAGAGAAATTGTAGAGAAGCATTTTAGTACGTTCAGGCAGACATCTAAAAACAATATTACTGTATTGTAGATTATTGATTAGTTACCGCAATCGATCACTTGTAATACAGAAGGCTGTTTTGAATGGAAGTTGAGAGAATGATACAAAGGATACAAGGAATCCTGTAGTGGCAACATCAAAGTGGAGAACCTATTCATTTATATACAGTCAATTCAAATATTTTATGTATCGATTAAGTTGATTTAATTACCTTATTGAAATAAATTGGTGCATAAGTAATCAATAATAAAGTAGAAGTAATATCAAGAAAGGCTGAAATCCAACAGACGATAATGGTTGGATGACGAATTATTTCCTGATTAGAGAAGAGGTCAAAGATCAAAGATAAAGGATTATTCCAACCAAATAAGGAACATCTCTCTTCTTAGTATCAACGTGTTCTTCACTTTTATTCTTATGAATAGATCTTAATTCATTTTCAGAAACAGCAGAATGAATACGAGGATCATCTCGATAGATCAACCACCTTAATCAATCAATCAATCAATATCATTATCATAATCATATCATGATTATCATACCATATAGTAAATATGATTGATCCACCAATTCCATGAGTATAATATGACCATTTCCATCCAAGAGAATCATTCTCACAAAACTTCAAAAGATCAAAGATCATAAGAAATAAATGTGTATTGACAAATTTTGATATAACATAAACACCAATGCTTTCAATGTCATCCGACAGTTTTTTAGAAGAAAAGATGAGAGATGAAAACTGACCCAAGCTGTGAGAGGATTGGTTACAAATGAACTGAACATATTGAATACAGTAAGAAACCCAATGAAAAATGAAATCTCTTGTAATGGAGCCCATTCAACACAAATCTTTCCTATTGTTGTGAAGTCAGAAGCAAATGCAATTCCCTGAATCGATAAGCATGAAAACACCATAACCAAATTTATATATACTGTACCTGTACAAATCTCAGAAATAGAAGAAAATAAAAATTATGATATGCTGCAAAAGGAATAAATGCTGTCACCAAGCACGATAGAAGACCAAAGAAAAAGAAAGTATGCCTTAAATCAATCAATAAATATTGATTATGTAATTTGAACTGTATATTGATTTTAAAAAAATTTGTTTTGTATAATTTATTGGATCATTTTCGTTATTTTTAATCCAATACGGACCTTGCTCCAACTTTGGTGAATAAATGAGTAATAGGAAATGTAGCCAGCATGGTTCCTATTGCAATTGATGATAGAATCATTGATTTCTCTTTTGTAGTATAATCATAGCGTTGTCGAATCGTCTATAAAGAGTGAACAATCAATCAATAATCGATACTGTAGTCTACCGTACCCCATCATTGAGAGTGATCGTATCATTGTGATCTTTGGTCATACAAATAAATGTAAAATTAATGATAATCTGATTTGAATAGATCGAAGCTAGAGCAAAGAACGAAATAAGGGCAAGGAGAAATCGAAATCGATTCCAAAACATCTGAAAATATAGATAAGTAAACAAACGATAATTAAAACTAATGAAGGGCATTGAAGATCTTGATCGGATAATAATAATAATGGTTAAGATCTTGATAAGAGGAGATCTATATAAAGAATGGAAGAGAAGGAAATTGAGATGGATGAAGGGAAAGGATGAAATGGAACCAATAAAGTAGAACCATTCCAAGGAGTTTGTGTTGTACTGAAGTGTACAATGAATGTATTGAATAGAAGTGATAGAGATAGAGTATTATAATAGAGAGAAGAAATACTAGAGGGGGAATAAAGAGTGAATCAATTTCCCTATTTACATTGATTGAATGAACAAGTAATGAGAGATTGTCATCTATTTCACTTATGAAGTGTCTATCTAACGACCTACGAAAGTTTAACAAATAGAATTATCGATCTGATGATTTGGAGTAATCATACTTCAAATGAAAATTAACATAAAATCTAAGCCAACTATGTTTGTATTTTTACTCAAAAATGAATTTGAATGAAATTGAAGATAGATAAAGTATGTTCAAAAGAGGTGAGATAGTTGAAATAGAAAGGAATGATAGTGAACTCAATGAAATGAACGATGGACACAAATTGAGAAAAAGTTCCACGATAAGAGAACCAGTTGATCTCCTATGATATAATAGATTATTCATCGAATATTAGAAAAAATATGGTTGAACGAAGTACGTGTATGTATTCAATTATCGATCGAAATTCTTCAACGATCTTTCAAAGTGTGTACCATGGTCAAATTTTCTCTTTTATTACAAATCCTGATACATACTTTTCAATAACAATTTGTCATTCTAATTGAATCTATTCATTGTACGTAAGAATTCCACTTCCATATTATGAAAAAACGATGTAGTAAATTTATAATTAAGAAGGAAATAAGAAAGAAAAGATTTTTTTTATCTCTTCGAATATTTTTCCAGAGTGAGTATCATCGAGCTAATCGATAAAATGTTTGAGAGTATGTGAAGTCTTGAGTGGAAAATATTTTTAAATCATACTGTAACTATGCTTTTTGAAAGTATTTGTTTTCTTAAGGCTAATATTACTGTTAAAAATTTTTTTTAATCGTTTTTAATAATCACATTTCTTCAATGCTTTTCCTTCTCACTTTAATAGTTGTCTAGTGAAATAATTTGTATGGGTGTCCGCGTGGTTCACTGTGACGTTTACTTAACATTGAGAATGTTCCACCATCTCTTCTCTATTATTTTCAATCCACAGACGGAGCAAAGGGTGGAGCTAAAATGAAGCGAAAGAAAAGAATTCTGTAAGGTTATTTCTCGTATAGTGCTTGAATTGAATGTAGCCTATAAATTATTAAGTAATTTGTAAACTTCTTGTTTCCTGCTTTTCAAGATTAATTGTATTGATGTCATTTGATGCCCATGTTGTTTTAAAGAAAAGACAAATTAAAGATCGCGGGGCGTTTATTTTCACGAAATGCGTAACGTTTGATGAGTCACTTTATACAGCCACGTCGTGTACCTTTGACTGTATCTTAAGAAATATTTTCTCACCACGGTTAGATCTAAATATAAAAATGTGAGAATAATCCTTTGGTTATCTATCCCATGTGTGCACTTGTTTCCTTCTCTCTTCATTCCTTCTCTATCTCATCCATCTTCACTTTCGTATCGATCTCTCTCCTTCCATAGCTACTTTTGTGCCTTCTCGCCTCTTTTATCCTCTTCATCTTTGTAATTGTTTATCTTCTTCGGTTAGATTGATAGACCACTTCGATCGGTCCAATCGACGTCATCACCATCATTCTACGGTTAGTTCATTTATCCTTATCCAAAGTATTCTTGTACTTGCAATAGTAATAGAAGAACTTTCACTGTCTCATCATTCATTTCTTTCTTCTCATATCAATTCTTTCTCTATTTATTCTTCTCATTCAGTCTATTCCTATCGATATCATATAGAGAGAATGATAAGATATTCATAATCATTTGCTTTTCCCTTTCTATTCGTACTTCCTCTTCTCATCTCTCAATCATTCTTTTCATATCAATCTTATCATTTGTATCTTCTCTATATCATATTCTCTATCATGATATTCGTTGTCACAGTAACAATGACGTCATTCTTCTCTTCTCTCTTCTATTTCTCTTTTATATTTCCTCTATTTATTATCCCCTCTATCTATTCACACCGTTCGTTCAGCTGACTAGGTACTCTCAATTATGGAATACTTTCAATCAATAATCATTACCGTATTTCAGTCGTATACGTCGTCTTTTGTGTTGCTGTTGTCGTGTCGTGACACGTACACATCCACAACAACACACAACTCAAATGGTACGGTATTTATTCATTTATTGATTGATTTATTGATTGAGAACAATATGTTCTATCATTCATAAGTTTGATTAGCAGTTGAATGAGTAGAGAATGATTGAAAGTAAATGAATCTCTGTTAATCTTCATTTCTCAATCTCTTATTCTATTTGTATTGTTATATCTCTAATCCTTTATCCTATCTACCATCTCTATTCATCCTTCTCTACAATATTCTATCTCTCTCCATTCTTTGGGGTTGGCCTCCCAGTTAATAATGGATTAAAGTGGTGTGGGGTATTAGTGGATAATGGTCTATTCTCGATTAATTCTGTCTAATCTCTTCTATCAATCAACTTCTTCATCATTCCATTATATCTTATTCTTTTGTATCTTCTATAATATTCTTCTATCGTTTCTTCTGTTCTTTCCATCATTAATTGTTGATCACTTTTGACTCTTTCCTCTTCTATCTCTCATTAAACTCACTACAATATCATCTTCTCTCCTCCATCTTCATTCAGATAATCAGAATTGATGATCAATCTATCTATATCATTACTTACATATTAGTCATCTTACTTCTGATACAGCATGTCTATTTGCATTTGTACCCTCCATCCCCCTCTCTACCTCTCCTTCTCTCTCCCTCTCCCTCTCCCTCTTGTTTACATAAATCTCTCGATATTCGTGGTAGTTTTCTCCTTTGTATGGAGAGGATCAACCTTGTCA